>JAQJVK010000013.1:14551521-15151521 GCA_035578135.1 Flexamia atlantica | reverse complement strand
AAATCTTAGCGGAAGAATGAAAAGAATAGCTACCCAACATGCATTGTTGGTATCTATTCTTTTCTTTCCTCCTAGAAAACCCCTTTAGTCCGTGTCAACTTTGATGTAAATTTTTGTACAAAATTGTACATAATAAAGGACCCATGTTTCAAGTCCTTCGTAATCCATAAAATCCGAAGTGCAACAGATTTTTGTACCGTCTGCTTTAACAGCTTCAAGTACTCCACTGATGCAATTCAGATTGCTATGATACGTTTTTATGTACCATAATACTCTATTGGCTTCAACAAAGTTGTGCACAGCACCAAAGATCATGAGGGATTCCATGGCAAATATAACCACAAGACTGCAGCACACTTTATATATACTGTCGGTCCAAGGCGGTGGCCTCCTATGGCGACCCAATGGAGTTAACCCAATGGAGGGGGTTGTCCTTTGCCATCAAGGTGATTGGTACGTATTTAAGGCTGTGAGGTGTGCATAGTCAGACCATAACAATGAGCTCCTTGTACGAGTTATGTTTGCAGCGGATCTGCTCAGACAACCCTATGCTTCGGCAAATCAGGGAGGTGTCAGAGCCGCTGCCGCAAATCTTACAAAGCGAGCTCATTACTGAGCACAAGAAACGTTGTATATTTAAAACCAAAATTTGGTTTGAAATGGCAGATGGCGAGAAAATATGTGCCCTATGTGACTGGGTACGTTTTCATTAACAGTATTGTTCTTTTCTATTTACAATATATTATTTTATTAAATATCTTTAAACTAATTTTTTTTTAGGCTCTTCCTTCAGCCGAAGAGGGAGAACCGTTACATAGGCAAATGATGTATCGATTTGGAATCATAGGATACAAACTGGAAACACCAAGACCGCAAGAATTGTGCCAGCTGTGTGGATTCTTCCCATTTGCCAAATATGAACTTAAATGTATGTGTTTATAAACATATATTATATGTTTATAAACACATATCAATAAAAGAAATTAAATAGGGACGGGGAACAGAGCAGTTTGTGGTTTAACCACTTACTGCTCTGTTCCCCGTTCATAGGGTATCTTCAGATGACCTTGACCCACTTTTAAAAACTTTATGGTGGGGGAAATGCATATATAAACCGTGGATTAAGTAAAAGACAACATTTCCCTGATCAGCATGGAAACTTTCCGGATGTCTTACAATGTTCATTGCACTCCTGTACAACATGTTCAGTTTATGTTAAATTTAATCCATGTTCTTCAAAATGTAAATTTTTTTGCAATTTCTGTTACTGGAGAAAGATGGGTAAATTTAACATTAGAAACATGGTTACAATCAACCCTTTAATAGATCCAAATTGGTTTTCAACAGTGGAATCATATATTAATACTATGGCTTTCGAACAAGGATATCATTATCTTTGGGTTGATGTTAGTTACATCAACTTTCAAAACGAAACAGATGATGATGGATATGATTCTGCCACATAAAAATAGACATTAACGGAACTTCTTTCCCTGCCTTTTAGGAAAAAAGAGAGGAACAGTGTTAATTAATAACACTGTTTCTCTCTTTTTTCCGCTTAAAGTTAAATGACCTTGACCTAATTTTTATAGTTTAGAAATATATGAAATAAAAAATAATAGAAAATGTACATTTTTTTAAGTTTTTGCGTTATAACTTTTACACCGTTGGTTATATCGAAAAATGTTACTGGACCTTTTTTGTTTGTCTTTTAATTCCGCTTAATTTGACTACCCGCACGATAGATTTGGAGCATTTTTGTTATGTCCACTGCCATCGTGTACGGCGACGCAGTTCTAAAGTTGAACGGCGACGAAATCAAGTGGGGGCCCCCCGGCAAAATTTGCCGGGGGCAGGGGGGAATTTTGCCGGGGGCGCGGGGGGGGGTTTGCCGGGGGGGTTTTGCCGGGGGCGCGGGGGGGGTTTTTGCTGGGTGCGCGGGGGGGGTTTTGCCGGGGGCGCGGGGGGGGGGGTTTGCCGGGGGCGGGGGGGGTTTGCTGGGGGCGGGGGGGGGGTTTTGCCGGGGGCGCGGGGGGGGGGTTAAAAAAATCCTACCACCCAACCCCTTTGGAAGGGGTTGGTGGGTCGGTTAGGTTAGGTTAGATAGTGACCAAGGGTTGAGGCTTTAACAAACACCTAAATATTAATAACCAACGCGAAAACTAAACTCACCATCAACAGAAATTAAAACATTTACAAAAACCCAAATGTTAAAAATAATAATTATTTAATAAAAGATACAACACAAATCTAAAATCTTACGTTATTTAAAACTTTAACTAAATATTTAAGTCTCAAAAGTAGATTTTTAAAATCAATATATAAGTCAAACAAGTAAGTCTTTTAAAATTAAAATATCTAAGTCTAAAAAATAGGTCATTTAAAATAATTCTAAGTCCGAAAGTAGAACAACCAAAACTAGGTCAAGGTCATTTAAAAATTATAAAAAAAGGGGGTGGGGAAGCGTGGGGTCCCTACCTTATTCTACTACTTTACTTCTATACTACTTTATTATAACTTATGCTACCCCTTAAATGCTATCATGCATGCGGTTACGGTGTGATCATCACGTAAGCGAACTCACACACCTCACCGCCCTATCATATCTTAACCCCTACCTAACGTTCCCCCTATTCTATCTTATACTATGTAATATTACAGTTACGGTGTGATCATCACGTAAGCGAACTCACACACCTCCCTATAATATTACACCTAACTTAATATTACAGTTACGGTGTGATCATCACGTAAGCGAACTCACACACCTCACCGTAATATTAACCCTGACAATTAAACCACGCAGGAAATGGAAAGGTTGGTGGATTGCCATTGCGACCGACTATTATAGGAGGGCGCCTCTCCCACAATAGCCAAACGCAATGTGTGCTTGACATAAGCCATACCACACACCATGGCGAACATTACGTTACAGCATAAACCTCCACGAAAGCGGACCAGTTACACCTTCACCGTAATGCCAAAGAGAAACGTTGCGCGCTTGCTTATATCAGCGAGCTCGAGACTCGACCTCGCTAGCGAGCCTTGACTAGTAGGCCAACGTGTCGCTCTGCCGGGGCCGGTAGCCTTGGCCGGGTCGCTAGCCACCGCTCTCACAACTTCGTCTGGTCTACTTGGACCTGGTCGCTAGCCTCAGCTTTTACTACCTTGACTACAAGGTTGTTGTGTCTGCTGCCTATAATAACCCCATTCGCCCGCCTTGTGTCATTCTGCCACTCGCCACCATCGCTGTTACTATCCATTCCCACGTTTTTAACCATTTTTCCTATTTTATTATATTATCCATTTTATTATTCTTTTCATATCACTATGGACTCTTCAGCATCTTCTTCATCTACCCCCATTCTCCTGGGTCTGCTGCAGAAGCCTCTGCAGCAGAAACCTACTACTATTCCGGTATCGATTGACCTGTCTTCTATTTCTACTGATTTTCTTCTAAAAAAACCAACTGCTCCCGTCCTCTCCTCCTCCATTAACGACATAATAGCTGATGCTGTTAATGAAGATCAACCCCAATTATTTAAGAATCCCACACCAGTTGTAGAAACCATCACGATTGAAGAAATTCCTCCGGCCCCAATTTGTGACGACATTTTAAGTGAAGACTGGATGGAATTGTGCGGACTGCACCCTTCCTCTACCCCCCAACCAATTCAACCTGCACCAATCAAAGAAACCCCCACCCCCCAACCAATTCATCCCGCACCAGTAAAGAACATTAGACTGAAACAATTCAAGAAAAACCAAAAATATACAATCTACAAAATTTAAGAAAACAAAATTTATGTTTACAATGAGGAGAGGACGAAAATTTATGTACTTACTACACCAAAAACAAAAAGAATAAACATCCCATCAAATCCAAAATTCCTGATTGTAACAGCGCAGGGTGAACGATTAAAAATAAATATCACAAATTAAACCCTTTTCTTCCTTCCCCTCCTCATACAAAGTCCACCCTGGTGGCAAAATCGGCCCTTCTAAGGGCCACCCTAAGACTTTCAAATTTAGGCTTAAGTTTAAGCCTCAACCCTTGGTGACTACAAGCGGTTCATATACCTCTAAGTCCCAAAGGTTGAGTCAATAGCGGGGGGCTTTCGCTAAAGCCTCAACCCTTGGTGACTAACAAGTGGTCTGTGTACCACTAAGTCACAAAGGGTTGGACGCTAAAGCCTCAACCCTTGGTGACTAACAAGCGGTTCACATACCTCTAAGTCCCAAAGGTTGAGTCAATAGCGGGGAGCTTTCGCTAAAGCCTTAACCTTTGGTGACTAACAAGAGGTCCGTGTACCTCTAAGTCCCATAGGGGCTTTCGCAAACCACCCCTTGTTAGTCACCAAGGGTTGAGGCTTTAGCGAAAGCCTAAATTTGAAAGTCTTAGGGCGGCCCTTAGAAGGGCCTTTTTTGCCACCAGGGTGGACTTTGGAGGTGGGAAAAGGTTTTACTCGGTAAAATTTATTTTTAACTTGGCACCTTTTTTATTTATTATCAAGTGTCGAGGGTTAAGGGGAATAGGAATTCTTTTGGGAATGTCAATGACATAAATTTTGGTTTTTTCTGAATTAAAAATGAAAATAGAAGAAGATAAATGTCTAAAGATTTCATATTTTCGGTTATGTTTCAGTTTTTTTAGATGAAATTTTTGCTGGGGTACGTTTGAAGATACAGGTGAAAGAGGTGGTTCGGTGGTAATTTTGGTGCCGGTAAGAATGTTCTTTCCAACTTGCTGAAAAGGCTTTCGAGCAATAGTGGTTGTAACATCATACCAATCACGATTGTTGTTCGATTGAATAATTCGTACCCCAAGCAGTTCAAGATAGGAAAACCAGTTATACCAAATCTTGGTATACTCGGAGCGGTTCATAGTGAAATCGAAGTAGGTGTTGTTAGGACGGTGGCAAAGGAAAGAATAACTTGTCGAGTGTAGAGTGTAGAGTGTGTTAAGCAATCAAGGACTGGTGTGCCGGGTGATGCAACAAGGACGACGACCTGTATTGGCGACTGGTCGGCCGGCCGCAAGCGAAAGTGTGGCGCAAGGTCGACCAGTTGTATTGCTAACTGGTCGGCAACAAGCGAAAGCATGCGAGGTCAAACCCGGCCCACTCGGTCTCGTTTATCTTTTAAAACTCGCATGATAGGGTTTGCAAACATATTAATTCAAATATGTTGTAAAAATTTTCTTACGATATTTTGTTACAAATATTTTTAAGGCAAATGTTAAGAAACCATGTTTCTATTTTAATCGCAACTACAGTTTCGATTTCTTTAACTAAATATTTTAACTAAGTATTAAGGTAATATAATAAAGTAGCATCTTTAAAAATATTGTAACTTGTACAAAGTTAAATAAGTATTTTAAGCCAAATGTTAAAAACAATTGTTTAGTACTGAGATGTTCACCCTACAACACCTACGTTAGAACTAACACTACAAATCCAAAAATTGCGAGGAGTCTCTCATGGTGGTGGAGGGGGGGAGGGCAGGTGTGCAGCAGATGTTCCGGGCTGCACATGTCAAGGGAGGTTGCAGCGCCACTACTGACACATCAGTTTGCTGGTAGAACTCGCAGAGTAAACATCTAAATAAACATGAGTTCTGTTTTATATGTTTCTTTTATTAAAGATGGACTTTGCATTGAAACGCAAAGTTTTCCTATTGATGCAGATCCTATACAACAAATTTTAGTACATCCTCCAGAAAGTTATGATTCCATCTACATTTCAGTGTATGAATTAAACGACCCCCCACCACCAACAACTCCCGATACAGAGTAGGACACGGCTACCACACGTCATTAAAGCTTCAGCTCTTCACCCGAACACACACATGGACTCTCAGCTTCAAGATAATACTGTTTCTTCTACATCTACACCAACTTCCGAACAATTACCTACTACAAACGAAACTAATACAAGTATACAAGTAAATGAAATTTCGTCAACTGTTACTTCTGATGCACAAGCAATAATGTTATCATTAATTGGTTTCGACTAAAAATTCAACAATGGAAGAAGAAAGAAATTCACGACTTTACAACTTGGTTTTGGTGAACCCATCGAAATTTGTTATTTGCCTACTTTCATTTTTATGTGGTTACAATTTTGGTTACCTTGTTCATGAAATGCTAACAGATAAAGAGGAAGAACATTCGCTATATTTTAAAGTTTATGTTTATGTAATTGCATCTTTATTTGGATACTTTGTAGCAGGATATTTTCTTGTTAACCTATCCATTCCATTTTTTACATGGTATTTTAACAGAAATGAAAATCAACAAACCAACAATTAACAAACAGTTTGTAAAAAAAGAAAACAAATGAAATATCTTGCATTTTCGGATCTTCCGAAAATGCAAGATCTTTTTAAAAACATCCACAGCCTACCTTGACCCATTTCCGCTCATTTAAACTTTAAATACCCACCCCTACACGTCACAGCTACGTCACAGCCTCTGACGTCACCACCGGATGTAGCTGTCACTTTTGATTTATGCGTTTTTGGCCCAGAAACGCCACTTTGCCACTACTAACGAGCAAAACCGCAAAAAGACTACAACGACTAAAATAGTGTTTACCAGCTTGGATCTGACTACAGTTTCACAAGAATGAATACCACAACTATAAGAAAATATTTACTACAATTACCGAATGTACAACATGTCGGAGTGTTTGCATCAGATCGTCTACCGAGACATATTGCTCCGTCATCTGCATTAGTGGTAAACACCCAACCGCATATTTATAGTGGAGAACATTGGGTGGCATTCTACAGAGCTGGAGGACAAGATACCAGCAACAATAACAGTTATGTTGTCGAATATTTCGACAGTTTTGGCAGACCTCCGTATCACAGTGATTTTCAACAATTTCTGAGGCGTAATATCAATGGATATATGCTGCATTACACCTACAACAAGTACCGTCTACAAGGCTTGGATACTTCGGTCTGTGGCCACTACTGTCTGACCTACCTGTACTGCCGTACCAACTATGACATGAAGATGAATGATTTCGTCCAACTCTTCGGTGACTCCACTGCTGAGAACGATATGCTGGTCCAGATGCTCTTCCCAGAATTCTACATCTAATTTTTATATAGCCTTTATTGTTAGGTATAAGGTTGATTGGAAAAATAAAAATAATAATTACTACATTGACTTATTGTTATACCTTATTCCCTATAGAGTAAGAAAAAGTGGGGAAGAAAAACCCGAGTGTGATGATGGATCATTTTATTGATCACTTTATTAAATCACACACTAATAATGCAGTAATATGCTAACAATTGTTTTTGGGGGTTTCCCCCCGAGCGGGCTCCCACACACCCCTACACCCGCTCCGATCCACCCACTCGCGCACTGTTTTGGGTAACCTCCATTCGCGCACAAACACTCACGTGCAGCACAACTCGCGCACTGTCAAAGTTTGGAGGTTACCCATTCGCGTGCAGTACAACTCGCGCACTGTCCCCACGAAGTAGTTCGCGCACTGTCCGTCAGGCACTACAGGTCCTCATCTTCAGCATCGAGTAGGTCGACGAGGGTGCGTAGGTTTTCCTCGTTCGAACCTACACTACCGCTGTCATCACCGCCACCATCACCGATGTCAGGGATGTCTTTGTGGCCCCACGGCAAAGTATGTACACCGTCCAGTAAGATGTACCGTTTATCGTCCGTGGAGCTTAAAGAAATTTTTTCAACCTGCACGGTATAAACGCGGTGATGTCGCGACTGGAAACGCGTATTCACAGTTCGCTTAATCACTCCGTGTAAGAGGCACTCGCGGTAGTCGTCCGGGGTTAAAACGTTCTTCACTACGCCCCTACCAACACCTTTCGCCTTCTTAACGGTTTTTACACGTTTTGGTGGCGGTGGTCCATCATTGGCCGCGGTCTCGCTGTTATCACTGTCCTCTTCATCGTCGCAAATGTCCAAGAAGTACAGCGTAGACCGCAAGCCTAGGTACTCCAACAGCGGTAGCCCGTTGCACTCGTCCTTGAACTTGCCAAGGACTTTGGCGTTGGTCTTGCTGAAGCAGTCATGAGTCCTCGGGTAGGAACTGGTGTCAAAGTCTTCAAGGTGTTCCTTCATTTCCTTGTAGAAGTCGTTGCTGATGATGGACAGGATAAAACTATCTGTATCCATATAGTCGACTTCTAGCCTATCCTTATACTTCCGTTTCATCTTCGCTAAGAAGTCATACATCAGCCACTTTGATATGTCGAGCACGCACATGCCAACATAGATTGGCTTGTCGAGCACTATGCGGATCTTGGCCATGTGCATGAGTGCGACGTTGTTACCATAGTATGTCCTGTCCAAGAAGTTTGGTTTTGCCACCAGCTTGCTGAAGCGCTGTTCGTTGACCACCAGTTCCATGTTGAGTCGCTTCCTCACGTTCTCAATTGTCTTGCCGAAGACCGCGTTGTTCATAAGTTTGAAAAAGTCCTGTTCAAACTTGGTCTTGGCAAGTTTCCGCAGCTCCGTGTTCTTCTGGATGTACGGCGCCAGCCAACAAGACTGACGGAAACGAACAACACGATGAATGAGAGTCAGCTCTAACTCGTTCTGCAGGGCCTGTTGGAGGACTCTGTAGTGGCAAATGTATCGTTCCTTATCGTATAATGTAGTCATCAGCTTCGGGAATTTACCTGTCGGCGGGCGGCGGGTTTCGCAACAGTATGGTAAATCTTTATGAAGATCGTGCAGCCGTTCAGGATAATGTAAGTCCACCTCCAACACGTACCCGAACTCACCGTGCGGATCAAGTGACGCAATGTCCAAGTCTTGTATTTCCTGTTCGCAGAGCCATTCAAATTGTCCTGTAGGCAAAGGTTCCGACATGGCCCATCCGTACAGGTTATTCGCGTCGAAGTACATTAGGTAACGTGTTGGTTCATCGGCTACACGATCTTCTGTGCGGCACCGGTCGTGATTCGCCTTTTCATGACGCGTAATTGCCTGGGAGATACCTCCCCTGATGCCCTGTTCAAAAAACATAAACATATCAAAGTCCCGCACTGTGTCCAGTTTCATATCTGTCGACTTTAACATTACATCCCACGCGTAGGAGGGCAGGGTGAGGTAATGCGCCGGGTCAAGTCCGTATTGCTGCAGGGACGTATCACGAAATTGTTCGAAAATGTCTGTCAGTAGAGCTACGTCACACTGCAGATACACCGACGCATAATCTCCCAGGGTCGCGCACTGGAAGGTGTCCCATACGTTTAGTGCATGCTGATAGTCCGTGTCCGAGATGTGCTCGAGTGTGAGGTCATTATAGAATGCCTCCTTGGGCGGAAGGTCCGTGGTTGACCCCAACACTTCGAGCGACGTCACAAAGTTGTATGGGAACACCCCCTTTCGTCGCACAAGGTCGAATTTCGCCGGGTCGAGGAACGCTTTCTTCGTCTCGACGAGTTGCTCCGGTGGTAAAGCTGCTGCAAGGCTGGTAAGGCTCGAAGAAAGGTACTTGTACGAGTCAACAAAACGTACTCGGATTACAAGTCCTCTCTTCTTCCGCTGCTGCTTCTTCTTCTGCTGCAGCCGCGCCGGCTTCGATGATGTAGAAGGCTGCGGCGGCTGCTGCACTGAAGTTGAAGGCTGTGGCGACGACGGCCGGTTCGAAGGCTGCTGTTGCTGACGTCGCCGTCGTCGTCTCGCTGCAGTGGTTGTCTCGCCGATGACCTCGTCGTAGACGAATTTCTTCGTGAAGGATATGTATCGTTCCTCCGTATGGGCGACAACCTCGACGCTACCAGGATCCACTGCCAACTCGCGCACAATGAAGTGTCCATCATAGTTCGATAGGTTGTGAAAATACACATTGATGATTTGTTGTTCCCGATAGCGGAGATTGCACGACCGGTGTGCCACACCGCGGTATTCGTACGGAGCCGCGTGGTTGTGGTCGCACACTTTCACGTCCTTGCTACCGTCAACGAACTGTTTACCGCACAAGTAACACACTGTGGCAGCACGAAACTCTGCCCAGTCCGATGGCGAAAGCGTAGCACGAAGGTTCCTGTCGTTGAAGAGGAGTTCCTTGATGCGTCTCACATCTTCCTTCAGGCGGCGCATGAAGACCCTAGATGCATCGTCACCGAAGTATGTCACCGTCTTGCACGCCTCCCCACGGATGTCATGGACATGGTAGCAGAAGGCATACGGAACATGGATGCGAGAAGCTGTACCTCCGGCCGGATGCTCGACGTTGGACACCTCCGATGCAGGCTGCAGAGCACACTCGAAGTCAGCATAGATGGCGAAGCGGTCCTTTCTGCTGAACTCCGGGTGGCTGAACTGGATGGTCTTCTTCGCAGCGAGGTCCATGCGAAGCGGCACCTCCACTCCGCAGTACCGTCGATGCTGCTCCAGTCTTGTCTTGCCGTTCAAGCCGAGTTTGTTTTCGCGATCATCGAAGTGTGCGAAACACCACTTACATAGATACAGTTTTCGCTCACGTCGTGTCAGCTGCGGACAAGACGGCTCAAGTCCCTAATCCAGCAGTAATGTGCATTACCGTCTTTAGTCAGGTACAGCAAATCTGTATGATCTGGCATTTCCCGCCGACAGGTACGAAGCGGATACACAGTGTACCGGGAACATCCTAGCGCTTCTATATACATAACCTCGAGTGCATAGACATTCACACTAACATTAGGATTGTTTCGTTCAAACCGTGCAATGTCTTTGGGTGCAACGGGGAACTGGAATCCTTCAAAATTGTAGCGGGCAAAAAAGGCCTGCGGGTAAGACTCCGCCCGCTCAGGGTGTGATACAACAAACTTGCTTAGCATAGCGTAGGCGAAGCACTTGTCGTCCCTGTTCATCACGTTCACTACACTTCGCGTACCCGCGAGCGATTTGGGCAGTGGAATGTGTCGCGCTCCACCGCCCAATGGACTATACCTGTTTATTCGCACTTCCAAGTTCGTCACGCGCAGGTATGTCCAACCGGATCCTACCATTTCGCATTGCTCCTTCTCATGCACGAGCTTTTCAAAGGACAGTTCAACAAATTTTTCAAAGTCGCTCGTGCTTTCGAGAGGAGCATTTTTGGTCTTGAACGCCCGCTTACACTTATTCTCACCGGTAATATCAACAAACCCGCACTCGAGGAACAAGTTCACTTTAATATTAGGGTATTCCTCGGTCGCGTTCCTTAACAATCTAACTAACAGGCACCTTAAGTCTCTCATTACCTCGGGGATTGTCCTGAGTGCCGGCATAGGCTCCTTCAGCGCGAATGTTTGGAGCCTATTGCCGAACCCGACCTCCACACGCACAAAGGTCGGGCCGTCGTCGTCGTCGGCGACACTCACCACGCGAGGCTGAGGCTACGAAGAAAGTCCCGGCGAAGGCACTGAAGAAGGTCCCGGCGAAGGCTCTGAAGACGGTCCCGGCTGCTGTGACTCCTCTTCAGGCTGCGGCGACTCCTCCAGCTGCTGCGGGTGCTTCACCCCTGGCCGGGTAGCTGAGAAAGACACTGACGGGCCCCACTCTGCTACCCTCTTCACGGGGCAGTGAAACTGCTCATGCGCCGCATGGTTCCCACGCCGAGAGAATTGCCGTCCACAATACTGGCAGCGGAAGTTCCTCTCGGCGTCCGGGTCGTGCTGCTCCCGCATATGCTGCTGGAGGTTCTTCTCCAGTGTAAAAGAGGTTCTACACACTCCACAGGCGAAGCGAGGCTCTGGTGGAGGCGGCTGCACCCCTGTAGACCGCTGTTGGTGTCCCACTGTCGACTTGTGCTTTTTCATCAAGTCCCTACGACTAGTGGAGTAGCCGAAGAGCACACAGTCCAGCTTCGGAGCATTGTGCTCCGCCTGATGACGGTGAAGCGCATATCGGCTCTTGTAGGACTTGCCGCAGACGTCGCAGTGGAACTCCATCCTGAAATCACAAAACAAGCCTCGCTGTACGTAGAAACCTATGCGACATGACACTCTCTACATTGTCTCGATACAGACTGAACACTTTCATAAGAACTTATGCTATTTATTAATTTCTATCATGCACACAAGTTTGTAAAATCCGTGAACTGACCCGAGTTTGACCTGAGCCCAACACTGTATAGTAGTAGTTGTTTAACTACAATTTTGACATAAACATATCCAATCTATACAGTGTCTAGCCGCCCCCCGGTTATATGCCAGCCAGATTGTACAAACTTAACTTAAAACTATCATGCAACTAAATAATACAAGAACAGCATTTCACATCTGAAAATTTTTACAAGTCCTGATTCTATTTTTAGAGAAGGGGGGGACAGGTCTTTTTTTTATCGGCTCGGGGGGGGGGCAGGTCTATTTTTGGCTCGGGGGGGGCAGGTCTATTTTTGGCCCGGGGGGGGTTCTATTAATAGCCACAGAGGTCAATGACCTTTCCTGAAGCAACCAAACAAGTGGCTGTTTCTATCTTATTTCTAAGTCATTTTTAAGGCTTAGGTGGCCTTTAAAAAGGCCGTTTGATCGCTGATGGGGGGGGAGGTGAAAGGATTTAAGGTGTTAAATTATATTTTCACAGTTTATTTCCCCATTTATTTATTCAAATTCCTTATGGAAACAGTAATTCGATGTTGTTGAGGAAAAAATCCAACATCTCTTTCCTTACTTGATCTTCCAAATACAAGTCATAGTACATTGTAACCATTCTTCCTGACAGCCAGTCTGTATTTTCTCGCACCTCAAGTTCTTCTCGTTTTTCCTCAAAATCTTTCCTTGCTCTTTCTCTTATTACTAGTTTTACTATGGACGGAGGTAAAATGTATCCAAGTCCTTGCTCAACCTCCCCCCAACAACGGAAAGCATCAGCAATGCATGCAGCGCTCAGTTGCTGTAGCGTCTTCATTGTTCGAGCTCCAAAACCAAAATGAACACCTGAGACCGTAATATCGGCAACAGTCAGCCGAGGTCATCAACACGGATGTAACAACAAGGTCATTAGCCAGTAGTTTCTAGAACTTCCAAACTTTCCCAGGTCAAAATAGGTTGCTAGCCGCTTAACATGTCGCGCCAGCTTTCTAATTCCACCAGTAAAAGCACTGATTATAATTTCGCTAATGGGTCTACTTTCATTAATCCTGCCATTGACCTAATCCTGTCATTGACCTGACTGGTATGGGGGGGCAGGTCTTTTTTTGGCCAGGGGGGGTTCTATTAATAGCCACAGAGGTCATTGACCTTTCCTGAAGCAACCGAACGAGTGGCTGTTTGTATCATTTCTAAGTCATTTTAAGGCTTAGGTGGCCTTTAAAAAGGCCGTTTTTCGCTGAGAGGGTGGAGGTGAAAGGATTTTACAGGGTAATCAATTTTTATTTTTATTTTTCCAATAGTTTCAGCTAAGATTCCTCCGGCCACCATACATATTTCAATGGTCGGCACCAATGGTTATCCGGAAACCAATATTTTTCGAATTCCCTGAGGTATTTTTGCTCTGTTTCTATTGGTTCCCATTTCTCATCCTGTTCAAGTGGATATTCATTTTCCAAGTAGTAATAATCTGATGCAAACCATTCCATGTCATCTTCTGATGGGCATCCTGCCCATCTACTCCAAAACTCCTTCCCACACCACATTAGCTGCTTCTCATATTCTTCGAGGTCTGGGAGTGTAAAGAATTTTAGTGTTGGAGTAAAGTAGCGACAGTCCAAATCAGTGAATTTTTCTTCTTTCCAATGTTCCTTCGGATTGATCCAATTCCTGTTGCTGATGTAGTTGTTCTGCTGATCCTGTTGCTACTGCTCCTCTTCCACCTCCATCCTCTCAGCTTCAGCGCAAACTCTCGCCAACTCCTCATCGCTGATCTCGCAGTCCCAGTAGTCGCAGTCCATACTTGCGTCCGTACTTGTCAAGCTCCCAACCTAAACTGAAGACGGTACGGTGAAAGCTAGGACAGCCCTGTGCCAACAATAGCCGGGTCATTAACTTTCCATAACGGTCCTGTCAATCAGGATTTAAATTCCAGGTATCAGCAGGGTGGTAGTCTATAACGTCACAGGGGGGGGGTTCTATTTTTAGACCAACCACCACCACCCTGCTGGGGTTGAACCGTCCAATATACCCTACTTTCTTACTCTACACATGTTTCCGAAGAATATTTGATCCATCCTACACTTGAATTTAACTTTTAACATGGTTAAATTAATCTTTTTCTCAACCCCTGCAATCTGGAGAAAGGGGGCCTTGACTTCTCCAATTCTATTTTAGCGTTTCGAAGTTAAGAAACTCAAAGAGTTCTGTGAGGAATAAATGCAAAACTTGCTAAGCCCTGATGCAGAAATCAGAACATGAAAATGTTCAGGATCTTCCAGGAAAATAGTTGAAGTAGCTCCTGGTCGAAGTGAAGTTTCAAAACAAAAAAATGTACTAGAAAGTAAAAACATATAAAAGTAAAAGCTCAGACAGCCAATACAATGTAGTATTTTGTTAAGATAAATTTGATAAATTCTTATTTGAGAATAAAATTTTAATTAAATTATTTTTAATGATATATGAAAACATTTTGTCTTTAACATTTTGTGGGTTTTGTATTACTCCCATCTATTTAAGCAACGTTCAACAAAAAATTCGAAGAATTATCACAAATTCAATGGAGGATTCGATATTCAGCTTTAACTTTCTGGAAAAATGATATGTGAAACATAGCCAATAACACAAGTAGTAAAAAAAAAATTAAAGTTAGAAATTTGCTAAACTTTGGACCGCGATTTCCTAAAATCACGGTTTTTAATATTTAAAATTAAAATATTTATAACTCATATCAGGGGTTTTTTAAGATATCTTGGAAATTCATTCGCCAACTTGTTTGATTTTTAATGTATATTAAGGATATACTAATAACAACGGACAAAATCCGCCAGTGGATGGCCCGCTTAGCCGGCCTAAAAGAAATTACAGATATTACTGTGACTGTGTCGCCTTGAGTTTGATAGCTTACTATAATACAGTAGCTTGCCAGCGCATTATCAAAAATACCAGTCTATATCATGTTTGATGTCGATACCTTGAGTGGTTCAAAAGTTATAGACTATCATATAACAGTCAAACTTGACTGTTGTCATGCCACAGATAACATTTGGTTAGCTCAGTTGGGCGGGGTAAAAATTCCTGAATATTGGCCAAGTAGTCACACTGACGATATTTCCTTATGAGGTATTTAAGGGCGCCACCTTGTTGAGGGTTCACAAAGAGGATGATGTAACAAGGAACCAATCCTTCCCAGCAGGTGTGACTTCTTTGGTAAACAGGGAGTAACAAAAAAAAAAACTACTATGTCAATAGGCCGCATTTACATAAAAATATGAAAACCCTAACTAAAGTTCCAATCTTAACTAATCATTGATAGTTTATAATACTCTTAATCTATATCCTTAATCTTTCATTTATTTCAATACTCTTGGAAACCCCACAGAATATTTATAAGTCAAAGCAAAATCCAATCTCAGCAAAAGAATGCAAATTATGTGAGAGAAATTCACTTTAAATTATTAACTGAACTCAAAGCAATAATCAAGGAAGATAAGTTATCTCAAGAATTCATCATTTATTTATACAGTGAATGAAGGCAGGACTACAAAAAAAAATTAACTCAAGTGAGCTGAGATACAATATTTATTAAGTATTGGTACCACCAAAATTCCATAATGTTACAGTTTAACAAGGTACTCTTGCTTGAAACAAACCAGCTCAGCAATAAAGATAATTAATAATTGATAATTAATTAAACTCCGTGTAAGATATTTACATTATCCTCAAAGTCAGGGCTTATGACTTCAAACACCTGATAATAAATTCAGACTTAATTCAGAAAATATTTCCTTATTATCTACTTCTCTTCAATATTTTACTAATAATTCGATACTCAAAATACCATAGATAAACATTGATCAAAAATACATTTCGACGGTGGCCACCGGAACATCTAGACAAAACATAACAAGGTACAATAATATCTACACAATATATCAAGATAAATTTTATAACAACTACAATTACAACTTCCACTCTGGTCCGGTGCGCTGTGCTGCGGCGACAGTCCCAAGAATGTCCGGTATGTCTCACTCAGGATGAGGAAAATATATAAGTCACTCACCAGTAGTAGTCTTCTGACACGCGCCCGTCAAAAAAAATCTAGCGGAAATCCGGCCGGAATTGATTGAAAGGCGGTGCAGCAACTACCAGCGGCGCGACAGATAGGCAGGCGGTAGGCGGAAGTGGAACGCTCCAGCCGGCGTCAGGGACGTGGGCCTCCAGGTCCACACGTAGCCGCATCCAGATCGGTCAGTCCAGGGGAGCGGTGATCCCAGAGTGGTCGGGGGAAAATACCCTGTTTATACAAATTTACTATAGCCTACTGTTTTGTAATAGAATAATTCAGCCTAATATTCTAATATTTTATTAGTGACATTTACTGTTATAAACTCTCATGTTCAAATTACAATAATCACAGTTTGTCTAAGACTTTATACAAAAATCACATATTATTTTAGTCAAAATCAGATGTTTTAAGGTATAGTCAAAGTTACAGTAATTTCACTCAAAGTCTATTAATTTATTTAGCTCTCAGAGGGATTTAATTTAAATTAATGTACAATCCCAAAAGTTACTGCAAGTTAAAGTACCGTAACCGAAACAATAATTTGTATTTGAAGCCATAACAAAAATTACATTTATACAACACAGCACAATTATTTGATAAAACAAATTACAAGCTTCAAGAACGTGTAAATATAACCTTTTCAAAATGGAACGCATTTATGCATGGATAAATTTGGCTATCACTAGCTTTGATTTAATTCAAAATATCTTCAAAGGCAAAAAAAAACTTTCCCAAAGAACTGATTATCATCTGAGCTTTAAATAAACACAGGAAACGGACAGTACAATAGTAAATATTCTCTTAGTCATTCTTACTTCTACAAATAATATTTAAACACAAAGGAATAATTATCAGAACATATTGCCGTTATCAATAAAATATGGGCCTTTTACAATTTCTTTGTCAACAATTTTCAACCTTGATGTTAGATCACAACATTACTACAGTTACTCATTATTATCACATTTAAATTTAATTGGTAAAATAATGTTTTCTTTTGTCTAAACTTTACTTTTTAAGACCACTGTACTGAGTCTGTATTAATTTTATCCTCGGCATTAACTGCATATTAAATATTTAACAAGTATGACAACAATAAAGTACGTAAAATATTTTACTGTATTCATTAAGTTTTTATTTTCTTAGATCAACATATTATTTTTTTACGACGAAAGCATAAAACATATAATGGCCGTGAACAAATTATTGAACTAACATTTGGTACATCTACATGAATAATCTACATGAATGATTTTGCATAGACATGAAAGACTTTACATAACGACATAAATTGGAATTATTAAAAAACATCAGGACATTATTATAAAGCTCAAGAAATACACCATTATTTATAACCTACTTTTTGACACAATCGAGTTTAATAATTTACAATATTTTTTTGACAATTTATTTTTAAACATTCTACTGGACAGGTTTTAACAACGGCCGATCAACATATTCGGTTCTGAAATATGTTTTGAGATATTATTTATTGAAGTCATTTATATGAATTAAATGAATAATTTAACTAGCACAACATTTTAGAAAATATCCTCCCTGCTTACCTCAGTAATTTTCAATTTGAAGAAACTTTAGATCCACCGACGAGGTGATGAGGGTCTTGACTCTTCCTGAAGGTCCTGGCCTGAACTACCCAGAGTCATTCCACAATGCCCGATTCTCAATTGTCGTGGAAGCTTCTAAGGAATGCAGCGTGCACGGACAATACGCTAGCCAACATGATTTGGCGTTCACCTTTGGATTGGAAAGTTCGGCCGAGACTTAGGCTTCGCGGCATTTATTTAACTCCTGTAAGGCGAGGGCAGGCAAAAGCACAACATCACCGTCTAGAATTTGCCCAACATTGAAGGCGCGCTACTTCAACTGGTTAAATCCATTAATGAGGTGATCAGTCTCATTCTATTTGGCATACGTGGTAAACGGTAAACGTTACAAATACCCCCCTGCCAAAAGAAAATTTCCTCAAATTTTCTTCAATTTCCAAGGTTCACATTCTTCTCTAAATGTATGCCTTTAAGTCTGACACATGCCAGTTGCCAATTCCTTTGCCATCAAGATCTTTCAAGGCATAAATCAATGGGGATACCCTTTTTGCAACAACATACGGTCCTGCATATCTAGGTGCAAGCTTAGAAGAGAAGTAGTTGGCCGCATTGGATTGTGAAAAGTCTTTCTTCCATACAAGGCTTCCTTCCTTGAACTCTTGAGTTCGTCTTCGAAGATTGTAGTGTCGTGCATTCCTTTGATGAGCTTCCTTGAGAAGTTCATGGACCTCTTGATGTACTTGTCTCATCTCTTGCAGATACTCGCCATATGGTTTGCAGTCTTCTACTTCAGGGACTGTATCTCTATTTTGAAGAAGGCTAAATCCTGCACCAGAAATAGGAAGTTCTCTGCCAAAGTTGAGAAAGTTTGGAGAATAGCCGGTAGCTTCGTGGACCGATGACCTCAGTGCAAATCCCAGTTGAGCTATTTGACTATCCCAATTCCTGTGGTTATTTCCTACATACGCCCGTATCATAGTTATGATGTTCTTGTTTACCCTCTCTGTCGGGTTAGCTTGGGGATGCCGACTTGCATTGAGCAAGAGTTTCACTTTGTAGCGCTCTGCCAGTTTCTTGACAGGGTTGCCAATGAATTCAGATCCGTTGTCACAAATCAAGTAAGTTGGGACTCCATAAACCATGAATACCTCTTCTTCCAAACATTTTGACACGGAAACAGCTGTTGCTGCTCTTAAAGGCTTGAGTAAGACAAATTTGGTGAAGGTGTCCGTGACGACTAGAAGATACTTGTTTGATTTCACTGATCGCGGGAAAGGTCCCATCAAATCCGCCGATATCATTTTCCAAGGTGAATCAACTCCACGGTAATCTCCCATCATGCCTGCAGGCTTTTGCTGATCATATTTGATACTCTGACAAACTCTACATTTGGCAACGTAGGAAGCCACATCCTTTCGCATCTTCGGCCAGTAGTAATTTAGTTGCATCCTTCTATAGGTCTTCAACACTCCTTGATGTCCAGAGGTAGGTGCATCATGGCATTCTTGTAGAGCTTGTTGTCGGAAATCTTTTGGCAAGACCAACTTCCACTCCGAATCTCCGGTCGGAAGGGGCAAAACATCAGATACTTTCTTCCAAAGTGAGTTATCTTTAATTCGCCACTGGCTGTAGGTTTGAGGCTTCTCCTCAACACATTTCATCATTTTTAGATACCATTTATCCTTAATTTCGCCAGTGAGTGCCAGGTCGCATTGAATGGGCGTCGCATCATCGGGCGGGACAGATCGAGACAGATGATCGGGGACAACATTTTCCTTCCCTTTTCTATGAACAAGCTGGTAGTCATACGGCTGCAAACGCAAAGCCCACCTAGCTAAACGACCTTGGGGATCCTTTAAGTTGTTTAACCATAACAAACTGTAATGGTCCGTGATCACTGTAAATTTAGTTCCTTCGATGTATGGTCGAAATCTTTCAATGGCCCAAATAACCGCTAAACACTCGCGCTCTGTTGCGGAGTAGTTTTGTTCTTGTCTTGTCAGGGTCCTACTGCCGTATGCTATGACAACTTCTCCTTGTGGCGACTGCTGGCTAAGTACGGTGCCTAACCCAACACCTGACGCATCACATGAGATGATGAATGGTTTTGTGAAGTCGGGGCATGACAATATTGGAGCAGTAACTAGGCATGATTTAATGTCATTAAATGCCTCCTGAGCCTTGTTGGTCCAAACGAATTGTTTCTTCTTTTTCAGTAGTGAGGTTAGGGGATACATCCTGGTCGCAAAATTGGGTATAAAACGCCTATACCAAGACGCGGTCCCACAAAATTGTCTCACCTCCTTTTGACTTCTGGGAACTGGAACATCGACTATGGCCTTCACCTTCTCAGGATCGACCCTAAGTCCTTTCTCACTGACAACATACCCTAGGTAGCGAAGCTCTGGTCTGCAAAACTGACACTTTTCTTTGTTTAGGGTCAGCTTGGCTTCTCTAATTCTGCGGAAAATCTCTGAGAGGACCTCTAAGTGTTTGTCAAAAGTTTGAGTTACTACAATTATATCATCTAGGTAATCGAAAACATGAGGTTCAAGGGCTGGGCCAAGGACATTATCGACAAATCGCTGCCATGTCGCAGGCGCATTGCTCAAGCCGAACGGCATTGTCACAAAGTGGAATAATCCACGCCCTGGGATGGTAAAAGCTGTCTTTTCTTTGCTGACAGGGTCTAGGGGTATCTGCCAATAGGCACTCTTTATGTCCAGACTCGAGAGATATCTAGCATCACGAAGGCGGTCAAGTATCGTGGTGACATGTGGTAAGGGATAGGCATCCTTCTTAGATAACATATTTACTTTTCGGAAGTCAACGCAAAATCTATGAGATCCATCAGGTTTGTCTAAAAGTAATATGGGAGAAGACCACTCGCTATGGGACGGTTCAACAACTCCAAGTTCAAGCATCCTATCAAGCTCTTCATTGACAAGTTTTTGTCGGGCAGGTGAGATTGGATAATAGCGTTGTTTAACTGCAGGGGCATCGCCAGTGTCTATCACGTGTTTAACTTTGTCAGTGCGGCCTAGAATTGAAGATTCTCCTCTGAAATAATTTTCAACTAGTTCATTAAGCCTTTTCCTTTCCTCAAAAGTCAAGTTTTCTTCTGCTTTAATGCCCTCAATCGTAAGGCAAAAGTTTAAGTTGAATTTCTTAGCAAAGTCCCATTGACGGTTATGAACGTCAGCCACAATATTCATAATGTCCCAAAAATCTATACCAAGGATTAAGTTTTGTTGAAGCGTTGGAACTACAAGGATGGGTAAGTCTTCAGTTTTTCCTTTAAGGGTGATAGGTACATTAACATGACCTATTACTTGATGTCTTTTTGCGTCGGCAGTCTCTACATATTTTCCAGTGTCTCGATGTAAGAAGGCAGGAAACTCCTGTAAAATCCATAGCCCCTCCTTTCCAATCAGTGTTTGAGATGCTCCACTGTCTAACAAGGCTTTAACTTCTTTTCCGAAAATCCGAACAGTCAGATAAGGTCTAGGGTCATTATCACACTTTTCCAAAAGATAAGATACAACAGTTCTGTTTTCACTCGGGGTTTCATCGGCAATTGGTAACTGTAAATCACTACTATCCTGGGAGTCAACCGTATTCATGAAGTTGGCTCCCGGCCCTGCACGTTTTTTGACATGCACTTCGGACAATTGACTTTGACAATATCAGGATGGCCACAACCAAAGCAAAAACGTTTCCGGTCCTGAGAACATTGTGAGAACCTATGCCCATTTATACCACAATTCCAACATTTAATGGTTGAGTTCGAACGACCCGAAGTTCCAGGCCTCATAGCTGCTACTTGAGGAGTTTTCCGCCGGGGTAATGCTCCCCAGGCCAAATCTGGTTCAAGAGTTGGTACATTTCTTGAAGATGAATTTTGGTAAGCGGAGCGAAGTTTTCCTTATTCAGCTTTACGTCCCATTTCTCTGAGCTCTTCCATATCTTTTATGTTAAACATACATAACTTTTCTTGGAGGTATGGGTTTAAATTTTTAAGAGTCTGTTGGAGTTTAATACCTTCGGGAATTTTCTCGGCCATCCGACCATACAGCCCACTCATTGCTGCTAAGTACATATCTATAGGTTCATTATCACCCTGAGTACGGTGCATAATTTCTTGAAGAAGCATGTAATCATAGTCGGGACTTTGAAAAACAGTTTTCATTTCTAGACACAGCTCAGGCCACGTTTTGACTCGGTTTATGGTGGATCGGTACCAGATTAAAGCAGGACCACAGAATAAATCTACTGCTGATTCGAATAATTCCTTTTCACTGAGGCCTCTGGCTCTCCTTAGTTCTTCTACGCGCTCTAAGAATGCTCCCACGCTCTGTCCGGGCTCGTTACTAAAACGAAGTCCCCACTTATACAAGGGGATCGATTTGGGCCTATTATTTTCTGAAGAAGCTGCCTTTAACTTCCCAAGGGCTTGTTGTTGGTTGTCATACGCTGGTTGCGACACGTTGTAATTCAATGTCGAACGGTAGTTCGTTCTTGGTGGTTCAATGTTTTCTTGTTCTACCATCCTGGTTACAGGAGCTCCAGAAGTGCCGGTGATATTGCTGGTTGCGAGAAGTACTTCCGTTCTTATCTTCTTTTCAACTGGATGGGCATCTTCTTCTTTCTTATTCTTTTCATTTTCGCTTTGTTGTTCCTTATCTTGAAATTCTTCCCCTTTTTTGGTAACCTCATCTATTAATATCTTAGTTTTCTCGGCTAAGGTATTCCTTCTCTCTTCAAACTCTTCCATATCTGTTTCGCTAATTGGGATTCTAACGAGCCGCATATATAAATGTCCCAATCTACTAAGTAGTCTTTGACCTTCTGAATCCTTACCCTTTCCTTGATAGACCGTAATCAATGATGACAACTCCACCCACTTTTCTTCACACTCTTCAAGTTCTGTTTCAGGGTCCAGCTTAGATACAACATCCTCCTCAATATCAACATTGGAAGAAAAACACTGATTCAATTTTTTTCTCAATTCATTCGCTATTCTTTCTATAGGCTGACCTCTTATTTTGAGTTCATACTAGTAGTGCAATAGTGGGGCTTCTGGGCCAAAACGCATTAATCAAAAGTGACAGCTACATCCGGTCTGGTGACGTCAGAGGCTGTGACGTAGCTGTGACGTGTATGGTGGGCATTTAAAGTTTAAATGCCCGGCTGTGCTGGGTATTTAAACTTTAAATGTCCGGAAATGGGTCAAGGTCAGGTGAGGATGTTTTTAAAAAGATCTTGCATTTTCGGAAGATCCGAAAATGCAAGATATTTTTTTTATTTTACATTAAGGTTGAAAAGTTTGCTCCCAAATTTGAAAAGTAAGTTGTTGTCGGTGGTGAAATTTCTTGCTTATTTTCATTCTTTTTGTTGTTGTTGTAAGTTGGCAAAAATACATTCTTTTCGTTTTGATTGTTTGTTGCATAAAGTTCCAAAGATAAACCGAACCCAGTGGTTATAAGTTGTTTTAGTTCTTCACTAAAAATTTCCAAATCCTTGTAGGTTGTAAGATTGATAGTGTTGTAGTGAATCCCGCGAATGTTGAGAGACATGACTAGAGTTGTTTACTCGACGAGAGGTGTAGCAGGAATGACTATTGCAAAGCCGGTGCTGCGGGTACCTCCGATAGTAGTGGGGCTAGTGGTGGGGGTAGTGGTGGGGATAAAAATTGTAGACGCTTGTTTAATCACTTTGCATTTAATCGTTGCCACAATAGACCGAGTCGATGTTGCAATTCTTCTAGTTTATCCAACCGGTTCTTTTGATATGTTTTGCAACCACATTTACAGTAGCAGAAAGAATTACATTTTGTACAAGCTTTTCCGTCAACTTGATCTTCAGGTATTTTAAAACATTTCTCTTTGCAACAATAAGATAAAAGTGGTACATTATTTCTTTTGGATGACATGTTGGTTGTAGCTTGTCTTAAACAGAACTGAGCCTCTCAACGTTAAGGTTTCGTATTTATATAAAGTATTCGAATAAAACTATCGAATAAAACTATCGATCAAAATAATCGAATAATACCATCGATTAAAAGTTCAAGGTCATCCGTTTGAGTTTTTAAAAAAAAATACAACATATCAGTATATAAAAACATATACTGATATGTTGTTTTTTATCTTTTTATTTAAAACATTTTTTTTTACAATATTTACAATGTTATTTTTGTGCGATGTGCAGAGTAAGTTCCGTAGAGTTGTTTCCGCTCATTCCGTGTGACACCAAATATAATGATCCTGGCTGAATTTCCCGCAGATCTTCATTTTGCAGCAACTGGACGAATCGTTTTGGAAGATATACTTGAAACTTTGGTTCATCACCTGGTGTATATGGTGCATCGGATAAAGATGCGACGACTGCGTCTCCATGCGTTGTATCAACTTTTTTCATTTCATGAACAATATAATGTTTCTGTTCTTTTAATTCTGAACATTTCTTGATAATTAGAGTATTTGATTTTGAATGTAAGTTGAATTGTTCAACTAAACATTGGAGAAACTGTTGTGATGCCATGTTCTTCACTGGAGATGTTGTCTGTTCGGAGTATGGAGTTGGAGTGATACTCGGGGTGTGTTGCTTCCTCGTATTTATAACCTTCGTAACCCCCACCACATTCTTCTTTTTCTTGTAAGTAAGCAGCCAAGTGATATGCGTTTTGTAATGCGCATTGAGATTGGTTGTGTTTCGGATCTATTGTAGAAACACAAATATTTCTAACATCACAATGAAAGGTTTTGTCCATTTTTATGCTTAAAACTTCTTTGTTTGTGTACTGTTGTATCCAACTTCTTTTTTCCAATCCTCTGGTGTATATGTGCGTAAATTGTTTACAGAAATGAAACATAATTTTGTGTACATTGTTGTACGGTAGAAAACCTTCAAACCAATGTATATGATGAAAATTGTTTGTTAACCATCTGTTTGTTATTTTAGCTTTTGACTTTAGTGCATGGATAGAACACGGTGCTTCAAATAAAAACGGGTATGCTACTTGTGTGAGCAAATCTAAAATCACCAATTCTTTTATAATAAATCTATCATCGTTTCCGCGAAATGCTTGAAATTCAATTACACAAGGTTTTGCTGCCATTTCTTCATCCAGTCCGCTCATCACGATGTCTGGTGATTAACTGTTTTCCACACCACGGTAGGTTAGATATATAAACCAGGCCGTACAGTTGTAGGCGCGTTGGTGTATGTTTAACGTGGGCACCGTCCCCAGTAGGCCTACCCCACGGTTTATTCTTTTGTTAAACTACATTGTAGTTTTTTTTAAACTACCAAAGTTTCTTCTTCTGTATTGTTGTTGTTGGTTTCTTCTTCTGTATTGTTGTTGTTGGTTTCTTCTTCTGTAGCTTCCGTTGCGATTTCAGTAAAAGGTTCAAAGTTTCTCAACTGCCTCCACATTTCCACTTCGTGAGGTATTCTATTAAAAATGGATGTATCTATTGGTCCGTATTGTAAAGTGCTGTCAGGTTGTTTTTCGCATGCATCTACCAGATATTCCTTAATAACAGAGCTTGAAAATACCAATTGTTTCATATACCTAGTGATAGGTGATGTTGCATAGTTTAAAATGTAGAATTCTTCACGTGTTAGTAGAATTTTATTTTCAAATTGTGTCGAGTCTCTAATTCTTACTTGTTGTTGGCCACGATGTTTAATAATGTCAATTTCATTGTCACAATCCAAAAGTCGAATGTTAGTTTTTCTTCCAAAGAAACTGTTGGCTAAATAACATTCAATAAGATGTAGATGTTTTAAAAAGGAATCCCAAGCATTTTCTGAAAATAAAACCATCTTTGTACCATGGCTTAGTATTACTGCGGGAGAGTAGTCTAATGATTTTACCAATCCTATCGACACACTTTTACTCATGCAAGATGAAATAGGATAAAAGATGCGAAGGAAAACTTCAGTTAAAATGTTCGGTGGAATATTTTCTTCAAGTTTTCTTTTCTTTCTTACGTTTGTTTTATTATTTTCCAACTTTTTATTTTGTTTTCCAAACTTTAAAAACTCATCAATTTCTTTTACAACATTTTCTTCAAAATGTTTATCATCATCATTTTCCAATAAAGGTGTTGTTTCGGAAACGCCTTGTACAACTGATAAAGAACTCATTTTGTTTATAATGCTGTAGACGATGTTACCCATACAACTGTAGACAGTCAACTAAACAATTTGCGTTCCCGCTCCTGCTTTTATAGCCGAGTGGTGGGGGGTATTTTTTTTCTTTTCATTTTACAACACTGCTTTTACAATACCGGTTAAAGGTGTATATGTAACAATTTTATCATGTAAAATTAAACAATAAGCAGATGTATCTTTAGGTACATTTTGTTCAAATTCCATTTCTATTTTTATATCTACACTGGAAGATTTTACAGATTCATTTTGTTTGGAACAATCAACTACAACAATCGGATAGTTAGATTTAAATTGGTTTGGCGTTAATAAAGGTGTGTTTGTTTTTCCATAATATGAATTTTGGAATCTTGCATACATATCGTACAAAACACTAAACCTGTCTTTTGTAAAGTTTATGTTGAAGTTGTCGTATGGAAAGAATTGCGAGTTTAGAAACACCTTAAAATTTGTAAGTTTGCAATGATCAAATTCACCAGCATGTTTAGTTATTTCATTTCTTCTTTTTGTTTGTAATCCAAATATTACATATCTTGCCTTTTCCAAATGAGTAGAAGTTTTTACAGTCCATGTATGACGTTGTGTTTCCGGTAAAACCGGATATTCATGAAACTCCCAACTTCTAAATGGTATTACGATATCACGATCTGATTTTAAAGTTCTCAATAATGAAATTCTATTCTGATCGTTTAACCGTACATGCGGTACTCTCCAAACAATCTTGTCTAATTGCATTTTCCATTCTAAAGTAGCTTCCGTTGTTCCATCAGTTGCTTGAATAATATCTTTGTCGTTTGATGATCTTAACAAAACTAATTCTTGTTTTACGTTTATTATTATTTTTCGGTAATCTTCGGCAAAGCCTAAAAGTAATCTTAAAGGAATGTAAAAGTCAAAATTGCCTGAAGTGTTTGGAGTGATTGTACTGGAATCGGGTGCTACCCATCCTGCGGCGGCCAGCATATTTTTTTCACTCGGTGTTAAAGATGCTAATCCTTTTAATGTACTTGTAATTCCCACCTTTTTTGTTGAATCTACTGTAACTCCGGAAATTTCATATCTTATTTCATCAAACAAATATGCCATGGGGTTATTTATGAACGGAACAGTACTTGCAGTGGTTCCATCCCTTTTTGTTACTCTTCCTTCGATATATAAATAACTTTCACATGGAAGTGTATAAATATCTTGTTGTTGTATGGGAATTCTAATTTCATCATTATTGTTTAATTTTGACGAAGCGTAAGGGTTGTGCGTATGATATTCCTTTTCCCATAAGGTTTCGTCGAATGTCGGACCCTGCGCTATATCCAATATTTCCATTATTAATAAGTTTTAATCCAATTTCTTCTAGAAAACGAATGTTATCACTTGTTAATCCTTCTATAGCTGACGTGCTACTGACTTGTTTACCAGTCAGCTCTTTCTTTTTAAATGATAACCCCATTGTTATACGGTTGATTTTATATGTATTCGTATAGTTATAGGTTCGTCTCTAAAATCAATATGATTTCCGTCTTGATCTAGTATGTTCACCACAATGTCTGAAATAAAACTGGTGTTTAATGGTAGGTACACCAAGTTTTTTGGCTTTTCCACAATTTTAAAACCCGGAGCGACTGTTGGATAGAATGTGTGCAATATATGAGTATTTTCACCATCTCTATAAGAACCATGTATAATATTACATGTAACATCTATACTGTTAACTTTCATTATTGTCACAGTTCTAGTACCTGAATGGTTAATATTAGGTTCTAAAATTTTTGTTGTTTTAGGAAATCCTAATAAACTACCAATTGAATGTTCTTTGCTAAAATCTATATAATATTTGGATTTAATTTCAGCTTTCATAGTATTGTTATTTCCTTTTATTGTTATATTATCTTTTCCCATATGATTTTGTATCGCTTCATTTATATCATCAATTTCATATGCTCCAGTGGGTAAACTAAATACTTGTATATCTGAATATTTGTTTGTATTTTTATCTTTTGTTTTGTAATAATGTATTTTGTCATTAACATTTTCAGTAACGTTGGGAATATAATTATAAGTTGTTATATCTAATAATGCGGCTTCCCATAATTTATCTTTTTCCAAACGTAACGCAGGGAAAAGAACACTTCGCAAAGTAGATGAAGTTCCAGTTAATGATACTGTATAGGAAGACATCTTAAAGTTGACTAACGCTTTTTGTTAAAAAATCTAAACATAAATGTCCACAGATTACCGTATCATCAGGTTGCTCTCTTTTATAATTGTATAGTACATTTTTAGCTGTTTTAAAGTAATATTGTAGTTCTTTTGGTGGTGGGAGATTACCAAAACTATCAAAGTAGTAAATAGTTGATCCTAGTTTCTTATAACATACCCAATGAGTGCCTGATCCTTTACTATTATCTAAATTTACTATTCCGGTTTCATTTTTCCAAATTTTAACAGGTAATGCATCTTTCATAAATACTCCTCTAAAAAATGGAATTTTTAAACAAGAAACATAAGTAATTAATTCTTTATCTGTTAATTCTTTATTTGGAATTAATAATTGTTTTTTTCTGTTTAATACACACGATACGGTCTTAGGTATAATCCTCCTCCTTTTTTTATCATTGACCATATTGTTTGTTTCTTTTTATTTTTACCTGCGGTGGATCGTCGTTTTCTTCTTATATTTCCTCCACGTTTCTTTGCAGGTTTTCTCCTCCTTTTTCCACCTCCTTTCTTCTTTCCACCTCCAAACATCGTTTTACCCTTCATTGCTGCTGATACCGCTAAAGCTGCTGCTTTTTCACCGATACTAGCGTCACTGGATGTTACTCTTTGCCAAGCTTTTTCAGCAAGTGCTCTATCCGCTATTGATCTATTTTTAGTATCTGCAAACTTTGAATATGCTATATCGTGTTGTTTGCAGGCTTGATCAAGTTTATTTATTCCAAGATCTCCTCTAGCAAGTCTTTTTTTCAATTTTGTTCCTGGACCACAATATTGATAACCTCCTGGTAAATGTAGTTCTACAGGTAATAAATCGATAGCTTTGTTAACTATAGCTCCAACCGGCTTAGTAATAAGAGAAAGTGCTGTTGATGCTATTCCTCTTCCTCTCTTTATAACGTGTCGATTATGACTGATGCGTTGAACTTTCAACATGGTTTTTTATAGTGAAAGGAAATGCCAATACTTGTTTATTTTATAAATTCTTTATAATGAATGATGCACTTATCCTTTGACATTGTTTATTTATAATAAAAATGTATTTTGTTTATGGGTAATAAACTTTTACCCAGTCTTTTGGTAGGATTGTATCCTTTTTATCAACATCAACTTGAGCAAATCTTAAATTTCCAGTTTTCATATTTAAAAAATATTTTTCTATAACATTTTTCTTAACCCAATGTAGTTTTTGATCAGCTTTTATGGGCTTTATCGTATTATAAACATCATATAACACTACACTTAAGAGTCTTATAATGTAATTTACATTAACAGCATCAACAATATCAATAGGGTCATCTAAGCTAGTCAATCGCAAGTTTTGACAATGAAAAAATTTTTTGTGTTTTTCTGTTCTTAAGCATCTTTCACGCCATTCTTTTACTCTAACTGCATCACTGTCATTTACTCCCATTCCAACATTAAATAGTGGTCTTTCTTTACAATCAAAGCCTTGTTGACCAAGTCTTGATGAAATTTCTTTTAATGCAGGAACTTGTCCAATTGTTGCTACATCAACATCATTCAACCCTTCTTTAACATTAGTAATTATTTTTGCATCCGCATCCCATTTGTTATTGTTTAATTTCATTATTTGACTTATTGTAGCTGCATCTGATTTTGCAGTTCCCTCCTTAACGTTAGTTAACACTTTATTTTTGCAATCAATTGACTTAATATCATGTGTAATACAATGATCTGTAACATATTGAAGGTTTACCGCATCTTTCATATCTTTAGGGTCTCCAATATCGTGTATTACAAAGTTGTAAAAGGAAAATTTATCTGTTTTTTCAGGTATGACTGAATGTAAATACTTTTTGGTAACTGAATCTTGATCATTAACAGGATCTGCTATATTGGCTATTCTAAGATCTTTTGCATCATATGCTTTATTATTACTTTTAGGATCATATCTTAAGGTTTGGTTTATGTACCACATTAAATATTCTTTATTTACCGAATCATTCTTATCTATTGGTTTTGGAAGATTTGCAATTCTATAAAAATTAGCGTTATACACTTCATTTTGAAGCTTTAAGCTAGGTAATGTTTCACTTTTTAAAGTTTTGAAATTTACTGCATCATTATCATCTTTTGGATCATTTACAAACTTTAAACGTTTGTTACTTATATCATAATCTCCATCGGATGTTAGTGGTAAACCACCTCTTTTTCCATAAGATCCTGATTTGCTTCCAGTTTCGGAATACCGTCCAAACTTATCCACACTCATGGTTATACTGAATGTTTAATCGGTTATGCTTGTATTCTATATACTCATATTTTTATGCAATTACTCCTCGATTTCGCAATTCGCCGACCAAAGCTACCCATTCGTTTTCTAAACCGCTATGTCCGGCTTGTTTTGCTTCATATATCAACTTCATTCTATCAACCAATTTGTTTATATCGTTGTAGTATATTATATTAGTATCATACAAGTTTTTCAATAATCCTTTTCCTGATAAACTTGATTGATTTGTTTTTCTCCTTTTATGTAAAATATTTATTTCAGCAGAAGATAATGATTTTCTTTTTATGGGTGCCCTTCTTTTTGGTGGGAAAAGTTTAGCAATAATAGTTTTATATTTTTCTGATTTATTTCTATAAACATTGAAATTTTTAGAATAATTTTTCTTATGCGCATTTGTATCCTCCAATATTTGTTTAAAAATGTTTAAATCCTTTTTAGTATATTTATTAGGTTTCGGTTTAAAAATAAGTTCAAACAATCCTTTTGTACCTTTGTATTGTTTATTATTTATAATAATATTGTCATGTTCGTCTACATCAAGCTTGCTATCTCCAATCATTAGGCCATTTTCTTCTATTCTAGCACCAAAAGTATGATACTTTCGAGTTGGTTGTGCAGAATGTAACATTTTTAATACAAATTGTCTTGCAAGCGGCCCTTTATACGCAATATCCGAGCCCAATTTGCTCAAGTTGGATGGATTAATAGGCTCTTCTTCTTCTTGTTGTTCTTCGCTTGTAGAAAGACCTTCTTTTTCTGTTAAAACATCCGTTTCTTCACCTAGTTCGCTTTCTTCTTCAGTTGTTTCTCCTTGTTGCGTAAAACTTGTATCACCTTCATATTCTTCTTTTTGTTCAAATTTTGAAATGGGTAAAATAGCATCTCCGGAAAAATTAAATGTTGAAGGTGTAACATTTTGCCCCAATTGTTTTAATGGCTCAGTAATAGGTTTAAATGTTGATTCCAGACATTTCTCTCTTTCACTTATTCCTAATCTTAACGCTCTGTTTTTATGTCTAATAGAATCACTAAGTGATTTTATTTCTTTTAATAGCTTTTCCTGATTAACCATGTTTACACCATGGAGACTTGGACGATAATGTTGTTAATTAATGTATTAAAACAAATTTATCAAAACCTATGCGGTAACGACCATCTGTTATAGCTTTATCTTTCATAATTACCAAAAATCCATATTTTTCCGCCCAAGCTTTTCCACAAAGCTCTTTGAATTTATCAAATGACATATCAGCATTTACATGATCGTTGTATATATGTTTTAGGTTTGTATCGTCTTGTTTGAATAAAACTAAAATATTTGCATTGTCTCTAATTAGTTGTTTTGGAATTTTGCTATATGTTTGTCCGATATATATGCTATCAATATTATTATGTCTTCCCATGGCAAAATAGTTTCTAATAGTATCATGATTTTCACTAGATACATCATCAAATACAAATACAGAATACGGCTTAGCCTGGTCTGGTTGCATAACACTGTCACTAGCATTAAATTTGTAATAGTTAACATCAGGCACATCAGTCAGGATCTTTTCCAACAATTGATACTTTGGTTGATGTAAGGACTTTGAAAAAATATATAGGTTATTAAATCGCAATCCTTTTGTGTTTGTAATTAAGTTAAACACAACGTTAGTTTTGCCACAGTTTGAAGGACCGCTTACTATACATCGTACAGTGTTTGGAAATAAACTGCCGTGTTTACCATTGTTGATTTTAACGTTATCTACAGTTAAATCATCAATGTTATTAATATTAAATTTATCTTTATGGTGAACAATCTCCATCTTATTCAAAGGCTGAAGAATAAATAAGTTGATTTATAACTAAATCAAATCTTTTATAGGTATCCACGAATCTTCAGTTTTGTCAAACCCCAACCAACGTACTTTAACTTGGTCTTTTTTCCTTTGCAACACCTTTTCAACAAGATAGACATCACCTACTGTTGACTTTAACAATTCATGTCCGTAAAAACCGCCTTGTAACAAATTTCCTTTGTTATCTTTTAAAATATAAGTTTCCGGTACAGTAGGTTGTACTTTATACACTGTAAAAACTTCGTTTGTCCAATTGGGCAGGTATTTCTTAGTAAACACTCCTTTGTATTTACTAATTCGAACTTTATCATTTACATTAAATTTTCTTGGTTTTTTTTGTTCCGCTTTTGGCTGTGTATTCTTTTTAATTCGTTGTAAAACTAGTTTAGCGTTTTTCTTATTCACTTTGTTAGGTGCCATACCGATAGTTCTATGAAACTTGTTGTTGTAATCGCTTATTAATTTTGGTAAGATATCAACCCATACGTAAGAACCTCTTTTCGAAAACATTTTATACATTGCACCTTTTAAGGTTCTATTAAATCTTTCAATTATAGCTGCCTTTTTCTCAGAATTTGTAGAATAATGATTTATCTTATATTTTTTCATTAACAATGCAAAAGGTTTATTAAAAAATTCTTTCCCATCATCAGTTTGTAAATGTTTAATTTTATTTTTATCTCTTTTTATAGCTACTTCCATAGCTTTTGTTATGCTGTTACCGGTTTTGTCTTTTAATGGCAAAGCATCTGCAACTTTAGTAAAACAATTAATAATCGTAAGTATGTATCTAAATCCTTTATTTATTTTACTATGCGGTTGCATTTCAATTACATCTGCTTGATATAAATCATTTATTCCTTTTACAACAGTATTTCTTCGTGGAAACTTTATTCTTGCAGGTTTATGAAGTTCATTAACAATCTTTTCCTTTAACTCTGTCATGATGTTTTTACTAACAAAGTCAAGTTAGTATTGAGTGTTTCTTTTTCTGCATCCGCTTTTATAGGTCAAGGTCATTTCAACATATTTTTAAAAAAGGGAAAATCACAGCGAGCATGCTGTGATTTCCCCTTTTTTTTCTTTTTTCTTTTTTTCTTTTTTTTCTTTTTTTTCTTTTTACTCATTGATAGGATTGAGAGAATAGTGGCCGAATGGTAGAGTGTGAATTTTGTCTGGAAGAATGTGTCGTTTGTCATCATTGGAGCAGAGTGCTTTTTTTACTTCTGTTACGCTGTACAGGTGATGGTTGAAACTTCTGATGGTGTTGAATTTTGCAGTTATAGTCGTTTCTTCAAATAAGCATTGCTTGTAGTGTTCGAAATTTACATTCTTCTTAAGATACAAACTTTTTACACCCTTAGCTTTTTTAATTACATTGTTTTCTTCTTTATGCAATTGTAGTGAATACAATTTTGACATTAGTGCAATAAGTTCTTTTAGTAAAATTCCATTTGCTTCGTCTTTAAATTTTCCAAGTTTCTTTTTGTTCCGATCATTGTCATAATTTAAATGATCTTTTGGATAGTCACTAAAATCAAATTCATTTTTGTGAACAAATGTTCGAAGATCCAAATACATATCTTCAGTAAGAATCCAGTAGATGAAAGCGTCCGTGTCCATGTAGGCGATTCCGATGTTATCTCTACCGTAGAAGGCAACCATTTTGTTGTAGTGGAAATCATACATATGGGTTTTGGAAATATCCAAGATTGACATTCCAACGTACAACGGACGATCCATTTTCACGCTTGTCTTCTTCATAGATACTGCTACAAGGTTTTCATTGATGATAACGGATGTTCCAAAGTTTGGTTTTTGTACAAGTTTTTCTAGTTTTATAGGATCTGTAATTAATTTAACATTTTTGTGTTTTCTTTTGTTTTCCAATGTTTTTCCAAATATCGCATTATTCATTAATTTAAAAAAATCCTTTTGAAATGTTGATGTTGCAGCTGCTCTTCTTCTGGTGTTTGAATCAATGTACGGTTTTAACCAGCATGATTGGGAAAATTTTAAAACTCTATGAATTTTGGTTATACGTAAACCCAATTGGAGTGCTTGTTGAACAACCCAAAAGTGAGCTACGTATCTTTGTTTATTTTCAAGAGTCATCATTAATTTTGGATGTTTGCCAATTGGTGAAACTTGTGTTTTTGCAAGGAGCGGAAGATCGTAATGAAGATCGTGCAAGTGTTCTGGATATTCAAAGTCACAGTCCAATATGTATCCGGTGTCTCCGTCTTTTGAAATTTGTGTAATATCACCAATAGAGTCTGGATTAACCCATTCAAAGTTTCCAAAAGGAAGTGGATTAGACATGGCCCATCCGTATAAATTGTTGGCATCGAAATATCCTAAGAACACTGATGGTTTTTCTTTATCGTAGTTTGGAAGATATTTGTTGTTAGCTTTAACATGTCTAGTAACACTTTGGGTCAATCCACCTCTAACGCCCGATTCGATCATCAACACCATGTCAATATCGGTTAATAATTGAAGGTTGCACTTTGTTTCTTTTAGCATAGCTTGCCAAGCTAGTCCTGGAGAAGTATAAGAATGAAGAGGGTCTAATCCGTAGGCTTCAAAGCAAGTGTTTCTAAATTCTTCCATCACATCGCAGAGAAGGGTCACATCAAGTTTTACATAAAAGTCAGAATAATCTCCCAGAGTGTTCATTTCCAATTCGTCCCAAACTCTGCATGCGTGTTGATAGTCTTCAGGTGAAATGTCCGAATCGGTAAGTTTACTTTTAAATGCTTCTGGTGGAGGAAGTGATGTTTCTTGAAATTTATGTAGTCCATCGATGTAATCATACGGGAAAACTCCTTTCCGAAGAACCAAATCCATTTTTTCTGCAGGTACAATTTTGCTTGTTTCTATTAAATTTTCTCTTCTTAAATTTTCAGAAAGTTTCATTAGACTGGAAGGCATAAATCTAAATGAATCAACAAATCTAAGTTTAATTTTGCCCACCTTTTTTGAAAAGCTTATAAAGTTTTCCATAGTTTGTGCCAAAACATCTATTTCACCGTTGTCTCTTGCTAATTCGGGAATGATAAAATGTCCATCGTATCCACTAAGATTGTGAAAAACCACAGGAATAAAAGATGGTAGTTTGTAGTTGATGTTACATCCGTTGCAAGCTGCACCTCTGTAGGCTCCTGTCAGATGGTCATGGTCGCGAACTTTAACTTTAGTTTCTGTAAATTGATTGTTACACAAATAGCATGTTGTTGCTGAATCATAAAGATGAAGTTCTTCCGGCGTCATAGGTGACATAGGAACCACATTGCTATACATTGCTTCCACTTTCCCGGCGATGTTGTATAAATCATCAACAAAGTATCGAGCTGCTTCTTCTCCACGATAGATCTTCGGTGTAGATGTCAAACCATATTCTTGAAGATGTTCTTCAGACAGAGTGGATTTTACTATTAAACAGTAGCTGTTTGGTTTGTGAAGTTGATACTTTGTTCTGCTGGTATTTTCCTCTCCTTCTTCTTGTTCAAGTGGAAGCAATGAAGATTCAAAATCTGCATACACTACAACGGGAATTCTGTATTGTTGGATAACTTTGTCAAATTTTACTTGAGATCTTCTAGGGTGTGGTAATTTAATTCTTACTTCATAGTTTCCACTGCATAGTCTTTGATGTTCCGTCAGCCATTCTGAACCTCCTCTTCTCAAAGGTTTGTTTACAAAACAGAAACATCTTTTACAAGTGGTTTTTCCTTCTTTACGTTTTGATAACTGTTTGCAAACTAGAGCTTCAAAATCTTTAATATATACATAATGTGAAATATCACCTTTTGTTATTAATAATAAATCAGTATGATCTCTGCGTTCGGTAGGTGTTATACGTAAGGGGTAAACATTGTTGGATGAATCCAAGCCAAAGATGTTTACAGATGCAAAAGGATTTTTCTTTTCAAATTTTGATATGTCTTGAATTGAAACAGGGTAACTCATGCCTTGAAAATTATAGTTATGGTAAACCTCATTGTATGCTCTACTCGGTCGTTCCGCATGATTTCTTATATATTTTGCAAGCATTGCATACTTGAAACATTCAGCATCTTTATTTTGAACATTAATACAGGAATTGGTGTCTTGAATTTTCTTTGGCAATTCAATATGACTACTACCTCTCATTCCATATCCATGTTTATGAACTCTTACATCTAAGCTTGTTATACTTAACAAACTCCATCCAGAACCTCTTCCTTCATGTTCTTGTAATTTTGTTAAAAGTTCTTCAAAACAATCATCCACAATTGAGCTTATATCTGATGCAAACATGATGGTTTTGTTTTTAGTTAAAAATCCTCTTGGTGATGTTTCATTCTGAACATTTGTAAATACTGTATCTAATAATATTCCAAACTTTATAAAATTTAATCTTCTTAGTTCATTGTTTAATGTTTCTGTTACTAATGTTTTTGCTTTTGAAATAAACTGTGCAAGTTGCAATTGAGCATTGTCAATCTTAAAATGAGTTACTACACTACCTGGTAAGGCTCGGGCGTATAATTCCACATCCAAAGATGGTCCGGGTGCGTATTGAATAACACTTGATCTTGAATTTAGTTGTTGTTGTACGGTAGCCAGTATTTGATCTAAATCTTCCAAATATTCTTCTTCTGCATTGTTATTTGTTTCTTGGTTTGTTTCTTGGTTTGTTTCTTGGTTTCTTTCTTGGTTTGTTTCATTGTTATGGTAAACTTCTTTGTGTATTTGTAGTAAAATTTCATCTTCAAAAGATTCTTCGCAACTAATGCAGTAATACATGACGTAGGTGTGCTCTCCACAAAAGTTGCCGTAGTAATGAAAACCACTCTAAAACTCCCCCTATTTATAGCATTACCCCCACCACTTTTTTCTGTATTAAACATAAAAAGTGTAAATAACAGTTAAATTTCTTATATTTCAAAACCCCAAAGTATTAAGATTATCCGATGTAAGTTTAAAAAGAAATCCAAGTGTCAAGGTCAAATTATACAAGTTTAAAAGAATCTTTTTTTCTGTATTAAACACAAAAAGTGTAAATAACTGTTGAACGTTTTATATTTCAAAACCCCTAAGTATTAAGATCATCCAATGTAAATTTGAAAAGAAATCTAAGTGTCAAGGTCAAATAATGCAAGTTTTAAAAAAAAATCTTTTTTTCTGTATTAAACACGAAAAGTGTAAATAGCTGCTAAATTTTTTATATTTCAAAACCCCTAAGTATTAAGATCATCCAATGTAAGTTTGAAAAGAAATCTAAGTGTCAAGGTCAAATAATGCAAGTTTAAAAAATCTTGTTTAAAGTAAATTTGAAGCAAATGTTTGAAAAACGTTCTAAGTCCTAAAATATTAATTAAGGGGAAGTTTTAACACTTAAAATTTTTACAAGTCCAATGTAAAGTAAAATAAAGAAATGTTGTTGCTTGTTGGAACAGTAACAAAAGAATGATGGGTTTGAAAAATTTTCTAAGTCCTAAAATATTAATTATTGGGAAGTTTTAAGACTTAAAATTTTTACAAGTCCAATGTAAGATAAAATAAAGAAAGAAGGGTTGTTGTCTGTTGGAACAGTGGCGAAAGAATAATGGAATTCAAACTCGCAGCAAAAAAGAAACTTGATATTGTAAAATAAATGTTGAAGCAAATGTTTGAAAAATTTTCTAAGTCCTAAAGTATTAATTATTGGGAGGTTTTAACTCTTAAAACTTTTACAAGTACAATGTAAAGTAAAATAAAAAGAAGTGTTGTTGCCTGTTGGAACAGTAACAAAAGAATGATGAATTTAAACAATTTTCTAAGTCCTAAAAAATGGATTATAGAGAAGTTTTAACACTTAAAATTTTTACAAGTCAAATGTAAAGTAAAATAAAGAAAGAAGTATTGTTGCCTGTTGGAACAGTGGTGAATGAATGATGGAAAGTAAACTCGCAGCAAAAAGAAACTTGATATTGTAAAATAAATGTTAAAGCAAATGTTTCAAAAATTTGCTAAGTCCTAAAGTATTAATTATTGTAAAGTTTTAACACTTGAAATTTTTACAAGTCCAACGTTAAGTAAAATAAAGAAAGAAATGTTGTTGCCTGTTGGAACAGTGGCGAAAGAATGATAGAAACCAAACCCGCAGCAAGGGTCCTGTGGTTTAGGAGGGGGTAAGCGGGGGGGGGGGGTGATGACCTCGAGCCGAGTTGGGGTCTGGGATCTGCGCGTGTGGTTCTGCATCAGTTGCTCGCTAGACAGTGAGGTGGTAACATGTTCAGAAGGCGCCCTGAACATTTTATCATTTTTGCTGTTTGGTGAAAATATCTTGGTGTTATTTGTACAATAACATCTTGATGTAGAACTGATTAATTTTAAGGCATGGTAGTTGTTTGTGCTTGTAGATACCCTAGGGTTTGTAGTTTGTTTTTAGTTTGCTGGTTTGGTACTTAGTATTAATTTAAAATCTTTCTTTTACTTACAATATATTTTGCCTGGAGTGTTTAAGTTTAAAGTAATATTTTGTTTTTAAGAATGTTATATGATATGTTTTTAATACCTTTCTATTCCAACTTCCTTTTTCCAACAAGCTTGTTGAGAGCATTCCCTCTCTTGTCTTGTATTCCTTTTTAGTTAGGGACACCTTTCAATTCCAATTTCCTTTCCTTTTTTCCCTTCCATCTTTTGCACGGTAAAACCAATTAATTTATGGTAAAACCGGCTACCGCTTTTGTAGTGATTACGCACACCAAAGCGGGTCACCTACAACCTCTATACGTGCTGGATGGGTAGTTCGCCTACCTCCGGAGTTTCGCTAGACCTCAGCTGTACTGCGTCGCTAATGGCGAGTCACTGGCTCCTTTAGTGTTAGGAAATAAAAACATATTTGTATAACATTTTTCCAAAATTTAATTAAGCAACGTGCTATTTCAGAATAACATTTTTTGTTTTAGCTTAGCGTTGTGCGCTTATGATGAGGTGTGTGAGTTCGCTTACGTGATGATTACACCGTAATCATGATGTGCAGCGCTGGGCTGTTTAGCTTTTTTACTTATCTTTTACTTTTTATTTATTATTTCTTTTAACTTAATTTTTTTTATTAATTGATCAACTCTAGGCAGGTTGTATTGTAAATTAGCTTTTCTTCTTTTAGGTTTCCGGGGGTGTACGGTTCTGTAAAACCATACACCCCCATTTTCTTTTTAATTAATGAATGACCTTGACCTACTTATTTTCAAGGTCAACCAAAAGAGTTAGCGAAAATTTCTAAGTCCCAAGGTTATTTTTATGTAAATTGTTCCGAACCCTATCATGTGGGTATTCAAATTATTTTAAAAATATCTAGTTGAATAAATGCAAAATAAACTACACTTGTTTTAAATATAAACATTTTATTAAATGATGTTACCAAACCTTTTTGTTTGTCTTTTCATTCTGCGTATTTTAAATACCTACATGATAGGATTTGGAAACATATAAAGAAAAATATGATTTAAAAGATTTTTTTTCAGTTTTTGAGCTATAACTTTTATACCTTTGGTTTTATCGAAAAATGTTACTGGACCTTTTTTGTTTGCCTTTTTATTCTGCGTAATTTGAGTACCCGCACGATAGATTTAGAGCATTTTTGTTATATCCACTGCCACCGTGTACGGCGACGTAGCTCAAAAGTTGAACGGCGACGATATCAAGTGGGGGCCCTCCATTTCGCAAACTTACTCTAAACCTATTGTGCGGGTACTCAAATTACGCGAAATGAAAAGACAAACACAAAAGGTCCAGTAACATTTTTCGATAAATCCAACGGTATAAAAGTTATAACGAAAAACTAAAGTTTCAAGGTCATTTAAAACTTTTACAAAACCTATCATGTGGTTACTCAAGTTACGTGGAATAAAAAAACAAACAAAAATGTTCAGTAACATTTTTCTATAAAACCAACGGTGTAGAAGTTATTACACGAAAACTTAAGATTTAAAACCGTCCAGGTTACAAAACGTCCAGGTAACCTGGACGTTTTAGTAAAAACGTCCAGGCTACAAAATATTGTTAATTTCTTACAAAATAATGTTGATTTTATAACAAATGTTACCGAAGCTTGTTGTTGGTCTCATAATTTAAGTACTCACAAAATAAGGGTTGGAAACTTATAAAGTAAAATATAAAATGTTGGAAAATACTTTTTTTAGTTTTTGCGTTATAACTTGTATACCGTTGGTTTTATCGAAAAATGTTACTGGACATGTTTTGTTCGTCTTTTTATTCCGAATAATTTGAGTATATGCATGATAGGTTTGGAGCAATTTTGTAAAAGGGGGGGGGGGTGTTGCAAAATGACTCAAAACCTATTGTGCAGGTACTCAAATTACAAGGAATGAAAAGACAAACACAAAAGGTCCAGTAACATTTTTCGATAAATCCAACGGTATAAAAGTTATAACGAAAAAACTAAAGTTTCAAGGTCATTTAAAACTTTTACAAAACCTATCATGTGGTTACTCAAGTTACGTGGAATAAAAAAACAAACAAAAATGTTCAGTAACATTTTTCTATAAAACCAACGGTGTAGAAGTTATAACGCGAAAACTTAATATTTAAAACCGCCCAGGTTACAAAACGTCCAGGTAACCTGGACGTTTTAGTAAAAACGTCCAGGCTACAAAATATTGTTAATTTCTTACAAAATAATGTTGATTTTATAACAAATGTTACCGAAGCTTGTTGTTGGTCTCATAATTTAAGTACTCACAAAATAAGGGTTAAAAACTTATAAAGTAAAATATAAAATGTTGGAAAATACTTTTTTTTAGTTTTTGCGTTATAACTTGTATACCGTTGGTTTTATCAAAAAATGTTACTGGACATGTTTTGTTCGTCTTTTTATTCCGAATAATTTGAGTATATGCATGATAGGTTTGGAGCAATTTTGTAAAAAGGGGGGGGGAGATGGGGGGGGGAGAAGAGGGGGGGAGGGGGGGGATGGGGGGGGAGGGGAGGGAAGGGGGGGAGGGGGGGGGGAAGGGGGGGGAGGGGCGAGGGATGGAGGGAGGGGGGGGGGGGGCAAAATTGCAAAATTACTCTAAACCTATTGTGCGGGTACTCAAATTACGCGGAATGAAAAGACAAACACAAAAGGTCCAGTAACATTTTTCGATAAATCCAACGGTATAAAAGTTATAACGAAAAAACTAAAGTTTCAAGGTCATTTAAAACTTTTACATTACCTATCATGTGGTTACTCAAGTTACGTGGAATAAAAAAAACAAACAAAAATGTTCAGTAACATTTTTCTATAAAACCAACGGTGTAGAAGTTATAACGCGAAAACTTAAGATTTAAAACCGTCCAGGATACAAAACGTCCAGGTAACCTGGACGTTTTAGTAAAAACGTCCAGGCTACAAAATATTGTTAATTTATTACAAAATAATGTTGATTTTATAACAAATGTTACCGAAGCTTGTTGTTGGTCTCATAATTTAAGTACTCACAAAATAAGGGTTGGAAACTTATAAAGTAAAATATAAAATGTTGGAAAATACTTTTTTTTAGTTTTTGCGATATAACTTGTATACAGTTGGTTTTATCAAAACATGTTACTGGACATGTTTTGTTCGTCTTTTTATTCCGAATAATTTGAGTATATGCATGATAGGTTTGGAGCAATTTTGTAAAAGGGGGGGGGGTTGCAAAATGACTTAAAACCTATTGTGCAGGTACTCAAATTACAAGGAATGAAAAGACAAACAAAAAAGGTCCAGTAACGTTTTTCGATAAATATAATGGCATAAAAGTTATAACGCAAAAACTAAAGTTTCAAAGTAATTTAAACTTTTACAAAAATGACCTTGAGACTTAGAAATTTTCGCTAAGTCTTTTGTTGACCTTGAAAATAACTAGGTCAAGGTCATTCGATAATTAAAAAGGAAATGGGGGTGTACGGTTTGACAGAACCGTACACCCCCGGAAACCTAAAAGAAGAAAAGCTAATTTACGATACAACCTGCCTAGAGTTGATAAATTAATAAAAAAAATTAAGTTAAAAGAAAAATAATAAATAAAAAGTAAAAGATAAGTTAAAAAAAAGCTAAACAGCCCAGCGCTGCACATCATGATTACAGTGTGATCATCACGTAAGCGAACTCACACACCTCACCATAAGCGCACAACGCTAAGCTAAAACAACTAGACAGCCCAGCGCTGCACATCATGATTACAGTGTGATCATCACGTAAGCGAACTCACACACCTCATCATAAGCGCACAACGCTAAGCTAAAACAAAAAATGTTATTCTGAAATAGCACGTTGCTTAATTAAATTTTGGAAAAATGTTATACAAATATGTTTTTATTTCCTAACACTAAAGGAGCCAGTGACTCGCCATTAGCGACGCAGTACAGCTGAGGTCTAGCGAAACTCCGGAGGTAGGCGAACTACCCATCCAGCACGTATAGAGGTTGTAAGTGACCCGCTTTGGTAAGCGTAATCACTACAAAAGCGGTAGCTGGTTTTACCATTATTGGTTTTACCGTGCAAAAGATGGAAGGAAAAAAGGAAAGGAAATTGGAATTGAAAGGTGTCCCTAACTAAAAAGGAGTACAAGACAAGAGAGGGAATGCCCTCAACAAGCTTGTTGGAAAAAGGAAATTGGAATAGAAAGGTATAAAAAACATATCATATAACATTCTTAAAAACAAAATATTACTTTAAATTTAAACATTCCAGGCAGAAATATATTGTAAGTAAAAGAAAGATTTTAAATTAATACTAACTACCAAACCAGCAAATTAAAAACAAACTACAAACCCTAGGGTATCTACAAGCACAAACAACTACCATGCTTAAACTACCATGCCTTAAAATTAATCAGTCCTACATCAAGATGTTACTGTACAAATAACACCAAGATATTTTCACCAAACAGCAAAAAATGATAAAATGTTCAGGGCGCCTTCTGAACATGTCACCACCTCACTGTCTAGCGAGCAACTGATGCCGAACCACACGCGCAGATCCCGGACCCCAACTCGGCTCGAGGTCACGGCAGCTGGCAGCCGGGCCGGGCAGGTGTGGCAGGCAGCTGGTTGACCACCTGGCCTCAAGCGCAGACTCTGGACCCCAATTCGGCTCGAGGTCACCACAGGAGCCTTGCTGCGGGTTTGGTTTCCATCATTCTATCGCCACTGTTCCAACAAACAACAACACTTCTTTTTTTTATTTTACTTTACATTGAACTTGTAAAGATTTTAAGTGTTAAAAACTTCCTAATAATTAATATTTTAGGACTTAGAAAATCTTTCAAACCCATCATTCTTTTCCCACTGTTCCAACAGGCAACATTTCTTTCTTTATTTTACTTTACGTTGGACTTGTAAAAATTTTAAGTGTTAAAACTTCACAATAATTAATGCTTTAGGACTTAGAAAATTTTTCAAACATTTGCTTTAACATTTATTTTACAATATCAAGTTTTTTTGCTGCGAGTTTAATTTCCATCATTCCTTCACCACTGTTCCAACAGGCAACAATACTTCTTTCTTTATTTTACTTTACATTTGACTTGTAAAAATTTTAAGTGTTAAAACTTCCCAATAATTCATTTTTTAGGACTTAGAAAATGTTTTCAAACTCATAATTTTTTTGTTACTGTTCCAACAGACAACAACACTTCTTTTTATTTTATTTTTCAGTATTAATGTAGGTTGAAACTTGTTTTAAAACAATTTTAATATTAGTTTGAAACTAAATTCATATATTATTAATGAGTAACCATGTTTTACTTAAGGAATATTATGTTTTAAGTCAATTGTAATACATAATAAAATAAACATTATACATATTTTCATTGTATCATAAATATAAATCTAGTTTATTAATGTTACTGAACTAAAAATAGGGGTTGGAAACTTATAAAGTAAAAATATAAAATGTTGGAAAATATTTTTTTTAGTTTTTGCGTTATAACTTCTATACCGCTGGTTTTATAAAAAAAATGTTACTGAACCTGTTTTGTTCGTCTTTTTATTCCGAATAATTTGAGCATTTATGTTATATCCACTGCCACCATAGATTTTTTGCAGTTTTTGCGATATAACTTTTACACCGTTGGTTTTACCGAAAAATGTTACTGGACCTTTTTTGTTAGTCTTTAAATTCTGCGTAATTTGACTACCCGCATGATACATTTAGATCATTTTTATTATATCCACTGCCACCAAAGTTTTTTTAAGTTTTTGCGCTATAACTTTTACACCGTTGGTTTTATCAAAAAATGTTACTGGACCTTTCTTGTTTGTCTTTTAATTCCGCTTAATTTGACTACCCGCACGATCGATTTGGAGCATTTTTGTTATATCCACTGCCACCATGTACGGCGACGCAGTTCTAAAGTTGAACGGAAACGAGATCAAGTCGGCGACCCCCCCCCCCATCGATGTTGTCGGGGGGGGGAGGGGGGGGAGGGGGGAGGGAGGGGGGGGAGGGGGGAGGTTTCGTCCCGGCAACTTTGGCGGGGGGGGGGGGTTGGAAAATTGCTTAAAACCCTATCGTGTGGGTACTCAAATTACGCGGAATCAGAAGACAAACAAAAAAGGTCCAGTAACTTTTTTTGATAAAACCAACGGTATAGAAGTTATAACGCAAAAACTAAAAATTATCTTTCTTTACATCATATTCCATTTTATATGTTTCCAAACCCTATCATGTAGGTACTCAAAATACGCAGAATTAAAAGACGATCAAAAAAGGTCCAGTAACATTTATTTATTAAACCAACGGTATAGAAGTTATAACGCAAAAACCCAAAATTATCTTTCTTTACATTATATTTTACTTTATATCCTTTCAAACCCTATCATGTAGGTACTCAAAATACGCAGAATTAAAAGACGAACAAAAAAGGTCCAGTAACATTTTTTATTAAACCAACGGTATAGAAGTTATAACGCAAAAACTAAAAATTATCTTTCTTTACATTATATTTTACTTTATATCTTTTCAAACCCTATCATGTAGGTACTCAAAATACGTAGAATTAAAAAGACAAACAAAAAGGTTAAGTAAACTTTTTTTATAAAACAAACGGTATAAAAGTTATAACGCAAAAACATAAAAAAAAAATTTCTACATTTTATATTTTACTTTATATGTTTCCAAACCCTATCATGTGGTACTTCAATAACGCAAAATAATGAGACAAACAAAAAACTTCGGTAACATTTGTTATTTAACCAACAATGTAAAAGTTATAACAAAGAAACAAAATTTAGATCTTTAACCAAGTTTATATTTAATCGAAACTGTAGTTTATTTTGCATTTCTGCGACTAAATTTTTTAGAAGTATCAAGGTGATATAATAAAGTGGCATCTTTAAAATATTGTAACTTGTACAAAGTTAAATAAGTGTTAAAACGATATTTTATTGCAAATATTTTAAAACCACAAGTTCAGAACGATTGTTTAATACTGACATGTTCACTCAACAAGAGCAACAGTACGACTAACACTACATATCCAAATATTGCGAGGAGTCTCTCATGGTGGTGGGGGAAGGCAGGTGCGCGGCAGATGTTCCGTCCTGCACATGTCTTTCGAGGGAGGTAACAGCGCTACCACTATCACATCAGTTTGCTGGTAGGACTCGCAGAGTAAACATCTAAATAAACATGAGTTCTGTTTTATATGTTTCTTTTATCAAAGATGGACTTTGTATTGAAACGCAAAGTTTCACTATTGATGCAGATCCTGTACAACAAATTTTAGTACATCCTCCAGAAAATTATGATTCTATCTACATTTCGGTGCATGAACCAAACGACCCCCCACCACCAACTGCCGACACGGAGTAGGACAGCGGCTACCACACGTCATTAACGCTCCAGCTCTTCACCCGAGCACACATGGACTCTGAGCTTCAAGATAATACTGTTTCTTCTTCTACATCTACACAAACTTCCGAACAATTACCTACTGAAAATAAAACTACAACAAGTGTACAAGTAAACGAAATTTCATCAACTGTTAGTTCTGATGCGCAAGCAATAATGCTATCATTAATTGGTTTCGACTAAAAATTCAACAATGGAAGAAGAAAGAAATTCGCTACTTTGCAACTTGGTTTTTGTGAACCCGTCGAAATTTGTTATTTTCCTACTTTCATTTTTATGTGGTTACAATTTTGGTTACCTTGTTCAGGAAATACTAACAGATAAAAAGAAAGAACATTCACTATTTTTTAAAGTTTATATTTATGTAATTGCATCTTTATTTGGATACTTTGTAGCAGGATATTTTCTTGTTAACTTGTCAATTCCATTTTTAATATAATATTTTAATAGAAACAAAAATCAACAAAACAACAATTAAAAAACAGTTTGTAAAAAGAAACAAAACTTATCTTGCATTTTCGGATTTTCCGAAAATGCAAGATATTTTTTAAAAACATCCCCGGCCGACCTTGACCCTTTTCCGGACATTTAAAATTTAAATACCAGCACAGCTGGACATTTAAACTTTAAATATCATCCCCAACACGTCACAGCTACGTCACAGCCTGTGACGTCACTTCCGGTCACGTGACCGGATGTAGCTGTCACTTTTGATTAATGCGTTTTGGCCCAGAAGCCCCACTATTGCACTACTCATACTCTAGTTCAGATTTTCTCAAATGGTGAGAACTAGTTATTTTTGCCATGATGTACGACCGTAATATACCAAACAACTATCAAAGCTTCCACAAAGTTCAATAAATCTTCTCAATAATTAAACAAATTCAAAATTCATATCAAAATGTAATGTTCAAGTTATATGGCAAAGGACAAATTCACAATAGACATCAATAAATAAACTTCACAATAGACAGCAATAAACAAATCAATATAGACAACAATAAACAAATTCACAGTAGACAACAGTAAGCAAATTAACCACACATGGGCCTTTTAAAATCCAGGATTAATTCATACACCTGAAAATTCTGTACATATTTCAAATAGTCGTCTAATTTTAGGAATATATATTAATTAATTTTTTTTTCAGCAGCACTAAGTGTCATAGGAGTAGAAAACCCCCGCATCCATCCCCGCGATTTGATTGGTCGGGGATGGTGCCCGGGGGGGATGACGTTATGGTTTCGAGTCTTTTGATTGGTTGATAGGAGATTACGTCATGGAGAAGACCACATTTCTTCAAAGATGACGACCCCAATATCAACCACGTGTTTTTGGCGTTAATTTTTAGCTTTAGCGGATATAATTTTGTTATTTATTATTAAATTTATGAGAGGAAGAAGGAATAAGAGTGGTTTTAAACAATATTTATTTGTTTGTATTAGTAAGAAATGAAACTAATCCTCAATATGTGACTAGAAATAAATAATTATAATTTTAGTTAAAATAATATAAGTTGGTTTTAAAATAATGAATACCTGATTGTAGAGAGGAGTGTAGAGTTAGTGAAGACATGATTGTGAATGACCTGTGTTCGTTTTACATATCACCCGGAAACCACATATCACTTTATCGTAAGTGTTTGTCGCGTTCCGAGCTATCGCTCTCCCTATCATATCCTGTCCGCCGTACAAGGAATTGAATGCTTGACTTGTTAATTCCTCCTGTATAAAAGCTGGCTTTTAAAATGTAACCATTGTAATCTTCTGAAACTCATGTTTTACAAGATACATGTTAACTTCACTTCAGTTTCATCTGTTCAATAAGGTAAGTAACCTGTTTTTATTTTGTTAGTTTTAACTTTGTTCAATCAGGTGAGTAACCTTTTTTATTTTATTAGCTTGACGTTGAAATATGTTTGAGTTACCAAAACCAAAGTTTACTGTGAAATTTTAAAATAAAATATTGCTACTTCTTAGTTGAGCTTTGAAGGTAACAAAATAAATACACAAGTTAATTAACAACTGAGGTTTATTAATTCTCATAAGTCAATTACTATTTGTCTTAATAAATAGATCTATTTAAAACATAACATGTAATACCGGTCAGTTAAATATATGTGCTCAAATAATTTTGAAGATAGGTCTTAAAATATAAATTGAATCAAAATAATATAAACAAAGGAAAAAGTAAAATAATGGGCAAAAAATTTATACAATAAAATAACAATAAAATAATAAACAACAATTGGACATTTATTTAGCTTGAGTTTTGCAAGGGCAATATTAAACAGGATAAAACATTTAATAATTTATGGTAATCTAATATAGTCTATGAGATAGAATTTAGCGTTGGTGTAGACCACATGAGATAAAATATTAAACAAATGACAAAGTAAAACAATGAATAAAATACATAAACAATAAAATAATAAACAATAATTGGACAATTATTTAACTTTAATATTAAACAGAATAAAACACTTAATAATTTATGGTAATCTATATGGTTTATAAGACAGAATTTAGCACTTGTGTAGGCCGAATTAGAATTTAGAATAAGGTGATAAAATATTAAACAAATGACAATGTAAAACAATAAATAAAATACATAAACAATAAAATAATAAACAATAATTGGACAATTATTTAACTTTAATATTAAACAGAATAAAACACTTAATAATTTATGGTAATCTATATGGTCTATAAGACAGAATTTAGCGCTTGTGTAGGCCGAATTAGAATTTAGAATAAAATGATGAGATATGTCTATAGACCAAAGATTTTAAACACTAAAACTTGTTTTTGGAGTATAGGCCGTCCATATTTACAAAAATAAAAAATAAATTTTAAAACTAGAATAAAAAATGATTAAAATTTGACTTACAGTGAAATTAAAACTTGAATAAAATAATGATTAAAAATAAGACTTTAAATTTAGAAATATTTAAATATATATATTGTACTTAGCGGTAAACAGGACCCTACATATAGGACACCTGCCTATCCCCTCTATACATGGGGCACAAAAAGTGTGCCCGCATGGTATTAGTACAACGGAGGGCCTATACTCCATACATATGGGGCATTCTGGCCCATCACCAGCTACCTCGGACGGGGTGGAGGGTCTTACATTGTCCTCAATGTTATAAACCTCCACCCCATTGTCATCGGCGAAGCTTCTAAATCTGGCGTTGTCAGATTGAAGCGTTTCTAATGTGGGCCTTTGGAATTCCATCCATATGGTTGCCGCCAGCCCCCTCTGCTGCCCAGTACTAGTTCTTGCTAAGAAATAGCTGACAAATGCCAGCATATTCCTTAGCATAGTCTGCCACCGCCGCAGGATATTTACTCCCCGCACGTCAGCCCAGTCGCACTCTTCCTCGGGTGCTGTCTGTAATAACACATACAAATAAGTAAAACTATCGCTTAAATTTGTTTTATTTGTGAAAAATATAAACTGTAACCATCAGTCGAGACCAAAAATCAAAACATTTTTCCTGATGTGCTTGACTTAAGGAATAATACATCTGCTGATAAACAATTATTATTTTTTAACTATATTTCCTTCGATAACATTATAATTACTGTTTAATATGATTAAAATAATTAGTTGTTGTAAAATAATTATGTGGATATTATAGGCAATACTTATCAAAACAAAATAATGCAATTTAAAAATAAATATTACAGGTTTTGAAATTAATTATTCTCGAATTAAAATTTATAACTTACATGAATCAGGTGATCCACACGGTTCATCACCCGTCGAATTGCGAGGTTGTCCTGCATACTGAATCCTCCCGAGAGCTGCAACACCCCGCAGCAATGGCCGCACAGACCCCAGAAGTTCCTCTGATCATAGGCTGCGCTAGCAGCAGCAGCATCAGGGGCGACGGAAGCTTGTTGTGGAGATTGTGCTGACGTGCTGGGGGTGGCGACGGAGGCGGACCGCTGGGGAGGTTGTGTTGATGTGCTGGGGGTGGCGACGGTGGCGATGTGGGTGACAGAGGTGGCTGGGGCGATGGGGGTAGTGGAGGCAACGGGAGCGGCACCCTGAACTGGTTGAATCTGAAAACATACATTTTTTGTGTTAGTTAACCAACTAACTATTGCAATAAATAATAGAGTCAAATCTTTTGTATTATTTAATTGATAATTATAATAAATTGTATATAATATTATATCATTCTCTCTTTCTTATTATTTTTTTAATATAAAAATTTCCCAAAAATATATAGAAATAAAATTTTATAGAATGATTTGTGATGTTTTTTTTCTCTTTTGTTAAAAGAAATATATATGAATGTTTTTAAATATTAATAAAAAATCTTACAGGGTGATCTGTGAGGTTTTGGAGCGCTTGACGAGGGCGCTGGGGTGTCCGGAACGCGAACACATCCTCCTCCTCCTCCTCACTGTCCACGATGTTTTCAGCACAGTGGAGGGCCGCTCTTGACAAGTTGAGCGGCCTTTGTTGCTGTTGTTGCAGTTGTTGTTGCTGTTGTTGCTGTTGCTGTTGCTGTTGTTGTTGTTGTTGTTGTATGCGTAGCATTTCCTGCTGAAGCCGCTGCTGGAAATTCTGGCGAAAGAGCCTGCTTCGCAGAATGCTTGGTGATGATGGGGAAGGTTGTTGTTGTTGTTGTTGTTGTTGCTGCTGCGTGTGTTGGATTACAGGTCCTCTTCTCTCCGTGGACGCTACCGATGAAGCTGGTACTGATCGCTGCATCCAAGTCGGAAGCACGCGTTGAGGAGGAGGAGGAGGAGGAGGAGGAGGAGGTGAAGTTCCAACTGCTGAGCCTGATGTTGATGGCTGTTGCTGCTGCTGCCGCTGTTGCTGCTGCTGCTGTCGATCCCGTGGAGACTCGATCCCTTGGAACAGGGATCGAAACCGACGTCCGAGGTGGATCGGCAGAAGCTCCACAGCTTCTCTGAATTCTACTAAGGCGCGGTCAAGGTCGGCCTCGATATCCCTCTGTAAGAAAATATAGCTGTGTTATTTTATTTAGTCATTTAAAGTATAATGTAAATGTAAAATTATGCATTTTAAAATAAAATAGTAGAAAGCCTTTGATCCCCAACAAGCGCTCTTACTTGAAATATATTTGAGCTTTTATGGAGGTATAATTTGTGTATATGTATTTTTGTTGTTACTTTTTATAAAGGTTTATAGTTATTGGATATTATACTTTTATATAAAAATTTACTTAATTAAATTATCTTTTTTTTATAAAAATTTGGTTAAATGGTCACCCTCTGTAAGAAAATATAGCTATGTACTTAATTAAATTATACTAAATTATCTTTTTTTTAAAGTTGGTTAAATGGTCAGTTAATGACAATCAAAATAGGGGATAGTTAAAGCGATTATGTTGTAAATGTTGATATAAACTATAAAATGTTTGATTTATTTTTGGTACATATAATAATAATATTATTCTCGCTATAATTGTATACATACCGAAGGATTATTAAACAGGATGACGAGCCTTTCTAGACATTGGCTTACACGTGTCCATTCATCCCTGTACTGTTGATCCACTCTTTGCAGCTCACGTGTTACCAGTAGTGTATCTAAAGCACTTTGTCGGATGCGGTTGAATATGTGCTGTCTGGCGTTGTCGTCTCTTTCGATGTCCGTGTCGTCATCACTGTCTAAGATTAAAAGACTTTCATCCTCCTCCTCCTCCTCTGGTTGTTGCTGAGAGGACTATAAACATATAAAACAAAAAAATTATAAATTGGACCGTTAAAAATAACCGATAAAATATTTAGACGACAAAGTGGAAGTTAAAAATTAATTTAATAAGGTTTTTAACTGAATAAATGAAACAAATATTTATAAAATTATCATACATAATATTTAGGTTGAAAATTCACAGATAAACCCTGATATAATAAACATTTAATTTATTAAAAATAATCGTATATTTATAAAATGATCATAAGGAAAAAGATCATCTCCATAGTTATGTTTTGTTTTTAAACGTGATTAAAAATGAATAATCATATTTTTAATACAAACTGGTTTTAATTTTTGCCAAATTCGTATAACTTTCTTTGAAATATTATTTAAACAGTTAGTTTTTGTTTTAGTTTTAGCAAGTTTTTGTTTAAGTTTTGAAAGTAATAAATACCTGATTGTAGGGGCGTATGGCGACACAGCAGGTCACCACGGCGATGAGGAGCATCAGCGAGAAGCGAGCTAAGTAAGAAGACATGGCTGGTGAATGAGACATGCAGTAACGACCCACCGCTTAAGTAGCAGCGACAGCGGAAGGCTGTTATCTGCGGTCCACCTCAACTGTGTCACTGTACTTGTCTTATCAACGGCTTGATTAAACAGGTTTGGTTTGGTTGTGTTTTTATTTATGACCCAAATTTCCACATTGCACAACAAAATCATATGATAAGTATACTTTGACTCAATATTAACTTTATTTTAGTTGTAGTAAATGTACATTTGTTGTTTTAAATTTAAAATCATCATTTCGGAGTGCTCAATTTCCACACCACGGTAGGTATCCTTAGATACCAGGCCGTAAGAGCATGGCGCGTTTTTTATTATAGTGAGTTTCCCCAGTAGGCCTAATCTCACTCTTTTGGAATTTTTGTTTTTATTTCTCATGCACTCTGGGCCGTTCAAAGGTGTAGCCTAGAATTTTCTAAGTTCTAGACGCCACAGTCTACTAAGCCCTTGTTTTACATTCACACCGGGCATTTCAAAGGAGTAGTTCACGTTCTACTCAAACCTGAACGCCTCAATCTACTAAGCCCTAGTTTTACATTCACACCGGACTTTGAGTCCTTGTCTGTGGCAGACGCAAGAAATCTTTTTTTACAACAGTTAAGTCAACTTGCCATCCACATATGGACTCACCAGGGGTTAGCCCTGCCAAAATGTGGGTGTCTGTCCACAGAAGAAGCTTTCAAGACTCAGCCTTACTAACTTCTCACATTCACACAGTGGGTCACATTTGTCTGTGGCAGACGCAAGAAATCTTTTTTTACAACAGTTAAGTCAACTTGCCATCCACATATGGACTCACCAGGGGTTAGCCCTGCCAAAATGTGGGTGTCTGTCCACAGAAGAAGCTTTCAAGACTCAGCCTTACTAACTTCTCACATTCACACAGTGGGACACATTAGATCTGGTTTAGATGATTTTAAATTTTTAATAGGAATTACTCAAATTTTGCCAGAAAAAGTGACCATCTTTATTATAGATTTGTAATTTTAACGTGATCAGAAAGAAATTTTCCACTTACATTCTGATACAAAGCTATATTTAACCAGTCTACTTTATCTGAAAAATCATGAATAAAAGATTCTGATAATAGTCCTTGTCTCTCACTGATAGTAGACCAACACTCAGGTGAGAAACAAGGTGCAAATTCTCTGAGGACATCTTCATTAAATTGATTATTTTGTAAAAGTACTAACCAGTCCACTTTATGAGCATACATTCTAAGCAAATCAATAGAAAAATTATAATGTTTTGATAAGAGGTCCCAATTAAGAAATTTGTCAAATCTAATAATAAATTTATCGTTTAAAACACCTACCGGCTCTTTTGGCTCTGAGGATAGAAGATCCCAAGCAGTTGCATCCATCGTTGACAGTAACGATCTGGTTAGTTTTTTGGATTAAATTTCAACTTATAAAATATTTTAGCACTGCGTAAAGCACATTTACCCCCACCGCCACTGTGTTGTGGCAGAATACAATCAATGTTTAAATTTGAAGAACGAGGAAAAGATTCTTCAATATCATACACATTAGAATGAAACTTTTTTAAAAATTCTACCTTTTCACTTCCTTTGGTGTATAAAGCCGCAAAAGGCTTACAAAGAGTGATAATCAATGACTCATCATAGGGAATACCCTGATCATCCCAATCTATGAAATGAAAATATTTCGTCAACCATCGAGCTGACCGTAACATTTTACTATTCAAAAGAGATTTACTGAAAGGTGCATCGAAAATTAATTGTGTTTGAAAATATTTATTTACAATGACAAACTCTTTAACAATAAATGTATTATGATTATCTTTGAAACCATGAAACTCAACTACTGCCGAAGTAGCTGCAGTTATTGTTGCTGCTGCTGTGGTGGTTTTTGATGTTTCCACACTAGCCATTTTTTAAAAAATAAAACTTCGTCGACTAGTTTATTAATAAAATGTGTAGGCAAACCTTCTGGAGGGATAGCGTCGTCTTCCTCTTCAGCAATTAATATACGATTTATGAAAACTCGAATAAGGTGTTCGTTACTAAATAATTCAATTAGATACTTCTTTATCTCGTGAAGGCTACGGATGAACTGAGCCCATTCGTCACAGTTAAGCAAAATAACTCGTTCCCTATCATGAATTGAGACATATAGGTTACCGAACACCTGTCTTATTCTTAATGCACACCCCTCCTCATTTGTAATATTATATCGTTCTTTAGTATCACCGACCAAACAGGATGTAATATGATCAAAATGAACAGCTAAATCGTTAAAAGTATTAAAAGGCCAAAATATGTAACTTTTTCCGGTTTTAAATAATACACCTACTTTATTGTCTAGATTTTCAAAATATCCGACCACTACAAATTTAGAATAATTTTTATCTAAATAGAAAATATTTTTTAAAAAAATCTCCCTTATCTGGTCTTGAGGAAGAGCTATTGTTTCATTTTTTCTTTTGGGTTTAGCTTTTAATGATTTTACAATCTTACCTGCCTCATCCTCTGGAATTGAAATATTAGCAGCAAAAGGAGATACAATCGGTGTGTTCACAAACTCCATTACTTACAGACTGAATGAAATATTTTTTATTATAAACGTTATATCCTCCCCTCCACTATCCATTTACCCCCACCATTTCATCCTCCTTCTTCATCATCATCATCATCATCATCATCATCATCATCAAAATAATAGTCATCATCATTTTCGGATGATGTAAAACTACAATAAGATGAAACATCTTCCTCACTATCTGATGATGATGAGATATATTCAATATCTGATGAATCACCACACCAATCTATCTCGTTTTCTAACTCTTTACCAATTTGCATAATTTGAGTTGATAGATGATTTAATAAATGGTATTTTAAACTACTGTATTTATACACATTAAAAGGTGCTTTTTTACTTACTCCAGTATACACCGTACGTCTTAATTTATGTTCCATTTTAAAAATACAATAAGTATAAAACCGTAATCCTATACCTGCATAATCAGTCATGCTATTACACATTTCTGCCAATTCCTTTTCAGTATATTCCTGTTTTAGTTGGGATTTTGTAAAGAATTCTAGCGTTAAAAAGTGCACATTTGCAAGATCAATTGTATTGACAGGATTTGATCCATAAATTTTATGTTTTCTAATTAAAATCATGTCTTCGTCAAATAAATTAAGTTCAATACATACCAAACTAGACCCGCCATCTTCACTTCCTGACACATTAACTATATGATGTTTACTTACCGCTCTCTCCATATTGACTAACAAAAGTTCAGCAAGTTGTTTGATTTATCTAACTAGTCATCGTGAGAATTTCATCGAGAATTTGTAATGCTTGAAACCGGTACATACCCACGTGACAACATATACATGTATCAACCACATCCTTACAATCCATATCCCTACTTTCAAAACATTCTTTATAATGTGAAAAACCATTAGAATTTGGATTCGTTCTAACAGTTAGACTATGATTGTTTATAAGATGTTTAAGCTGGTTCAATATATTCAACACCTCAAGTTTTTTTAAAAGAATGTTTCTATCTGAAACCACCCTAAAGGCCGGATGCTCTTCAATTTCACGTAGTGCGTCCATGATGAAAGATAAAGAGCAACTGATGAAAAATTATGCTCATATTTTTGATAACTATTGCGACTGTTAAACAGTAATTTTTCGAACATCCCCCGTAATCGGTGTGTATGAATAGTAACTATCGTGAATGATTAAACAATACGCCCACGTATTGGGTGGAAACGGTGCATTTGTTAGAATATCTAGTCTCACTTCCACAGGTCCGGTTTTAATTGAGTCATCTTGTCTAGAACAATCTATGACGTATAAAGGACATTTTGATTTAAAATTTTCATAGTCTAAAATAGGCGACCCCGGTTTGTTATAATACGAGCTATAAAATCTCGCGTACATATCATAAAACAAAGAAATATTTCCGCGAATATTATCGTAGGGATAATAATTTGAATTTAAATATAGTTTTACATCCGTTAGGTCACAAGAGTCAAATTGTGACATATCTTTTGTGATAATATTTTTACGACCCGTTTGAAACGCCAAAACTATGAATCTGGGTTTTTCCAATTGGTTTGATGTACGAAGACTCCATGACATAGAGTTTGTTGCAGGAATATTGGGATATTCGTGTAATTCCCAACTTCTAAACGGAACATGAATAATCGGATCTTTCTCAACATATTTTAATAGTCTTAATTTTTCCGTATCATTAACTTGAATGTGAGGAACTCTCCAGAAAATTTTTGAAATTTCTAAATTAACAGTACCGGCTTCGGTTGTAATTACAGCATTATCATTTGTTGCCGATCTCAATAGAATGAGTTCTTGTTTCACGTTCACCAAAATTTTCCTATAATCTTCAGCGAATCCGAGTAAGAGTTTTAAGGGTACCGAGTAAGTAAAATCATTATTTTTTATTGATGTACCAGGTCCGAACCAACAGGCATTTTTCAATATATTTTGTTCATTCTCATGAAAAGATATCAAGTGTTTTAATGTGGTCGTAATACCAACGTTTCTAGTTCGATCAATTTCTTTTCCAGATATTTCATACCGTATTTCTTCAAATAAAAAAGTCATAGCGTTATTTATCAATTTAACGTCCAAGTTTGTGACATTGTCAGCTTTTTTCCCACTAACTTTACCTTGAATCACGAGGTAACTGTCAAACGGGGCGGTAAGAATGTCTGCTTGTAAAAGAGGAATTCTAATTTCATCGTTATTTTTAAATGTTGTCGAAGCATACGGTTGGTGGGCATGGAATTCAAAACTCGTAATTAGATCGTCAAACTCAGCACGATCATAGATTGACAAAAGAGCCATTTTTCAAAACTTTAAATCCTAAAGAGCGTAAAAATTTAATACTTTTATGACTTAATTCGGCAACGTTCTTTTTGGAACTGATTTGTGGCGCGGCACTTTTCTCTCTAAATATTAACCCCATTACGAAGATGTAATCTAACTGTTATACGTTCCCCGCGGAAATTCACCAACTTATTTTCTTGATCTTTCAAAACTATTGTTAGGTTGTTGATCCTTTGACTGATGACGGGTAAATAAATGATTTGCTTGGGAATTTCTATTATTTTATAACCCGGGGCAACAGTAGGAAAAAACTCATGAATTATATGTCCCTCGATACCATTTGAAAATGATCCACGCGTTACATTACATTCAACTCGAATAGAATTAACGCGAATAATATCTACTGGTAACTCCGATATATGTTGCTTATTTTCCTCATATACATTAGCTTTGAATCCCAATAGTTTTCCAATACTATCCTCTTTGGAAAAATCAATTTTCTCCGAGCAACATATTTCAGCTTTTAAAGTGTTATTATTAGGTTTAAGACTGAACGTTACATTTTTAGGCAGATTTAAAAGTATATATTTTTCAATATCCTCAATCTCATATGAACCCTCAGGAATAATTATTTCCTTATTATTATTACCATAATAAAATTTGTCATTCAACCCTGTTTCGATGTTCGGAATTGAATTAAAAGTTGTCAAATCTATTAGACCGAGTTCCCATTTTCCAGAGCTGGCATCTATAGGAAATGATAAATTGTGTGATATAACACTATCTGTTCCTGTTAAACTGAACATTTTTTGAGAGAAACTTTAAACACAAATGTCCACAAATAACTGAGGAGATATTTTGTTCCTTTTCATAATTATAATAAATCTCACAATCTTTAAAATACTTTAATAACTCCGGTGGGGGTTTTAAATTTCCAAAACTATCATAATAATATACCTTTTATCCACCTTCTTAAAACATACCCAATGGGTCCCGGTTCCACTTGCAGAGTCCAAGTTTACAATCATCGATTCATATTTTCTTGGGCGTAAAGGTAGCATATCCCGCATATAAATTCCCCTAAAATTAGGTATTTTTAATAACTTTGCATATTTGAGTAATTCGAAATTAGAAAGAGCCTTTACCGGGATCTTGACGTTTTTTTTTTCTTCGTCTTATGTTTCTTTTTCCTACCTGCACCAGATGTTTTTCTATATGGTCTCAGATATAATCCTTTCCCTTTACGTTTAGGTCCTCGTTTCTTCTTCCTTCGCCCTCCACCACTGCCACCGCCAAATTTACTCTTCGTCTTCATAGCTGTTGTAACCGCCCAAGCTGCGGTTTTCTCTCCTAATGATGCGTCTGAAGCTTTAAATCTTTTCCAAGCACGTTCTGCCAATTCCTCGTCAGCACGTCTTCGACTGCTTGAATCTTTATACCTAGAATATACTATGTCGTGCGCTTTACAAGCTTGATCCAATTTATTTATTCCAGGATCCCCTCTAGCTAATCTTTCTTTTAATCTCGTTCCAGGCCCACAGTACTGATAACCTCCCGGCAGATGTAACTCGATAGGTAACAAATCAATAGCCTTATTAATCACAGAAGAAATAAAACCTCCACCTCTTACAACCTCCCGCTTACAAATGATAGGTTTTCTCTTGGTCCTGGTCATTTTTAACAAACTCACCGTATGAACTCCAATATAAAAATGTTAAAGTTATAAATCAAGATAAGATCTTTATAATTATTTATTAGGCTGTAATATTAAGAGGCTCGATTCACCATCATCATCATTATCATCTTCAATAATCTCTTCCTCATCACCATCATTTTTCTTTTTAATTGGTGGCTTAACAGTATCTTTAATACTCTCTTTCTTACCATCACTTTTTTTATTTTTTTCTTTCTTTTTAATTGGTAGCTTAACAGTATCCTTAATACTCTCTTCCTTATCACTTTTTTTAATTTTTTCCTTAACATTATCCTCAATAGATTGCTTAACGTTTTCTTTAATAGGTAGTTTAAACAATTCTTCCCAGTTTAAATAGTCATCCTTCCCTGCTTGAGGAAGAATAGCTGCTCTACCCAAATGTTTTTGATTAATATAGTTAAAAATATAAGTACCGAATTTCTTTAGTTGTTTATCATGATAATCCTTATTACTTGCTATTAAACCTTCACACTTAACTGTTCTAGTATGTAACTCATTTAATTCCATTCGTTGTTTTACAAGATTAGTTGTGATCGGAGTATGTTCTTTAGAGCAATACTTTTCTACAAAACTCTTTGTAGCAGCATCAAAATCATGTGTAGGATCAACCAAATTGTTTATTCGCTTATCATCTGCATTGTATCCATTTTTATCATACATTAAACACAAACGTTTAAGTGATTGTAGATTCACAGCATTATCATCATAAATGGGGTCACCCAAATTTCTTAAACGTTTCCTTTCGAAATTTACACTTTCCTTATCACACGGTATTACTCTTGTATCTACATACGACTTAGTGGTTGCATCCTGTGGAGCAACAGGTTCTCCCAAATTTTTCAATATTTTACCATCAATATCAAAATTACCATCAGAAGTCAATTTGAAACCGTCTCCTTTTGGACCTTTGAGATCTTTCTGGTCCGATTTCAGGCTACGTCCAAACTTGTCTATTGTCATTGTAATAATGCTTTAAACCTACTATTTCCACTACCTTTTATAAAGCCAGCTTCCCGTAATTCCTCTATGATGCTTAAAATTTCATTAGCATGTACTTTATTTCCGGTCTCTGTAGACATTGTAATATATAAAAGTCGATCAACCAACTCATTAGGATTATCCCAATGTATAATATCCGGAGACTTGGTATTTTTCCATGTCATAAAACCTTTACCGCTTGTCGATCGAAGAAGTAGTGGTTTGATAATCTTTGTATATTTTGTACATCTATTTGCTTTAATCCTTCCGTTTGAAACATAATCCTCCCTGTGAGCATTTGTTGCGAACAGTATACTTTTATAGGCTTTAAGATCTTCATCAGAATAGACAGAATTATCGGGCATTCTTTTAAAAATTAATTCATATAACCCTTCAGATGCTCCATAGTTGATGTTTCCTATTTTAATATTTCCTTCTGAATCAAAATCCAATACTTTATCACCAACCATTAATATATTGCCATCTTCATAACGCGGTCCAAACGTATGGTCAATAATCTTTTTAGAACCTGAATCTCTAATAAATGAATACATATATGATTGAGTTAATGGATTCTTAAAGTAATGTTTAATAAAATGAGTTGTTGATGCTAATTTTGACGGTGTAGATACCAATTCTGATAAATTTTGTGCTTCAGGTGTTGATACAGTCGTAGGTTCAAAATCACCTTCTTCTTCTTCTTCTTCTTCCTCTTCTACCTCCTCATCTTCAGATGCTGCTGAATTATAATCCATAGATTCTTCTTCTTCTTTTGGTTCTTGTTTTAATTCCTTCTCCTCCTTTACTATTGCAGATTTATCCGTATTTGTTTTTCTAAGTTCCTTAATTATAGGTTCATATTGTTTTTCTAATATCGCCAGATTTTCTTCGTTCCCTTCCTTAAACAATCTATACTTACGCTTAATACCCTTACGTAACTTAACAATCTGAGCTTTTAACTCTTTACTCTTAGGCTCCATAGTTAAAACTGATCATATAAACTTTAACCCTCAAACCTTTAAGGCATTTCCACCTGTCTAAAAAACATTGCGCGTTTTTTATTTTTACGTATATACTTGATAACATCTAATAAAGAAACCCCTGCACTAAAATCTAAACCTTGATAATATCTTTGTTCTCTAGCATCAAATCGTGGGATCATATATTTCTTGGTGAAACTCTTAAAAACCCAAGCTCTCTTAATATCATCTCGCCATTCTGCAATATGTGTAACAATATACTTATCATTTTCTATAGTTTTTTCCATAAATTTACTTAACATTCTAAGAGGTTTGTCATGTGACCTATGGTACATTAAATATGAATTTAAGAGCCAAAATTCACAAGGATTTGTTCCTGTGAACTTTTTCCATTGTTCAAACAACTTTGGATTCGATATAATATACACACCACTGTTATTCAAAGATATTCCAAATTTTTCACATTGAGAAGAAACAGTAGGAAGGGCTTCTTTTAAAAATTCTACTGTATATAATCCTTGACAATAATTATTTACAGCCGCAAATGGTTTACCTCGAGGACCACTTGGAGTACCATCGGGAATAGGTCCCCAAGCCGTATTGTAACTAATATCAATATAACATTTAAGTGATAAAGCAGTCCGGTAAATTTCCAGCGGTGGTCTGATTGGCACTGTTCTCTCTGTCAAAACTATACATCTACTTGTATAAGGTATCTTACACCCATAGTCTAACATTTTTAAAACAATTTGGGCAAAATTTATACTCCCATGACGGTTTCGTAAAGGTAACACCTGGCCGAATATATCAGGAAACGGTCTGAATCTTGATATCAAATTTTGAGGATCTCTTAAAGTACAGTTATTCATATCCTCATGATAAATTATAAGTTCTAACGGTATATTCTTTTCATCACAACGACGTAGAAAGTTGAGCCAAACATCTCTATTATATATTCTCTCACTCGCACTAATCATAAGTAATAAGACGGGCGGTATCATCGCGGAGCCTTTTGGGGACTTGTGTCGCCAGCACCTTTTATTAAATTTATGACCATGTGGTGGTTTTCTACTACAGTAATTTCCACAAAATCTCTTTTTTTCTTTATAATAATATGAACAAAGATTAGATCTAACTGTATGAAGTTTTGTATCAAAACCCCTTAAATCATTATATGTATAGATACGAACCATTATAAAGACGTGATAAAACTACTTAATCCGATCCGATACCTTCCTTTTAACGGGTCTAAAGTTTTATCAATAACAAAAAAATTATACTTTTCTTTCCAAGCCTCTGCACACAAATTTTTAAATTTTTCAAATGACATATCTGTAGTCACGTGATCATTATATATATGTTTTAGATTCATTTCATCCTGTTTGAATAAAAAAACAAGGTTACAATTGTCTCTAATAAGCTGTTTAGGAATAGCGCTGTACGTCTGGCCTAAATATATTATATCAATATTATTATGCCTACCCATGGTAAAATAAATACGTATATTATTATGTTTTTCACAAGAAATGTCATCAAATATCATTACTGAATTCGGTTTAGCATCATTTGGATGTATAACTAGATTGTTATCATCATACGCAAAATACCCTATTTCTTTTGGCATTACGTTTTTTAAAAACTCATATTTTGGTTGATAAAGAGACTTTGAAAAAACATAGATATTTTCAAACCTCAAACCATTTGGGTCAAAAAGTAAATTAAATAAAATGTTTGTTTTGCCTGAAGCGCTAGGGCCACAAATTATACATCGAATCGAGTCCGGTAGTAAAACTCCATGTTTATTTTTCTTTATAAAACCTGATCCGATAAACTTGTCAAAATTTTTAACATTTATTTCAACATCCTGTTTCTCAAGTTGCATTATGACTAATTATCTTCACACCGAACCAAACTGATATAAACTTCCGTCCCACCAAAATGATTGGCAAAGAAACAAAGACCCACATCCCGGATGTTCTGATAACACTTATCCACTAACGTCATGTTCCCACACACACAAGTTTTCCTCCGGATGTCATGTTGATAACCTGTTTCCGTTCAACATATTACCCGGAAACCACATATCACCTTATCGCAAGTCCTTCCTATTTACCCAGCTATCGCTATCCTTATCATATCCTGCCCAACGTACAAGGAACTGATTACCTTTCCGCTTTAAAATCTTTTCCACTAAATAAACATCACCCACGTTTGACTTACTAATTTCTTCAGTATAGAATCCACCTTTCAATACGTTACCTTTGTGATCTTGTAAAATATAAGTTACAGGTCTAGTAGGCTTTATAGCATATATTTTAAATACTTCATTTGTCCAATTAGGTAAGTAACCTTTTTTAAACACTCTTTTTGTTTTACTAATTCTAACACTATCTCCAACTTTAAACTTTGATTTTTTGATTTTTGTTTTTTTCCCTTTATTAATTAATTTTAAGATCTGTTTAACATGTTTTTGTTTAACATCTTTAGGTTTCATTCCTATCGTTCTATGTTTAGTATTGTTATAAGAGTTAACAAGTTCTGATAATATGCTTACCCATTCATAACGACCTCTCGCAGTAAATTGTTTATACATTTTATTTTTTACGTTCTATTAAATCTTTCTACAATACTGGCCTTAAGTTCGGAAAATGTATGATAGTGATTAATGTTATATTTCCGCATCAAAGCATTAACGTGTTTGTTGAAGTACTCTTTTCCTTGATCTGTTTGTAAATTTTTCATTTTGTATTTAGCTAAGATAGGTTCTAAAGCTCTAGCTACTTCAGGGCCTGATTTATCTTTTAAAGGAACAGCAATGGCGAATTTTGATAAGCAGTTAATCATAGTAAGGATAAACCTATGACCTTTATTGATTTTGGCATAAGGTTGCATTTCTACAAGGTCACACTGATATAAATCATGCAATCCCTTTAATGTTACTTTTCGCCGAGGATAGCGTATCCTAGCAGGCCTATGTAGCTCATTAGCTATTGCCGCTTTAACGTCCATTATTAGAATGACACTTAATTGAGACTATTTATTTTATTTATCATATCTATATCCGTTATTCTCATCAGGTATATAAAAGCCATACTTGTAACAAATATAATGAATACAAAAGCATGTTCTAATATAGTGTTGATAAATAAAAAAGCCATTTTAATATACCGTTCATACAATCCAAATTGACAACTTGAAACATTCTCCGACAACACCTCGCTTCAAACTGGTTATTGTTGATTCAAACATTGCTTTTTACCCGTATACCCATATGGTATGGTATCATGGTCACTATCGCGTTTTCTTTTTGGTCCTGTCACTCTAAAATCCTTTTTCTCATGTATAGTAACAATATCTCGATCCTCTGTTCTTCTAATTCTACTTTCAGTTATTTCAATTACTTCTCTAATATCAGACTCACTTAGAATCATAGCCTTTAGGGATGAAAAATTAAGCTTTTTACTTGCAGACAGGTTTAAGGTGAGACCTTTAATTTTACACACCTCTTTTAATTCATTTGTAGCAGTTGAAAATACGATATAAGCATAGGTTTTAGGCCCTCCAGAACAAAACTCTATGATAAAAGATCCTGGTCCATAATCCTTTGCCAACTCATCTGTCATGTCACCTAGATAGTCTCCAACTGGTATTTTATACATTCCTGGTCTATGAACATAGATAATAGAATCAGTATCATAGTAGCATACCTGTTTTCCTAGTTTCTCTAGGTGTTCGTATAGTTTTAACCTCGCTTGACTTGTCGTGAAAGCGGCTAGGACGACATTTACAGTTCTTAAACATTCTCCGACTTCATCTAAATGCTGCCAATTTACTACGACCACCTCTTCATTTACCTCCTTAATTCTGTTAACTTGATCTGTTGGGCTGACTAGGAGATTAAATAGCTCTTTCGGATCTCTAGTCACAAGGGTTTTTGTTTGGTTCTCCCTTTGACCAAACTTTCCCCAAAAAGAGTTTAGCATTAATTTGGAAAGAGAACGCATTCCTTCATTTTTCTCGATTTTTTGTGAATCTAACAATATGCCTTCATGATCAAAATAGTCTTGTATATATTTTTCTTTTTCCTCTTTTGTTTTGCACCAGCTGGGGTATCCTGAAGATTCTTGTTTAGTTTTTAAAAATGTATCAATAAATTCTTTAAATAAGCCCCCATTTTCAAATGTTGCCATCTCATATTGCCATAGCTCATATCGCTCTAATATCACATAACCCTTCTCAACAGCTTTCCTTATTTCATTCATAGTCCATGTTCCTACCAAAGCTCTTTCTTCTACTTCATGTGTACACTCTTCAGAAGATGATACATTCTCTCCGCATGTACGACAGAGAACAAACATAAGCTTGTTATTCATTTTACATGGTAACACAGGATGGTAAAGATCTGAAGGCGGTAATATTTTACATTTAAGCAGTCCCTCTGCATCCATTCCTCGCGATTGACATTCTTCATTACCAACAAATATTTCAGGGTGTCCTATAGGGAACTTGCCATATTTACAGACCCAAGGATAGAGAGAGCAAATGTCTACATAGTGTATCTTTTCTCCTTCTTCTTTTTTACACTTATAATAGGTCTTTGCGTTCCCTGTACGTCCACCATAAAAAGCATCCCTCGGGTTAAGTGGAATCGTATTTAAACAAGGAAGTTTGCTAAGGTATTGTAATTTATTTTTCTTTTTTAAATCTTCAAAGTCACACTCCCACATTTCCACAAGATCAAACTGCTCTCGGATCCTTTTCATTCTTTCCATCGTTCTCTCATATCGCAAATGTAAACTATCTGACAGGTCTTCTTGTAGATGTTCTTCTCTTTTATAAGGAAAACACTTAAGGCATCCGTGAAAGTAGCAGCCATGAAACTCATACACTATCTTTCCATCAAAACCGTCTACTTTTCCAATGATTGGTATTTTAAATTCTCGACTATTTCCAGCATGTTGAATCTGTACACCGCGTTTTTCCTCTTCATAAGCCAACCATTGTATCGCTTTTGCTGATTGATTATCAGCTAGACGGTAACCTCCATTAGGAATAATACCGATAGTGTTCGGCTTAAGAAAGTTTCGTCTAAATGCCAAATTACAAGCACTAGCTATAGTCACTGCTTCCAAAAAAGGATCCACATTACATTCTTTAAGAAACATCGCTCTAAATTTTATACATGCCTGAGCCAATATGTCTACATCCGAGATACAATACTCTAGGATTTCTTTCTTAAAATCAAAAGTATAGTTGTTCATTACCTGTTCATTGTACCATTGTATAAACTTTTCATGACTCTTTTTAAACATTGAGTCTGGACAGTAATACATTTTATCAGGCATAGGTCCCACATAGGTTTGGTTGTTTATTATATTGAACAAATGCGGAAAGTACCCCTTCTTCTTTTCCGGTCCAAGATCAAATGATTTCGGAAGATCAGCCAATGCCATTGGGAAATAGTTTATTGAATCAACAAACCTAACGTTATCACACTCCATAAGTATTATTTTCGTTCCTTTTGAAATAAGTTTAGGGCTAAATTTTGTATCACTATATATGTACTTTAGCAAAAATTGGAAATCAAAACCCTGACCATTATGAGCAATAACACAGACGGTTTCAAATTTCTTTCTCACCTCCATTACATAGTCCATAAACTTAGCAACAGGATTAACTCTAAATACACGTTGACGTATCAAACAATTTTCACAAGGGATCGTTTCATCATCATTATTATCATCATCATCACAATCATTACGGGATAAACATTGCCAGCAATACTGTTGACTAACACAAAGATTAACGATATGAAGCTTTTTGTTTGGATCATCTTGCAAGTTTTCATCCTGACGCGTTTCAAGATCAAAGAAAATAAACAAAAACTTTTTAGATTTCGGTTTGCCTGTATCAACTCTCATAAAACACCTGTGATTTGGATCCATATATTTTAAGCATACCCTACAAAACTGTTCCCCACATACATGAGCATTCTTTCTATCCTTAGATCTTATCATGCGATTACAATCTCTACATTTCTTCACAGATGCACAAATACCGTTTTGGTGAGCAATAAAACAGGTTTGATTTTTAAAATGACGGTTGCAATCAGGGCACATAACACCATCATGTTCAAAGTTACACGGTGGAGAGGTTACCATACAAGCTGGGCACATTGATGAACACTTGTGTTCATGCTGTTTATCAAAACCGATATGACAAGCTTCACAATAGTGCTTACAAGCAAATGCCGATGTAAGGCTCGTTATTACATTAAAATGTCCTTCATTAAATAAAAGATTTATTTTCATTTTAGCATCCGCATTGTCCCCACTGAAATAGGTTTCTCTACCTTTTGAATTGTAATTATAAACGGTGATTTTATATTTTCTAAGGTGTGCCTGTAATTTTTCCAGCTCTTTTATTCCGGCTCCTTCTGAAGATATCTGGACTCGAGCTTTAGCTAAAAGTTTTTCTGCTTTTATTGTCTGCCTCTTACCCTTATCCTGCATAATAGCCTTGTAAAGGGGATCTTTCTTGGCATAGGCCTTGCCAACAACTAAAGCTCGAGCCAAGCATAGATTGTCTATATTTTTAATCGTCACTATACCACTTCGGCTACGGCACTCTTCTGAGAAGTTATTATAGTACCCTCCTCTCCTATGACCTCCAGAACCTACCGGAAGAGATACCTTAGTACATTCTACCACAAACGTGTCACTAGAAGTCACGGATGCTTCATTACTTTGTATAATACCTCCGAATATGAGCCATAAAACTTCTTCATTCACTTGATCCACAGGTCTAAAAGCAACAAATCCGGGGTCCTTATTTTTTAGATTGAGACTTCTAAGGGTAAATCCTAAATAATCATTAGCCCCTGTACAACCTCGCTTCATTTCTTCGACCAGCTGGGAGAAGCCTCTTTTAATCCAATCTAGCTCATTAAAACCAGTAGGTGGTGTATTAAATTTAAATGTTGTTTTTTTACCAGACATTCTAAATTTCCTAACATAAGTTTCATGACTTCTAATTATGTAAACGGGATCCATAGCTGAATCAAAAATTTGTACTTACAATACCAGCACACAGCGATGGAGCAGTCCAAGAAGGTTTCCCTCTAAATGAAAAAAGAAAACTGGCAGGAAATTTCACGGTAAACGCCCGCGGAAATGAATGTGAATCATGAGATAACGTGACCTGTGCTTTCACCTGATTAGTCAACCACAAACCGCGTCATCCTCCCGATAATCTCCCCCTATTTAAGAGCGTGCCATCATACTAATCATTATCGTGGCTTAAGGCAACGGTTACACACCTATTTCCTCGTTGCTGCTGATCCTGCTGCTGCTACTTCTACCGACTTCTACTCAGAGGCATTCATCAATTCAATTTACAAGTAAGTATACTACGCTTTTATTATATTTCATAATAATTATATATAAATATGAACTTTCTTTTAAAGTTTTATAATTAATTTTGGTTTTAGCTTGATCCAGTTACTTATACTTTCTATGTTTAATAAATTATTTGTATGAAATAAATAACATTATTATATAATTATTTGAACAGCCAAAATTTAATCATATTCTTTCACCGTCTATCTTACTTGCAGATTTTCTTTTTCCTCTTCCTTAATTTTAATTGTTAACTTTTTTAATCCAGTGTTAATTTCCTTTCTTACTAATACAGTCTATTATTAAAATTTAAAAGAGCAAACCACTTTGAAATTTTTTTCACCAATAATATTATTTTTTATACAACCAATCATCTTTACAATAACTGAGTACTTTTTAGATTTGTTTTAACCCCCGTCAGATTAATATTTTTCTATATGTTATTTTACACAAACCTTATGTTCTAGGACATGGATCAAGACCTAATGAAGAACTTGACTGCACTAGAAAAGTACGAGGGGCCGCCCAAGTATAGTTGCAGAGAGCTAACTGCAGAGGAGGGATACCCCATCGTCTCCATGCAACGGACAACAGCAAAATTCGGGCCGGCGATAAAAGTTGAAATTATCATGCCGGGAGGCGAGGCCGGCATCACCTTTCTGCCACAACGATTCGTGGAAAATATAACAGATGCCCAGATAAACTGCTTCAACCAGGGCGGTTTTAAAATGAAATGTACAGGGATGACGGGGAGAAGTATAAATGTACAATTTTTTGTTTAACTTAAAATAAAGATTGTATTCATGTCCATCAAACGGTTTTTAATTCCTACTCCCTTTCAATAAATCCTATATATATATAATAATTACAATAATAATACTGGTTTACAATTTAAGAAGTGATAACAAAACTGTTAGTGATAAAAACAGTTTGGATCCAATTAATAAAAAATGGTTCTGTGTAGTTTTAAGTATTAATAACATTACCAAAAATTAAAAATTAGCGCCAAAAAACACGTGGTTGACATAGGGGTCGCCATCTTGAAAGGGGCGTGGTCTACTCCATGACGTAATCTCCTATCAACCAATCAAAAGACTCGAAACCATAACGTCATCCCCCCCGGGCACCATCCCCGACCAATCAAATCGCGGGGATGGATGCGGGGGTTTTCTACTCATAGGCCCCACGTTGCGAGCGTCATTTATAACAGTCAAACTTGACTGTTGTCATGCCACAGATAACATTTGGTTAGCTCAGTTGGGCGGGGTAAAAATTCCTGAATATTGGCCAAGTAGTCACACTGACGATATTTCCTTATGAGGTATTTAAAGGCGCCACCTTGTTGAGGGTTCACAAAGAGGATGATGTAACAAGGAACCAATCCTTCCCAGCAGGTGTGACTTCTTTGGTAAACAGGGAGTAACAAAAAAAAAAAAACTACTATGTCAATAGGCCGCATTTACATAAAAATATGAAAACCCTAACTAAAGTTCCAATCTTAACTAATCATTGATAGTTTATAATACTCTTAATCTATATCCTTAATCTTTCATTTATTTCAATACTCTTGGAAACCCCACAGAATATTTATAAGTCAAAGCAAAATCCAATCTCAGCAAAAGAATGCAAATTATGTGAGAGAAATTCACTTTAAATTATTAACTGAACTCAAAGCAATAATCAAGGAAGATAAGTTATCTCAAGAATTCATCATTTATTTATACAGTGAATGAAGGCAGGACTACAAAAAAAATTAACTCAAGTGAGCTGAGATACAATATTTATTAAGTATTGGTACCACCAAAATTCCATAATGTTACAGTTTAACAAGGTACTCTTGCTTGAAACAAACCAGCTCAGCAATAAAGATAATTAATAATTGATAATTAATTAAACTCCGTGTAAGATATTTACATTATCCTCAAAGTCAGGGCTTATGACTTCAAACACCTGATAATAAATTCAGACTTAATTCAGAAAATATTTCCTTATTATCTACTTCTCTTCAATATTTTACTAATAATTCGATACTCAAAATACCATAGATAAACATTGATCAAAAATACATTTCGACGGTGGCCACCGGAACATCTAGACAAAACATAACAAGGCACAATAATATCTACACAATATATCAAGATAAATTTTATAACAACTACAATTAACTTCCACTCTGGTCCGGTGCGCTGTGCTGCGGCGACAGTCCCAAGAATGTCCGGTATGTCTCACTCAGGATGAGGAAAATATATAAGTCACTCACCAGTAGTAGTCTTCTGACACGCGCCCGTCAAAAAAAATCTAGCGGAAATCCGGCCGGAATTGATTGAAAGGCGGTGCAGCAACTACCAGCGGCGCGACAGATAGGCAGGCGGTAGGCGGAAGTGGAACGCTCCAGCCGGCGTCAGGGACGTGGGCCTCCAGGTCCACACGTAGCCGCATCCAGATCGGTCAGTCCAGGGGAGCGGTGATCCCAGGGTGGTCGGGGGAAAATACCCTGTTTATACAAATTTACTATAGCCTACTGTTTTGTAATAGAATAATTCAGCCTAATATTCTAATATTTTATTAGTGACATTTACTATTATAAACTCTCATGTTCAAATTACAATAATCACAGTTTGTCTAAGACTTTATACAAAAATCACATATTATTTTAGTCAAAATCAGATGTTTTAAGGTATAGTCAAAGTTACAGTAATTTCACTCAAAGTCTATTAATTTATTTAGCTCTCAGAGGGATTTAATTTAAATTAATGTACAATCCCAAAAGTTACTGCAAGTTAAAGTACCGTAACCGAAACAATAATTTGTATTTGAAGCCATAACAAAAATTACATTTATACAACACAGCACAATTATTTGATAAAACAAATTACAAGCTTCAAGAACGTGTAAATATAACCTTTTCAAAATGGAACGCATTTATGCATGGATAAATTTGGCTATCACTAGCTTTGATTTAATTCAAAATATCTTCAAAGGCAAAAAAAAACTTTCCCAAAGAACTGATTATCATCTGAGCTTTAAATAAACACAGGAAACGGACAGTACAATAGTAAATATTCTCTTAGTCATTCTTACTTCTACAAATAATATTTAAACACAAAGGAATAATTATCAGAACATATTGCCGTTATCAATAAAATATGGGCCTTCTACAATTTCTTTGTCAACAATTTTCAACCTTGATGTTAGATCACAACATTACTACAGTTACTCATTATTATCACATTTAAATTTAATTGGTAAAATAATGTTTTCTTTTGTCTAAACTTTACTTTTTAAGACCACTGTACTGAGTCTGTATTAATTTTATCCTCGGCATTAACTGCATATTAAATATTTAACAAGTATGACAACAATAAAGTACGTAAAATATTTTACTGTATTCATTAAGTTTTTATTTTCTTAGATCAACATATTATTTTTTTACGACGAAAGCATAAAACATATAATGGCCGTGAACAAATTATTGAACTAACATTTGGTACATCTACATGAATAATCTACATGAATGATTTTGCATAGACATGAAAGACTTTACATAACGACATAAATTGGAATTACTAAAAAAAATCAGGACATTATTATAAAGCTCAAGAAATACACCATTATTTATAACCTACTTTTTGACACAATCGAGTTTAATAATTTACAATATTTTTTTTTGACAATTTATTTTTAAACATTCTACTGGACAGGTTTTAACAACGGCCGATCAACATATTCGGTTCTGAAATATGTTTTGAGATATTATTTATTGAAGTCATTTATATGAATTAAATGAATAATTTAACTAGCACAACATTTTAGAAAATATCCTCCCTGCTTACCTCAGTAATTTTCAATTCGAAGAAACTTTAGATCCACCGACGAGGTGATGAGGGTCTTGACTCTTCAAGGTCCTGGCCTGAACTACCCAGAGTCATTCCACAATGCCCGATTCTCAATTGTCGTGGAAGCTTCTAAGGAATGCAGCGTGCACGGACAATACGCTAGCCAACATGATTTGGCGTTCACCTTTGGATTGGAAAGTTCGGCCGAGACTTAGGCTTCGCGGCATTTATTTAACTCCTGTAAGGCGAGGGCAGGCAAAAGCACAACATCACCGTCTAGAATTTGCCCAACATTGAAGGCGCGCTACTTCAACTGGTTAAATCCATTAATGAGGTGATCAGTCTCATTCTATTTGGCATACGTGGTAAACGGTGAACGTTACAATCATCTGAAAAATTATACACGCAGATACCCGGAAAACCAAGCAATTATTACGAACGTATTTATTTGATTTGATGTAAGTAGTCATTTTAAGGAGTATATGCACATCCTTGTTGATCACCTTGTGTCGAGCTAAACCGTGCGCGAAGCCATTATTATAGCCCTTCTAAGAGGAATTCATTGCTTGCTTATAACCTCTTGCTTGCTTACTTGCTCAGTCACGTTATAAACAAATCCGAGGAATCTCTTATTCGGAGCGTTCATCGTAAATCTTTGGAAATCAGTCATATCTGGGTTATAAACGTGTTTAATGGCAAACAAAAATCTAATTACATAATAATTGAACCCAATAGGCCCAAGAATTAAAATTTCAATTTTTTTTTAATTTTAATATATATTTAACATATACCAATTTAAGTTGTGACTAAACCAATAAACGTTCGCAAAATAATTCTTTGTTCCGTGGCAAATAAACAATGCTCGTTATGTGGACACCCTATACACAATTTTCGGTTCTCTTCTAATTAACCGGGAAAGTTTGATAATTGGGAATGTGGCTTAGCAACTTTTAAATACCCCCGTTGCAGCAGACCTGCATACTCAGCGAATTTCAAATGCAAAACAACATATTTCAATCCAACATAGCGAGATTTGACATTTTTTTGTAAGCTCCATAAGAATAACATGGGGATTGAGTATGCAGGTTCGCTGCTACTGGTATATTAAAACTGGGTGGTTTTAATTCAATATATAGTAGATCTGAGCTAGAAGAAGCCATTTACCAAGTTTTATCAAGATATGTTGAGAATTAAGCGAGATATAGAATTTTACTTATTTCCCATAAGGTTAACATTGGGACAACGTACTGTGTTTACCACTTTCAATATCTCGGTAACCAATGGACATAGAGCTATGATTAAACATACTAAATTGTTTGTTTTTTCAAGCTGAATTCAATGGTGAAATCCAAAATCGGATCACTTTAATTTTTCTATATGAAAAACGCAAAAAACCCATTTTTGGGGGGGTTTGTCCCCCTTTACCCCCCCCTTCCGGTGGTCCGATCGGGCTGGTTTACGAACTCGTCCAATGGATTACCACTTTACACGTCTGTACCAAATTTCATAAAGATCGGACCATTTTTACGGCTGCTATCGTGCTAACAGACACATATATATATATATATATATATATATAGATATATAGATATATATCTAAATACCCCCGTTGCAGCAGACCTGCATACTCAGCGAATTTCAAATGTAAAACGACGTATTTCAATCCAACATAGCGAGATTTAACATGTTTTTGTAAGCTCCATAAGAATAACATGGGGAATGAGTATGCAGGTTTGCTGCTACAGGAATATTAAAACTGGGTGGTTTTAATTCAATATTTAGTAGATCTGAACTAGAAGAAGCCATTTACCAAGTTTTATCAAGATATGTTGAGAAATAAGCGAGATATAGAATTTTACTTATTTCCCATAAGGTTAACATTGGGACAACGTACTGTGTTTACCACTTTCAATATCTCGGTAACCAATGGTCATAGAGCAGTGATTCAAAATACTAAATTATTTGTATTTTTGAGCTGAATTCAATGGTGCCCACAAAAATTTGATAAATTTTATTTTTCTATGTAAAAAACTCAAAAAACCCATTTTTGGGGGGGTTTATTCCCCTTTACCCCCCCTTCCGGTGGTCCGATCGGGCTGGTTCACGAACTCGTCCAATTGATTACCACTTTACATGTCCGTACCAAATTTCATAAAGATCGGACCATTTTTGCGGCCGCTATCGTGCTAACAGACACATAGATATATATATATATATATATAGATATATATATATATATATATACAGCCAGAACCAATTAACTGCTCCTGATATATTCGATGCACCCACAGCCAGTTAAGCGCTCCTAGCTGAGAGCGTCTAACTGGCTCTGTATGCTTCTTATCGCTGCCAATCTCGGATGCACTATATAGACCCACAGCAAGTCAGATGCTCTCACTGCTGCCAACGAACAAATTCAAATAGCCCGAGTGACGTTCTCATTAACCTCAGGCTTCTTTACTCGTTTTACTGAAGATGTCTTGTGATCTCGCTTAGTAGATATACAGTAGAGTCCCACAAACCCGGACTTCGATAACCCGGAATTCTGGATAACTCGGAAAGCCTGCCAGAGCAATAAAGTGCATTGAGATTCAAGGCCAGAACACGGTGAAACACATTTAAAGCAGTTTTAGTTTTTCTTTAAGTTTTTTTTTGTAACTAATATAGTTTTTATATTTTTTACTATGCATTAAATAAATTATTTCTTATAGAAATAACAGAAACTATTCTTATTTTTTCTTATTTTTACTCGTTTCCCGATAACTCGGAATTTTCACAAACCTGGACACCGTTCGGTCCACATTAGTCCGGGTTTGTGGGACTCTACTGTATTAGATATAGTGTTAATATAGTAAATGTACTGATCTTAATTTATTTTTTATTATTTTTTGCCAAGGTATGTGAATTAATCACATTCTGAAATACTAAGGGTGGACTGCAGGGAGGGACAGAAACTTCGGGAAACAATTATTGAATTAAAACAAGCACAAAGAATCTATAGTACTAATATGCCCAGTATCCTCGTGTTTATTTGTGCGCAATTTGCAAACAGGGTGACGATTAATTACGTCTTAGGATGACTTTATAACATTGAAACGAAAAGAGATATCACAACCAAATTTGGTATACTGTTACTGGTGACAGTAATACAAATCATGATGTCAACGTCGAGGGACGAACCGTTTGGAGTAAGAAGAAAATCTTTAAAGCAAGCATACGTTGATATTTACATCAAATTAAAGGTTTAGTTGAACTAAAAACAATGCCGCAAACCGGACCTCAAGAGGTTGAATCAGTTGGAAAGGATAGCTGTTCAAAGTTAAAAAAATGAATGACAGAAATTTACAAGATGAAGGAAGTTCTTACTGAACTCCATTCAAAGTAGGTGTTCAAAATTGCCCCCGTTGGTCTCCTGGCAATATCCTAATCGGATATAAAGGAGTTTATGAATCCAATGGGTCGTCCCCCAAAGGTGACATCCGATCACCATGTACACATAACGGTAGCTTACTATCACCAATAACAGTATGCCAAATTTGGTCGTGACATCTCTTTTCGTTTCAATAGCTACTTGGAGGTAACAAATTGTGGATAGTTGTGAGCGATGGCTTGTGGACGCGGTGTTTCCTAGTGGGGATTAACGTCCGCACTATTGAATACTACGTTCATAAGACCGTCCTCATAATTAGACCAGTTCGTGATTTGAAAACCAGGCAAAATTGTGGTTCGGACCCCAGTTAAAATGTAGGCCCCTTAGTTGCCTTTTTTTCTGATGGGCTATTAATTAACGGTCCTGTCTAAGGAACATTTCGGCCTTAGTCAGTAACGTAACAATGCTACAAGATCACGCCACAATCATCCTTCACTCATCTGTCATTCAAACTTGGCTGAAAATACCTACTTGGGTTGGTCGCCATGTCAATAAAAGTATAAAGAATAAAGTATAAGTTAGAAAGTCGCCCGAAGACTTAGTTCTCACCCAGTACATTTATTCATAGTTGTTTAACAACACGAGGTATCAATTTAAAACTTTGTACAGTAGCAAGTACTAATAAGATATACATTTTACATTGAGTATCAAAGCAACAACATGGATCATTGTTATTTTCCAAAGCTTAATATCTTAAAAATCATAAGATTTATGAAAACATTTAAAAACAAAAAGATACAAAATTCCATCTACTTTACATCAGTAATATATATATTATAGTTTGGGGTTTAGCACAAGAAACTGATAGAGTGTAATTTTTCTGAAGTTGCTACATGTAGGCCAAAATTGAACAATTGAACCAAATTCGCAGTATCATTTATCAGAGTTTCTCTACATCATCGTAGTTTTCCATATGAATTATTTTTAAGGTAAAATACGTGTGATTACGTTATTACTGTACTGCCACCATAATATTATCAGAATGTAGATTCTAGAAAAGGTTTTTTTTGACATCATCCTGAAATGTATTGTGAAAAACAGATATCATCATAAATTAGCAACAGAACTGAAAGTGATTGTGTCGGAGTTTGCGTTCTGCGTGCCAAGTCAAACCTTATCTACAGCGACCTTCAGATAATAAAGCCCGCCAATTTTTGTTTTGAGCCATCTGTTGAAAGTTGAGAATGTGTTTCGTTACTGCAGTGTTTCTAGAATTTTCGAATTTTGCTAGTGAAAATTTACAAATATGTCTGTTGTGAACTTTCTACTGATGACCCTGTACTATAGTAGGATATCAGGCGTTTTGATTTCCGTTGTTAAACCCGTTTTATTGATAAATTAAATACTGCTAAAGTAAACACTCTACTCGCGTGCAGTAGAACCCAAACATCAATAACACTGTCACCAAGTATAAACAAGTGATAGTGATCGTCTCCCCGCACACATCAGCTGTTTGGAGCCGCTGCCGCCACGATTGCAACTATTTAGTATCAAATTAATTCAATATCTTAATCGGACTTACCGACTTAATTTGACAGTATCCAGTTAGGATATTTAACTGTATATATAGGTCCCTTTCTAAATTATTGCTGTCGACGTAAATGGACACCTTTTCGGTTCCTAAGAGAATCATGAATGCCAATCAAATAAAGTTTTTCAAAGCTCAAAGTATCATTAAATAAGTTAATGAAGATAAAGGGTAAGAGGTTTATTCTGCATAAAATTGCATTACAAACAATTGAAAGGGGATATTTTCAAGGATTTATGAAAATGTTTGAGGGCTCTATTCGTTGGTAATAATAGATAACATACAAATAAAAGAAAACAATTTTAACCCCAGGTTAGTTAGGTGATGGTCATAATGATAAATACTAACTCAACTTGTATAAAACTTTATTATTTAAGGGAACTGCTCTATTATCTAAGGATTAAGACGGATACTTTGACCTAAGACTGGATTACAAGACTTTTTTGTAATTTTTACTAACGAATGATAGGGACGCATTGAACATAATATGCGATTATTGTCAACATGATAAAATATGATCTAAACAATATAAATGAAAATTTGTCTCTATTTCTACGTAGTTCAAGAACTTAATTCGTGCACCAATTTGGATTATTCTTTTTTGATCGTAATTATTAGCACAATGATTGTGCTAACCTCAAGTTCTCCGAGGGCGCAAACCAACGAAGAAGGTTGGGGGGGGGAGGAGTAAAGACAACACAAAATTATACTTGAAAATTATTGAATAGTATATTTAAAACGGCTATACAAGTTTTTTATGTAGAGGCATAAAAACTGGACACGCGCTGCTTAGCAGCTTTTTCTCATTATACTGTACTGTTCATTAAAATTTATATTTCTACAATATTCATAAAATCTCAGTCCTTTGTATCTGTAACTTTCGAAAAAACTATCAGAAATAAGGCAGAACAATTTCCCTCCAATTTCACCGAGACCTTCATTCGGTTATGGTCAGATGGTCAGACTTATAGTTTTCTCGAAGGTTTTTAGGTAAATGACCAAAGCGCACCGTAGCGCACTGTGGTGGTTTCGTAGAACTATGGTCTTCGATATTGCCATCGTACACTTCGAACGATTTGAAAAAGCCTCCAGGATCCCCGAAACACCACCAAAACGCAAATGTTATACATTTAACTGTTTAAAATGCTCCCTGAGCGCCATCAAAAGCCGCCAAATATATGTTTAGTACTTCGAATCAAGGAATCATTAAAAAAAGCTCCACGGGAGCCGTTGTGGACGCAACACCTCCCCGCAACGCGGCTTTGCCTGCCGCTTTGCCGGCGCCCTATCTCTCTTGGCGACTGCGCATGAGCCGATGCACCGCTGGCCCTGACTGGACAAAGGCAACTTAAGGCAATGAATATCAGTGGAGCCAGAGTCGGATACTTTAATAATAATCAAGGACAACGCGCCCGCCTCTGGTTCATCACCCAGCGCTCTTGTTGTTGTGACATTGGTTGATTTTTCCGAATTTTATTCGCGACCCCAGAGGGCGCACCTGCCCCCGGGCAAGTGGGCAGGCCGCCCAGTCCGAGCCGGTGCCCCGGAATTGCGCACCAAGTTGTAATCCCTAAAAGGGTTCTCCATCTATGCGCCGGAATTGCGTTCCCATTCGCCCCCCCCCCCCGCATTGCAGGCCCTGCAGGCCCCTCTGTTACGCCACTGTCAACAAGCTTTACGCCAATTTTGGATGATTAATTCATTTTAAACAATCAAGTGAAGTAAGGAACTCTCATAAATACTACGACAATAAACATGTAAACGGAATGCCCGTCACTTTCTAAAATCGCTGTGTTTTATTTATATACCAATTAAAAATACATAATATAAATTGAAAAAATTCGCAACATTGATTTTGATTTCGGATTGTTTATGGTGCGTTTTTCTTGCCCGCCCCCACCATTGGCGTGACTGTGTTCTTATTATAGCCACAGTGAACGTGTTTTTGTTTTGTTTACAAAACATAAACACGTTAAGGTTCATCTTGTAGCTATATAGAATTATTTTTTGTAAATAATAATTCTCTTTCTACAATTTTAATTTGCAACATTTAAATACGAATTCTACTCAAACTCATGCGCAAGGTGATTGCACCGTGTGCCCCAAAAGTCTCAGGCCAGTTCAATAACTTTAAAACAAACCAAAATTAGAGTTTCGGCCGAATGAAATATGAGTTTTGACGTGTTTGTCATTCCTTCCATGTCCCCAGATGAGATCTGGGGGGAGGGTGGGTTTACCCCAAATTTTCTAATACAAACCACCAACGAGTAAGCACTCGTAGTAGACGGTTTAATAAAAGTACCACAAATCCAAATCCAAGATCATTACCATGTCCCTTATCAAAGTTACAGCAGCCCTCAGCCGTTTGTATTTAAAAGTACGCGTACTGTCCATTGAAAATACTGCTTAACCTAAAACAAATTGCAACACGAGCGTTTTTAACGGGATTATGAAAAAAATGTGTATATTAACATATAAAAAGGTGGTCCACGGGGAAAAACATTTAAAATGGTGTTTCAAAATGGCATCAGAGTTTTAACATTGGGATAAAAAAACCTCTCGGCTGCATTTTTATCTTAATTTTTCGAGATATTGACTTGGGAGTAATTTTTGGGTGACTAGCATTGAATTTTCAAAAGGGTACTAATTTTCAGCTGCCATCTTGGATCTGCCATATTGGATTAATTTTTTTAATGTAAAGGTGGTCGTGTAACACATAACTTAGAATTAGATTTTTACGCTGAAAACAATGCTGAAATCCGTTCTCAAAAATCATTATTTGTTTTTATGGTGTGTTCAATTGAAAGTTCTCCCCTGTATGATTCTTATAAAAGTATAGTAAATAATAAATTGTTTACGATTATTTTTCCCATATCTCCAGATCTTAACAAGGCTTTCAGTTCATGTTGGACTTAAAATTCTATGTATTTGATTTACTGGCTTTTATTTGAGCTGTTGATCACTAAAATCGGACGAATGAGAGGCGAGGTATAAAGCTAAATGAGACATGAAAATCAGTTTTGCAGAAATATGTTTTTTTTTTTTAAGATGTATATCTCAGGTTGCAAATGGGCCACAAAGGTCGTTCTTGTCTGAAATCAACATCGACCACATAGTACAATAGACGGAGCACTAGAAACCGCGAAGTGAAGCCAAAATTTGCTTCTAGACCCTATGCATGGAAAAAACAAAGTACGTAAAAAATTACAAATATGGTATTAAATTATACGTCTGAATCTCAGAATCACTATAGTACCAAATATAAATGGCTTACAGGTAGTTTACACATCGTAAACACTGATAACCTAGAAGCTTGTCCTGAAATCTTTTGAAAGAAGCTGCCGCCACGGAATACACCTGTAACGTTTCTGTGATATTTAAACTGCTTCTAAACCATTTATAATTGGTACCATAGTAATTGTGGGATTCAGACCTTTAATTTGATACCAAATTTGTATTTTTTCAGTCGACTATATTTTTGTAAATAACAGTTTAGGATTGACTTTGTTTTTATGCAGGCGCCGCACGGATAAACTCTCCCGCAGTAACTAAGTTATCAACCAAATTACGTCAGCTATTTTTTTCAAAAAATATGATTTGAAAAATTCAACTCTTTAGCAACAATTTCCACCGTTTTTATTTTGCCTGACCAAAAAATAAAAAAAAGTAGTAGCCAGCTACTTTTTTTATGTCATGTTTTAAAGTTGACTAAAAACTTGTGATTTTATATCATTTTTTTAAATATAAAAAAAATTTTGGAAATATGATTGATACTATTATGGTTCCAAACTAAAGGACTCTTCACATGCAAAATTTCAACCTTAAGCCTCAACGCTAAATGGTATAAACTACGAGTTATTTGAAACATGAGCATTTAAGTTTTATGTTTATGTTTTTAAACATGGTTTTAAGCGCCGTTTTATGTTTCTATACCCAGACAATATGGCGGCCCAGGCCTCACTTGCTGTAATGCAAGTAAGATAGCTATGCTCCGTCTATTTTTACTATGTGATCGCTGGAAATCACTCAGTAAATTATAGGCTTCCTTATGAGCTAGGGCTCATTACAATCTGACTAAATAAGTGGAGTTATGATCCAACCTCCAACGTAAAACATTTTTACTTTCGTTATAATTGTTCTTTAATTATAGTCCTATATCTCCAAATCTAGCAGATACTCAAACTTTATCAAGGCCTCAATTAACTCCGAACGTTATTTGCGTTCTTAAGCATTTGAATCGCTTAAGTTTTATGTGAGTTATAAAATTTGATTTTTTTCAGAATTTTGAAATTATATAAGGACTGGAATCCCCAATCCAGACTAATGCCTAGATATCGAAATTGTTTTAAAACACCCAGTGAACTACGAACTTTACTTGAGCCATTGATCATTAAAATCGGACAAGGTCAGGATGAGCTATGACATTTTTATTAATTTTTTTAACTATTGCTGTGTAATATTTATACAGGGTATCTACTGTATCTAGTCTAGTAAACCAACGCAAAAAACACCCTTAACCTAGAACAAATTGCAACATGACCAATTTTTGTAGGGATAAGTCTGGAAAAGTATGGTTTTTAACATATCCGAAAGCGGACAAAATCGGATTTTGTTTATGTTAAAACCGTACTTTTTCGGAATTTTTCTTATAAAAAAACGTTCATGTTGCAATTTGTTTGTTCATGTTGCTTAGGGGTGTTGAATACATTTACTGGACATATTTAACGTGACGGGTTAGTTTCATACAAATGACTTCTAAATTTAAAGAAAATAATCTAGTCTCGTTGGTTAGGTTTTAATATCACTAACCCATCACACAAGATTTTAGACTTGGGCTGCGGGGTTCAAACCGGCTTGAAATATACAAAAACACTAGGTAAAGCCAGGGATTTAGGACCAACACAAAGACATACCGAAATTACTGCTAATTTATTTTATTTAATTAAAGTTGTTAGTAACGTGTTTGGTATGGGCCTATTGTTACTGTGTCAACCTGCTAAGTAACATGAAATGAAATAATAGGCAGTGTTGCCAGAAACCACTCGGTGTTCGCGTACTTTGCGGGGATTAAAGAATCTCCGCCTGGGGAATTTATACTTGGGCAGCGGGGATTTACTCAACACTCTCGATATTAAAAAAAGGATAAGGCTAAGATTTTTTTATCATACTGTCCGGAAAACAGCCTTTTTTAGTTCTCTAAATCGTACGCAAAATGATCGTTTTTGGATCACTTCGAATAGGAATACTGAAAAAACATGGTAAATTTAGTACTCCATTGCCAAAATGTTTCATCACTCGCTACACGAAAATTGCCCGTTACCGTACAGCTGAGATCTACGAAAACTCTTAATTTCCTTACATCAAAACAACTAATGATCAGCTGCTTTTTCTGTACCCAAACATATCATTCCCGTACCCAAACAAACTATTTCCGTACCAAAACAAAATATTGCCGTACCCAATCAAACGGTTTTCCTATTTTGACAGTTCAACCAGCTGACTAAAACAGACAGTTCAGCCGTATTATGTTTGGTTATAGAAAAATTACTGAATTATGAAATGTTGGATGATTTTTTTACAAGTTTGGTTACTTATTTGCATCGTGATGAAAAGTATCGTTGACAACTCGTCACTAAAGTCCCATTTCGGGGCAAGATAGTGTTTTACTTGCGAGGACTTTAGTGACGAGTTGTGAACAATACTTTTCATCACGATGCCAATAAGTAATCAAACTTATAAAAAAAAACCATCCAACATTTCATAATTCAATCATTTTTCTATAAGTAAACACAATACGACTGAACTGTATATTTTAGTTTAGAGTCAGCTGGTTGAACTGTCAAAATAGGAAAACCGATTGTTTGGGTACGGCAAAACTTTGTTTTGGTACGGAAATGGTTTGTTTGGGTACGGGAATGAAATGTTTGGGTACCGAAAAAGCATCTGATCATTATTCGTTTTGATGTAAGGAAATCGAGTTTTCGTAGACCTCAGCTGTACGGTAACGGAAAATTTTCGTATACTGAATGATGAGGACTTTAGTGACGAGTTATGAACAATACTTTTCATCACGATGCAAATAAATAATCCAAACTTATAAAAAATTATCCAACATTTCATAATTTAGGTATTTTTCTATAAGCAAACACAATACGGCTGAATATGGCAATAGTTTAGTTTAGAGTCAGCTGGTTGAACTATCAAAGTCAAAATTGGAACTTCGTTTGTTTGGGTACGGCAAAATTTTGTTTGGGTAGGGCCTACGGAAATAGTTTGTTTGGGTAGGGAAATGGAATGATTAGGTACCGAAAAATCCGTTGATCATTATTTGTTTTGATGTAAGGAAATCCAGGGTTTTCGTAGATCTCAGCTGTACGGTAACGGGTAACTTTCGTATAAAGAGTGATGAAAAATTTGTTTATGTTACGTTTGAAAGGTTGAACGATTTCTTAACTTGTGTTTGTAAACAACTAACGGATGTGTAAATGACGATTACTATTTTGGATAACCTCAAAATTATGTAGTCCAATTTTTTAACGATTAAATGGTTATTTATATATAATGATGAAAATAGGTGTTCATCACACGGAGCAAACGTGTCTCCTTGGTACTCGATCGCATTTCCAATTACGATTAATTAAGTAAATTATTATTATTATATAAATAAATTAATTATGTAAATTACGATCTCGTACCAAATAGAGCCACTTTCGCTCCTAGTGACGAAAACTACTATTTTAGGCCTACTAAAACGAAAACGAAATGACAATAAAAGATTTTAAAAATATTGTTTTTATGGTAAGAAAATATTATTTGTTATAAATAATCTTTTGTATTAGGGTTCTAGATGTTGAAGAATAATTTTCTCTTTTTTAAGTACGTGAACGACAGGAGACTGCCCGCTTTTTGGTTATTTTAAAACACTTGTGTTGATATTTTTGGGTACTTATCTGGTTTTTATGTACTTTAAAGGTTTTGTGAAGATTATTGCCGCCTTACTGGGTAGAAGCGGGAATTTTAATGATGGTTGAAGGTAAAATGCCAGATCCAGTCTGTTAGCACTGCGCACCACCACATCACATCTGCTGTCTGCAGGACACGGGTGCCCGTTCCCATTCTAAAGTAATCTCTCACCCATGTTTTGCAATTGTTATAATGGCTAAACTAACTTGAAACTGCTAGACTTTTTACTCATTTTAACGACGGGCAAAAGTCAATGTATAAATTAGTGATATGGGTCTATTAGTCTATTAGCAATCACTAGCGGATGTAGTCTGCAATCCGTACTTCAATCCATGATTTGAACACGTCCTCTCATTGTCATTTCTTGTGGTTTTTAGATGGATTTCTTTTTTATTAGGAAGTTTTACATAATGAAGGTTAGTGGATTGCAATGGGAAATTCGCAGTTCAACTTTGAAATATATAATTTTAAAACTTTATTTTAGATCGATGTTAAATACTTTATTTGCTTCCTTAATTTTGTTTTTGTTACGGCGGATTTACCGATAGCGGATGAATAACGAATAAAATGGTGAAAAATGAATATCCTACTTCTTTTGTTATTTAAAAGTCGTTTAAAAAACCTGGGAAATATGAATTTTCCGAAATATGACCAGGGGTCAGCCTTGCTTTCTTTGGGTTCCACAGCTCGTTTTTATGACTCTGAATTGCCTAAAGACAAGAGTTTATAGGTCTTATTTTCTAAAATTTCCCGGGGGAGAACCCCCAGACCCCCCAGTGGTTGGAGTCCCCCAAAGAAAATACCTACGCGCGCCACTGTCAGGCGCCCTCGTCATACTTGTACCCCACCCTTTCGACTGATCCAGCACGGGCCTGACAAAGCTTATTTATATACTTGATTTATGATAACTTAATTTGAGTAAGCAAAGAAGAAGGATAAAAATGTAAATAAAACAACACGATCACCGCTAACAATTACGTATTTGGCTTTAACTAGAGGTGTAGTATTGTTAGTCATTGTTTATGTGGAACTTCCAAAAAGGCCCTGTGACCTATAAATTGTTGGTGCATAAATTATAATGGGTTTATTTTATTAATTTATCAATAAAATACGTGTGAGTAAAAAATATCTATCAATCTAGGTATATAATATCTCCCTCTAGAAAATCAATTTTCTGTACGTATTTGATGTCTAATTAAAGTATTGCCCTCTAGATGTGCCGTTTGAGGGGAAAATATCCTATGAGCTTTCTTCCAAGAGGCTTTTAAATTTAAGTGATTGTGCTACTATCTGTTTTAAAGCCTTGTAAGCTTTTTTCAATTCACATTTGTTTGTAAAAAACAAGTGGTCAAGATTTGCAAGAAAGGCACACGATTAGTTTCAACAAAGAATACCAGAATAGCAATTGTTAAAACCCCCAGGATAAATTAGTGTTTTATCATACTGGAACAAGACCACAATCTCTAATAGAATTAATATAATGTCTGTTTTTTAAATGATAAAAAATAAAAACAAGTAAACTTCTACACATTATACATGTATTGAAAATGCCGAGGATATTACTTCATAGTTTACAATTAACCTGCCTACTTTTATTCCATTGTTCAAAGGCACTAATGCACCATTTATTACATTAAAGGTATTCTAGGCATTTTTAATAAACTTATTTGCTTATGGCATTTACTAAACACATACTTAAAATCGAACCAAAGAAACAAGGTAAATATAAAACAGGGGGATCTATAGCTCAATTTTAAATCCTCTACTGTACTTATAACACAAAAGGCAATTATTAAAGCTGCCCTTGGTAGAGGTCGAAGATACCCTACGGATGCTCTGTTCACGGAAATGAACGTACTTGACATCAGACAACTAATTATCAGAACTTTAGCTGTTTACATCTATAAACACTCTGTTTGTTCGGCCATCTCACGATTACAGAACCAGACATGCACATGACTTAAGAATTAGAGTACCGAGACTAATAAAAACTTTTTTCAACGAAAAACAGTTTTTACATCGCTCATGTACTATACAACAATTAACCCGTCAACCTACGAAACATGACATTGAATACATATAAAAGGAAACTTTTACGTTGGTTTCACGAGATCGGCAGGGAAGGAGTCGCTACTGTGCTACTGTCACTGTACAGATAAGGACATCAGCTTATTGCGTAAGTTTGTGTGTGTGCGTGTGCGTGTGTGTGCAGGCGTGTATGTAGGAATGAATGGGAGGGGGTCCTTCGTCCGTCCGTCCGTCATCTTTTTCCAAATCTTTACATAGCACGTACCGTTCCCCAGGTCACTTTGCTGGCTCGTTATATTCCTCTTTTGAATTTTTTAAACTTAAAATCTTTTTTTCCTTTTTTTCTTTTTATTTATTTTTTCGAATACGCATTGACGTTGGATGTGGCTCATTCTCACGCACGGGCACGTCCCATGTGAGAATTAATTTCGCATGTATAAAAATGACTTATTCTAGCAATTAAGTTTTCTAACATAAGAAACATTTCTGTAAAATCATGTATTTTTTGCGAAATAAAGAACTTTGAATTTGAATTTGAAAATAAAACGTAATTTCTCGGCCGTCAGAGTGCTGGAGGATTTGTTTTTGCTACAAATGGCTGTTTAATGGGTGAATAGTGAGAATTAGTTTAAAGGTGTTGTTTTCTCTTTTAGTTTTCAGGCCTCAGTTATTTTCAGCAAACCATTATTTATTTTTATGATAAAAACTAAATATTCTTTATTCTCAACGTTTATCTGAAACAAAGAAAGGGTTCGATTGTGACATTGTATCAAATATCAATACTTTAAATCGTTTACATAACGGTAAATTATTTGCAGACGCTATTACTTGATACAAATATTGAAGTACATCATTAATACAGTACAGTAACTGTTATCTTAAAAATAAAATACTAGTTTCGAAAACGAAGTGATCAAATAAACCATAAACAAAATATATTAACAAACACATAGTAAAATAGTAATTTACAACAATCTATTTTGTTTAATAGGGATAAAGTATTGCTTTTACTCTTGGGGTGTTTTTAACCCATTTTCAAGAATGTCTTTTTTGTTATCCCAGCAAAATGATCCAGAACGAACCAAGTACATAAATAAACTTGATTTGGTTATTTAAAGAAAAGTGAATATTTATGAAACACCTCATTGCAGCAGACCTGAATGCATAGCAAATTTAAAATGTTTAAATAATGTTCTATACTTCATATTTCTTACATTCAAACAATATAAAGTGTTTCCATTACATAAGCGCAGTTATATTTATAAGAAAAATATAGGTAAGTGAACACGCAGGTTTGCTGATACAGAAATGTGGAAATGTGTAATTTTGGCCCCAACCAAGTTCAATCAGACGTAGCCATAAACTAAGTTTTATTAAATTATCACGAGAAATAAGCAGGATATGAAAATTATTTTATCCCAGGTTAACTTCAGGAAATTAGTACGCATGTTTACTGCGTGGGAGTAAAAATGGAGGATCTTAGGCCTGTAATCTCGATATTTGTTTTATGCCAAAATAATTCTTAACCATTAATATATTTTCTTTCCGGCATTCCGTTTGAAACATTACACTAAAGTTATTGCCACAAAATACCTCACAATGTATTAAAAATTTAAGAATATTATTAAATATCCACAAAAACATAAGAAAAGCTCAAAAATAAATTATTATTTGTAAAAAAAAGAATCAAATGGCCTAATTAAAGAAGCTAAACTTCTTTTGGAAGCTTTTGGATAAGTATTACCATTGATTATTAAGAAAAAAATAGATTGTCCAAGCAATGTTAAATTTTGAAGCCAATAAATTTTATCATATTTTAATAAAATTAGCACATTCTGATGGAGATTTTTGGTAATCCCAATTTCAGGAAAAAAATTGTTTCTGGTGAAAAGAGAATTAAATGACGAAACAAATAGCGCATTTTTTTAAAGCTCTTGGAACGGAGAGCAGTACGATTGGTACGAAGAAACCAATGATGATCCATGTAAGCTATGGGTAAGTGATCACGCAGGCTTGCTGATACAGCAATGTGGAAATGGGTAATTTTTTACCCAATACACAATATTTGACAGACGGTGGGGCCATAGAGCAATGTTTTCAAGTACCCCCCTCTCCCCCTGCGTCTTGCAAAACTGACTCTGCCATAGCCGGAGATATAATGCGTGAACTGTACAACAGCATTCTCGGGTCCCAACTGAATTTTAATCTTGGTCAGTAGGGAAAATTGAATTCAAAATAGAAATGTATTTACAGTAAAATAAAAGTGAGAGAATGATTTATTAAAATTTATGTTTACAATAACTTTCCCAATAATGTTTGTTTTATAGATTAAACTGATAGCCTTAAATTATTCATTATTTTCAACTGACAGTCCAGATCAAATTTCTAAAGGGTCAAAAATTACCAAGTAATTTTTTAAACGTGCTATGCTATGGTGGGGTGTACTTAAAATGGACAAAATGCATTTCAAATTATATGTAAACAAATATTAAGTGCTCATATATCCTTAACTATTGGGTAAAAAACGCTCTTAGAATCAAGCGCAAAGTCAAAAAAGCCATAAATTGTAGCCTACGGTGTTGCATAAGAAAAACCAAAGTTGTCCGCCAAGTTGGGAAATGGTTGCCATTTCAAGAAAAATGAATTAATATTTTTGATTGTCTTATTTTGAGAACTCCCCCATTTAAAGACTTCCCTAAATTTAATAGTCTACGAGGTGAGCACAAAAAAACTAACACACTGTTTAAGTTTTCAGACATCAGAAATACATTTCCAAACACCTGTAAGATGAGAAGTATAAATAAAGAATAATATGGAAAATGGGTGTACAGGTTTGCTGCTACATGAATATAAAATTTGGGTGCGTTATTTCGTCTTTAAAGATGGTCACCACTATGAGGTTTATAAGTAGGCTGAAACACAAAAGTGGCCGCTCACTTCAATGACTCAGTTATACTATAAGCTTGTTCTCCAGGAAATAATAACACGTTTTTTATTTTCCTATTCTATAAAGTTAACAAGATCGCTTCCCACAGCAGGATGTATTAGATACCTGAGGATACCTTTAAGAACAATTTTAATCAAACAGAAAAATGCACCGACATAAAACAAATTAATTGTTGTTTCGATTCTAGGACTGACTGTAGCAATCTCTCAACTCTCAGTGACTGCTGACGCGCCGCGCCTGCTGCGGCCGGCGGGATCGTGGGCGGGGGGAGGGAGGGGGGGTCACGTGGACACGACTACATTTTGAGCAGACGCGACGCGCCGGCCGTGCCTCTGGCGACAGTAAAACCTATGACGTCAACTTTCGGCGCAAAATCTTGATATTTTAATTGAACATAAAAGAGATAAAAATAAGAAGTCATAAACTAGATATCTCATGTCGGTGGGGCTAATATTAAATAAGTTTTTGATTATTACATCTCTTATTTCCACAGGCTTAAAATTGATTTTTGAACAGCTCTAAGATAAAATACTTATTGTTGGAACTAATTATTAAAAGGTGTACTTGATGCCGTTCAGGTTAAACACAAATAATAAACGTCAGTATTTTTACAGCCCTATGTTAAATTATCACTGTGTTTGGGTTGCCTACCTACTTCACAGCTCAGGGCCGGCCCTAGCCTTTGCGGGGCCCTGGGCCGATCTGAGTTGCGGGGCCTTTTAAAGCCTTGTATACGTATGAGGTCACTAAAAATCATTCCAATAACCGTGGCACGTTCATTTAACAGAATCGCCAATAATAAGTCTATCTGTAGACATAGATAATTTGTTTTGTTAGTTTTAAACGCGAAAAACAACGTTCTGCTCCTGCTTCATTAAGGAACAGTACGCAAATGGCGTACTTCAGTTAAATTCGATCGAATCTTGAAATTTTTACATATTCTTCAGCTCGCTCTTCCTGACTATTTGAAACCCGTCGTGACCTATTTCCTTAAAAAATATATTTATTGTTTTTCGTTTTTTCATTATTTTTCAACTTTTTCCGACAATAAACATCATGCTCCCGGAAATAGAGCATTATTTCCATGTATCTAGATTTCATTCCATTTATTTTGAACAAGCATTAAAATTAAGCTGTTTAAAATGTGTTCTGAACCCTTTTAGCTCCTCTAGGTCTAGTTCCCGTTAAGCCACGACCACAGCCTTGGAAATCTGGCAAAATTGGTAAAGTTTCAGGCCCCGACCCCTACTGATCTATTAAAGCATACGTAACAGAATTTTAATTAGAGAAAATTACTATTAAACTGGACATTCATCGTCGCTTTTGTAAAAACATTACTTAGTCACGTTAAAACACATCAGCACGCACGTCGTACTGGTATTAAAATTAAAACAGACATACGACAACATCGCAAGCAGGCGCAAACCACTTGCCGCTCAGCGCTCAGCCGCAGCAGTCGACTGAAGTTGTTTCCCGAGATTTCCACAGCCCGTCGTCTATCGAAGTGCTAACATAAGAAAGGACCCAACACTGCTATGCTAATCCAATAATATTCGTATATCTGAATTGGCACTTGTCATGTTATTAACGTTTTTAATTACGTTTTGAAACAGATAAAATACATCCATAATTTTAATTTGATCGTGCGGGTTTCTCAAAAGCGCGGGGCCCTGGGCAGCTGCCCCGCTTGCCTCTGCCTGGGGCCGGCCCTGTACAGCTTATTTTCAAAATATTATGAGCCATAAAATAAAAAATACTTTTAACTAATACATTTATTTTGTATATTTAAATGTTGGCTTCAACAATTATCTCAAAAAGGCATAATATGAACAAATTATGGAACTAATTATCTTGTGACATATGTGCTCTATATAGGCAACATTGCATTTTTGTATTAAATAATTTAGTTGCGAAATCGTTTGAAATTCAAATTAACTGTAAATTTAACTTATGGGTTACCCATTTCGACACTAAAATCGAACATAATTAATTGATTGTTCCCATTGATACATTTAACATTTGACAATTGAAGACCGTGCTAATTCTACGAAAATAAAAATTAATTAGCTAAAGTCCAGTGGCCGACGGTTACCCAGATATTACCGGGTGTGCAAACCAGAAGTGAATAGCTGTGGCCCACAAAGATTTGCTCAGTAGTAACAGTAACAACAGTTTTGGCGGGAAGAGAGACAGGGACGCGGGCGATAGAACAATTCCCTTTCTTGCAAGCCTGCTTATTTAGTCGGGAGCACGTAACTGGAGCAAGCCATGAGGGGTATAGGTGGACTGTGGTGGGGAAGAGGAGAGGGAGCGGTTAATTTGCTCTGGAAGTCCAGTTAAGTGTACCTAGAAATGTGCTCTTTAGGAGCGGTTAATTGGTTCTGGATGCTAAAAAGAGCGGTTAACTGGCTCTGGAGAAAGCTATATATATAGATATATATATATAGATATATATATATATAAAAATTCGAACGAATAGTGTTTTTTGCTTCTGGGGGCCCCAAAACGAAAAGTTATAGTGGTCCCGAGCTTAGGTCTTACCATGAGACCTACGGTAATAGCTTCTTCCCTATAGGGGAAATTCGCTAAAAATCCAAACGAATGGTGTTTTTTGCTTCTGGGGGCCCCAAAACGAAAAGTTATCATGGTCTCGGGCTTAGGTCTTACCATGAGACCTACGGTAATAGCTTCTTCCCTATAGGGGAAATTCGCTAAAAGCCGCGATAAACGTAGGCATTTATTAAAGTATTTTATTAGGCCTGTTTGCGCCACTTAAAAAATAGAGGTGTTATGCAAAATAAAAATTTAGATTAGCTTTTACATTGATTTTGATCTTATAGGTAGAAAACGATGATGAAGAAGTTGTTTGATGTAACAAAATAAAGAGAAATTATCTTATCTAAGTTTCCACATACACGCAATGTTGACCTGAACTACGGTTAGCATTTCAGCAATATTTCAGCTCAATCAGTTCGGTATTTTTATTTTTACTTGAAGCAAACATATACACATAAATACAAACATACTCTCTATTTCTAAATATACTAAGAAGGTACGATAAGAAAATTATAGTTCAAACCTTGTCGGTATTTTTTAACTTTCATAAAATGGCCTAGAGTGAAGGTTATGAAATGGATGTCTCAAAGAGGAATTAAAATTAATTTAGTGTACAAACATAGACATTCTTGTAGTGAGTTAAATCCAAAACTTTGGTATTTATTTATCATAAGGTCTAAAACGAAAAAATGACCCATTATTGAAATTGTACAACGAGGCTGCAGAGCATTAGGAAATTTGCCGACGACGCCGCGACGCGCAGCAGTGAAGTGCCTACAACTTGAACGTGGGCAACAAGCGCAACACATTTTGACTCGGGCTGTACACCTCGGAGTTGCGGGACCTCGGAGTAGTTTAGTGTTCAAACTAATTTAATTTTAAGACCTAGAAATTGTGAAGACTCGAAACTGTGAAACCTCGGAGTTGTGATACATAAATTCTTTGCTACTAAACTACTCCGACCTCGGAGTAGTGAAACCTCGGAATAGTTACTACGTTAATATTACTTCATTTTTCTAGACCTCGGAGTTGTGAAACCTCGGAGTTATGGGACGCTCCCTTCTTAACCTGGAACTAACATTAACACATGTCAAGATCATAAAGTGTTCCATATTTTTTTCCTTCAAATTAATTAAATTATTGAAGTTATAAACAAGAGCTTTAATTTCAGATAACGTTTAACACAGGATACTTCAAGGATTACCTGTTGTGTTTTACTTCTTAGTATATTTTCCTACTCTGAATAACGGATTGGGATTTATGCCCGTTTTAAGTGGGTTGACGTTATTTCCAGTTTACTTTGAGGCCTCTTTACTGTTCAAGTTTCATGAGTATTTTTTGAGAACTGTATGTAGTAGTAGAAGAATCTAGTGGAAATAAAAAATATTTATATATGTACGAGTAATTTCTGCAGTCTACCTTAAGAGAAATGTGTTTACTTTAAACATCAACCCTCCATAATGTTTATTTCACATATGGTATTTTGAAATGGATACCAGCCAAAGCTATCCAAACGTTATCAGTTTATTAATTGATTATCGATTGACCTACCTGTTCGCCTGTTATTTGATGAAAAAAACGTTTAGCCTAAAAATATGAATGACAACTGAAAAACTTTTATTTTTATTTCGTTATCATGTTTCCTACGTCTTTTAACGTTTTCGTAATTGCAGTACCATCAAACGGTTTATTTAATAACAACAACTTTTATGTGGTCATAATTAATACGTAGGGATTAATTAATAATAATCAAATTTAAAGTACAATTCTGGTTTAATTAAACAAATCTAAACTGAATAAGATTACATACAGCTTATCTTTGCAACTCTGACTTTCAGTTTACTCAGCAGCTTTGCCAGCATCTTCAGCCGATTTGTTATTCACCTCGTAGACTCTTTTGGATTTGAACATGGGTCCGAATGATTTTTTTGTCAAATGGACTTCGAATACCATTGCTTCTGTTAACTGATCAGCGCTGAATTCCCATGTCTATTTCAGTATCCAGATACCATTGCCACCGAGGTCGAGAGTATTAATAAGTTTGTTGCCACCTGCTTTATAGGTAATTTCCCCAACCGCCTGGCTGGAGTCAGACAGTCTCTCATGCCGGACTGATCCGAGACTGAACTCATCCCGGTGTTTAGAGTGTTCGTCCTTCCATTCGGCGACATACTGTCCTCCCACAGCGTTCGGTGTGTGCAGTACAAAAATCGTTCCCTCCTTAAATTTGTTTTGCGGCAAAACTGAGGCGGGTACGCCAAAACTTTCCAGCGCTCCCTCCACTTGTTTGACTCTCCACGCGTCAGCATCTGTCATCCTGTACTCGATGTTATCGAATTCTTTCAGAGAAACGGTCGCTGCAGTGATCCCGGCTATGAAAACAGTTGCGATGACGAAGTAACACTTCAACATGACTCGAATATATCAGAGGACAAAATGAAAAATGAAATAAAAACTTGTAATATAATAAGTCTCGCGAGCGCCTGGAAGCAAATGAAAGCTTGGACCGACTGCGGTGGATTAACCGTGGAGACGCAAGAGATGGGGGAAGAGGAGAGGTGTAGGGAAGTGATGTCAACTGTTCAAATGACGGCACCTGGCGCTGTCAATATTTTTTGCCGCGAGTTCATATGTTCGGTGTTCAAACTATTTACTACTTCAATACTACCTCTATTTAATACTTCAACATGGCTCGAATCTTTCAGAGGACAAAAAACAAATGAAATAAAAACCTGTGGTGTGAGTCTCGCGAGCTCCTGTAAGCGAATGGGAGTCATTAAGCAAGAGCTTTTACAATTATTTGATTACGTATAATTGGGTAATTGATGCAACATGACTTCGAAATGTGTTTCAAATTGAATTACCTAATAGTATAGACTACTACTGTTTGTGGCGGCGCTCAACCACTTTTAAGAGTTGATGAGTCTTTGCGAATATTATGCTGCATATTTAATATTTATGTTTTCAACTTTATGCTTGACAAAAATATTGCTTCACACATTAAAATGTAACTTTTTCGCATTTTTTAAAGATAGAGCCCAGTCAAAAACTTAAATACTGTAAATTACTCAACTTGGAAAACATTCCGTTAATCTTGAAACTTTGGAAACCTATTAGTGAGTCGGTGGGCTCAGTCGGTAGTGCACTCGGCCTCGGAACTGTGGCCTCAAAGCGTCGCAGGTTCGAGACTCGGGATTGTCGCATACTTTTAGCAGTACCGTTCACCCTAGTATTGTATCGGCTCACTCCTTGTCTTTGCTTGATAACGTCCACGCACAGCAGCTCAATAGTCTATGTGGGCGAGGCAAAGCCAAGGTAAAAAAGAGGCCGCCATCCTCTTAAAAAAAAAATAAATTTAAAAAATGAGATAAAAATTTAGAAGTACCTAAGGGAAAAAATACCTAAAGTCCTCGTAAATATGTGGCGAGATCTAGTGGCAGTAGACGGAAACAGGATACTTTTTAGTTTTCCGTAAAACTCTCGAAAATTTTCTGTCTGAGGTTAAAACTTTAATCAAAAAAACAAAGTTTATTATATTTCGTAAAAAGTTTTACTAATTATATTTTTGCGCTCCTAACGGTTACCGAGTTATAGGGTGCTAAAAATAAGGGTTTCGTTGCCATTTTGCCCTAAAAATGAGAATAAAATGGTTTTTCTTTATAACGCATAAAAAATTACCTAATTTTGGTGGACGCCATTAAATTTAGTTTAAAAAATTAAACAAATGATGCAATATCCTGAATCATTGCTTTATGTTGATTGGTTACGGAGATAATGAAAGCGGTAAACGCCCCTTACATTGTACCTATGCTATTGCTAAATCTTGTAGGAATATGTAATAAATAATTGACACATTATTTGGAGCCTCTATTTATTAGAAAATATAAAACAAGACTGAAACATGTAAACAACCATAAATGACAGAATATATAATCAGCTGATCAGCTGAGCAAGAAACAGAACACAATAGAAAACATTGATATAACAATCCTCCCCCCTAATTAGACTGCCCTGATTTGATCATTATGTCTCTTTAATAATCTTCCATCACCAGCTCTAACAACATACATCACATTCCCAAGCTGTTTTTCAACTGTTCCTTTTGTCCACTTTTCATTAGAACTATTTGAGTAATTTCTTACCAATACTGTTTGTCCTATGCAATAATTTCTCTTGGCTTGTTTATTTCTATTTTGTACCTTATGTTCACTTTAAATCATCAGGTCGAGCTCTGTTCTTATGTTCCTCCCAAACATTAATCTATACGGAGACTGTCCTGTAGTAGAGTGCTGTGTTTTCCTCAGTTGTTTAAGGATCGTGTTCAGTTTATCATCATTGTGTCCTCCCCCGCAAGCATGTAAGGGGGTCTTCACAGTTTGAACTAACCTTTCAGCCTGACCATTGGACTTTGGACAGAAAGGAGCAATTTTCTTGTGTATTATTTGGTACTTCTTTAGACAGTTTTCGAAAACATATGATGTTAACTGAGTCCCATTGTCCGAAACAAGTACAGAAGGAAACCCAAATATTGTGAACAGTTTGTCGAGTTGTTTTACACACCAGTCAGTTGTAGTCGATTTAGTTGGAATCACTTCCACCCATTTACTGTAAGCATCCACAACAATAAGATGCCACCAGCCTTTAAGTGGTCCTGCGAAATCTATATGGATGCGTTCCCATGGTTTGTTCGGAGGTTCCCATGGATGAATGGTTTCACAAGGACGATTTTTAAGTTTTTGTTGACAAGCGATACAATGTTTTACTAAGGTCTCAATTTCTTTATCTATATTTTTCCAGTAACAGTAGCTTCTAGCCAGCAACTTCATCTTGGTCATGCCCACATGACCGGCGTGTAACTCATTTAAAACTGGTTTTCGCAAAGTTAGAGGTATACAGATTCTGTTTCCTCTAAACACACAACCGTTCTGTAAGCAAAATTCGTTGTCATTGAAACCAAGTTCCTTTAAGCTTTTTCCTGTGGTTAAATAGTGTAATATGAGTTTGAGATCTTCGTCTTTTTTCGTTTCGTCTTCAATTATTTTCCTCGTCACAGGCATCACTTCCACTTGATTCATTAAATAATGCTCATGATCATCACACACATTTTCAGCTACCTCAGTTACAGAAAATCGAGATAAGTAGTCTGCATTAGCGTGTTCTTTTGTATTGTGGTATTCAATCGTGTAATCAAACCCAGATAAGAAATGAGCGTAGTTAAACATCCTTGATGCAGTCATAGAAGAGAGTTTTTGAAGGATCAAAAATGGAAACAAGAGGTTTGTGATCTGTTATAAGAACAAATTTTCTTCCATAACAATTTGCAAAGAATCTCTTTAATCCCCAGTAAATACCCACAGCCTCTTTTACTTTTAAACGACATGTTTTTTGGTGAGGTAAATTCTATTATGTAGTACCTTTTGTTTGGGAACTCACACTTTTTGTTATCCCGGGGATCGTCAATGCAGTCAAAACACGAAAACACACACACATAAACACTAACACTATCCCGGGATCACTCCTACGTTTCGCGGGACCTACGTATAATAAAAACGTCCCGCTTCGTCAGGGAGCCGACTTTTTTAATTTCTCACGCGCCTCACGAATTCGCGTCGAACGCCGGACCGCACTGACCGCGGTAGCCGGTTCTTCGTTATCTGGAGGAGCGGAAGGGCGGGAGTCCTGCTTATCACTAGGGGAAGGTCCACTTTTTTGGCTCGATCTTGAATTGTTTTTCACCTCTAACAATGTTGAGATAAACAGGACTTATGTCAATAGAAGGGCGTGACAATGGTTCCTCATTTACGGCAATAAATAGAGATTCCGCCAAATTTCTCCTCCTCCAGTCGGGCTCTTTATACAAAATTTTGCCATCCTCCCATTTTATTTTATGATTTGTCTCAATTACGTGTTCACTTATTTTTGACCCATAAACTTCCCTATTTTGTACCTTCTTTTTGTGCTCGGCAATCCGTACGTTGACAGGTCTGGATGTCTGACCTATGTAACTTTTTTCACAGGAGCAGGGAACCTCGTACACCACATTTTTAGTATTTTGTTGTTTGTTTACAGGTTTAACATTGGTGACACGGCTCCGGAATTTATCCTTCGTTTTAAACACTGTACGGATGTTGTGTTTGGCATTTATTCGTCTTATCTTTTCAGATAAATTTCTAACGTACGGAATGGAGACAGTTGTTACAGGCTTTTCTTTTGGTGCACTTTCTACTGCTTTTTCTTTTTTGTTTACATGATCTAAAGCTTTGTTGAAGACACTTGGAGGGTATCCACTATTTTTTAAGTGGCATTTAACCTGTGAAAGTTCATTATTAAAAAGTTCATCAGTGCTGCAGATCGATTTTGCTCTAGTAATTAATCCTATAACTAAACCAAGTTTGACATGTGCTGTAATTTAAATATTGCCCAGTTGACGTAGGTTTTCTATAGACACTAGTGCACCAGGAAGCAGGAGCTTTTTCTACCATTACATCTAAAAATGGAAGTTTATTGTCATGCTCGAGCTCAACTGTGAATTTAATCGTTTCATACTGGTTGTTTAGACGGTCTTTAAATTTTAGCATATCTATCATAGATTCCTCCCATAAACAAAACACGTCATCAACGTAGCGTAGCCAGATTCTAGGCCTAACATCTGCAGGGTTTACAGCATCAGTTTCAAACTTGTCCATAAAAACATTACATAGGATCGTTCATTTCGTTCCTGTGTCACAAAATCAACTAACTTGTTAAACTTGATTCTTTGTTTGTTTTTCTTAGCATTAAATATCCTTCTAGATTTAGCATTGAATGACGCTAGAATGGGTATTAAATTGTCATGACCTATTCTTTCATTTAATTGATCTATTATCTGCTCAATATTTGATCCATTTATAAACTTAGCAAGCCTAACTTGATTTATCTTGTTCCTTGAACAAGGGCCTGAACTTTGGCATCGCCCCCTCTCGGGTATCTAATGTAAACATTGTCACCTCTCTTGAGCCCGCTACTTCGTTTTTGCCTGTAAATACGAGAGAGTCATACCGTTGTGTTATTGTAAATACAATTAAAAGACCCACAAAAATCAATCATAATCTAACAAAAAATGAAATCTTGTCCATAAAAAACTTACAAAATGATGACTCTATTGTGATTCTTCCATCTGATAAGGGAGGTGTTGTTGTTGTGATGGACAAATCTCAATATCAAATTAAACTGAATGAGATAATTAATGGCGGACAATATAAACAATTGGAACGAGACCCTACAAACATTATACAAAGTAAGACAAAGCAAGAACTTAAAATGATCAAAAGCTATGTTAATGAAAGTACATTTTTTCGATTGAGCCCTCAATTTAGTAAATCTCCTCACCTCTATGGCTTTCCTAAGCTCCATAAAGATGGAATACCACTTAGACCTATTGTAAGTGCGATTGGCTAGCTCTACTATGAGTTATCAAAATTTCTCTTGCCTATCTTCAATCCACTTTTTGGCCACAATGCAAGCTTCATTAAAAACTCAGGTGATTTTGTTGAAAAACTAGTTTCGCACCCTCCCACTAACAACACGATCATCGTAGGCTTTGATGTTACCAACTTGTTTCCCAGTGTCCCCATTGAACCCTGTCTTACCTTAGTACGCTCAATGCTAGAGAATGACCAAACTCTGAGTGAGAGAACAAAAATTCCAATTGCCACCATTTTGGAATTATTATCAGTTTGCGTCAAATCTAACTATTTTCAGGTCAATGAAACATTTTATGAACAGACTAAAGGGATGGCAATGGGAGGGGTTCTCAGCCCGATCCTATGTAATCTTTTTATGGACAAGTTTGAAACTGATGCTGCAAACTCTGCAGATGTTAGGCCTAGAATCTGGCTACGCTACGTTGATGACGTGTTTTGTTTATGGGAGGAATCTATGATAGATCTGCTAAAATTTAAAGACCATCTAAACAACCAGTATGAAACGATTAAATTCACAGTTGAGCTCGAGCATGACAATAAACTTCCATTTTTAGATGTAATGGTAGAAAAAGCTCCTGATTCCTGGTGCACTGGTGTCTATAGAAAACCTACGTCAACTGGGCAATATTTAAATTACAGCACATGTCAAACTTGGTTTAGTTATAGGATAAATTACTAGAGCAAAATCGATCTGCAGCACTGATGAACTTTTCAATAATGAACTTTCACAGATTAAATGCCACTTAAAAAATAGTGGATACCCTCCGAGTGTCTTCAACAAAGCTTTAGATCACGTAAACAAAAATGAAAACGCAGTAGAAAGTGCACCAAAAGAAAAGCCTGTAACAACTGTCTCCATTCCGTACGTTAGAAATTTATCTGAAAAGATAAGACGAATAAATGCCAAACACAACATCCGTACAGTGTTTAAAACGAAGGATAAATTCCGGAGCCGTGTCACCAATGTTAAACCTGTAAACAAACAACAAAATACTAAACATGTGGTGTACGAGGTTCCCTGCTCCTGTGAAAAAAGTTACATAGGTCAGACATCCAGACCTGTCAACGTACGGATTGCCGAGCTAAAAAAGAAGGTACAAAATAGGGAAGTTTATGGGTCAAAAATAAGTGAACACGTAATTGAGACAAATCATAAAATAAAATGGGAGGATAGCAAAATTTTGTATAAAGAGCCCGACTGGAGGAGGAGAAATTTGGAGGAATCCCTATTTATTGCCGTAAATGAGGAACCATTGTCACGCCCTTCTATTGACATAAGTCCTGTTTATCTCAACATTGTTAGAGGTGAATTAAAAACAATTCAAGATCGAGCCAAAAAAGTGGACCTTCCTCTAGTGATAAGCAGGACTCCCGCCCTTCCGCTCCTCCAGATAACGAAGAACCGGCTACCGCGGTCAGTGCGGTCCGGCGTTCGACGCGAATTCGTGAGGCGCGTGAGAAATTAAAAAAGTCGGCTCCCTGACGAAGCGGGACGTTTTTATTATACCTAGGTTCCGCGAAACGTAGGAGTGTTCCCGGGACAGTGTTAGTGTTTATGTGTGTGTGTTTTCGTGTTTTGACTGCATTGACGAGTCCCCGGGATAACAAAAAGGTACTACCACAGCCTCTTTGTCAATTTGACTGTACTTTCGTTCTGCTTTGGTGAGAGGTCTTGAGGCAAATGCTATGGGTTTTTCAGAACCATCCTGGTATCTGTGTGATAAACATGCTCCCAAGCCTGCAGGACTCGCATCGGTGGCCAACACTAGTGTTTCACTTGGATCATAATGAGCCAATGTTCTCTCGCTTGTTATTTCAGCTTTAACCTTCAAAAATGCATCTTCACATTCTTTATTCCATGAGAATTTTGTTCCTTGCCTCAGTAATTTATTCAGTGGTTCCAGTAAAGTTGACATATTAGGGACAAACCGTGTGTAGTAGTTTGCAAGTCCTAGAAAACTTCCTTATATCCTTAGGCCTATGTGCTTTATTTATAGCTTCGGCATTTTCAGGGGATTTCTGTAAGCCAATATTATCTATAACGTGACCTAAGTACTTTACACTTTTCTGAAAAATTTGCATTTGTCACGATTCAGTCGCAGATTACATCGTTTAATTCTTTGGAAAACCTCTCTCAGTCGATCCAAAATTTGTTGAAATGTACTTCCTTGAACAAGTATGTCATCAAAGAAACATACTGTACCATCTAATCCATGCAGAACTTTGTCCGCATAAATCGCTGCCAGATACTAGGGGCCACCTTTATCCCAAACATTAGGCGATTTACTTTGTAGAGTCCCAAATGAGTACTTATAGTTTGTATATCTCTTGATTCTTCGTCCATGGGAAGGTGTAAATATAAGCTTTACTAATGGCCAATGTACAGAAAAATTTACCTTTGTTCATGTGTGTGAAAATATCTTCTATTCGTGGAATGGGGTATTTTTCATCTAATATGAGTCGATTTGTTGTAACCTTATAGTATGCACAAAGTCTCACGCTACCATTTGGTTTTCTTACAGGGACAATAGGCGTTCCCCATTGAGAGTTTTCAACCTTGGAGATTATTCCGTTGCTTTCTAATCTGTGTAACTCATCTTCAACAGACTTCCGTAGTGAATAAGGTAATTGACGTGGTTTGATGAAAATAGGTTTTGCTCCTTCCTTTAATTGTACAGTAGAGCGCCGATTATCTGAACTAATTGGGGACAAGGGGTGTTCGGATAACTGAATATTCGGATAATCGAACATGAAAAGACAAAATTTTAAAATTATATATGTAACATGATTCTTACTAGTGAAAAGGCTAAAAAATTATCAAACAAAAATTATTCACGTAATTTTATTACGAAATTGATCAGAATACATGGGTATACATTTTTAAAGAACAATTTATCATACAGCACAGAGTACACAGCAATTTAGAATACAGTACACTGTATGCTTTTTATTTACAGAAAAAGTCCAACATTTGTTTTTGCTTTAGCCCTGACCCTTTTTTTGGCACGCGAATTCGAACTACTTGAGAATCATGTTCAAAATATGAATTATTACGGCGTTCGGTTAACCGAGGGTTCGGATGACCGACATTCGGATAATCGGCGCTCTACTGTAAATGCCCTTGTTCTGATTGTATTTCGCCAATCTCTGGCTTGAAAATGTCTTGGAAAGATATTAGTAGCTTGTCAAGTTCTTCCGATGTGTTGCTTTCAGCTAATTTAATATCACCCCAAAGTAGTTGAAAATGGTTGTTCTTAGCGCAGGTTGGTAGCTGGAAAAAAGGTGGCTGGTGACGTCATCCCCCCCGGCAGAAAAATTTTTAAAAATTCGTTTCTTTAATTTTTTTTTGAAAAAATATTATTTTTTTAAAATTTTTTTGAAAAAACATTTTTTTAATATTTTTTTAAATATTTTTTTTTAATTCAGGTTGGTGGCTCGTGACGTCACCATCCATCTTTTTTTCCAGCCACCAACCTGTGCTAAGAATAACTTCAGGTTGGTGGCTTGTTACATCATAGTACTTAAGGTAGGTGGCTTATGACGTAATACCTGGAAAAACCCAAGAAGCCAACCACCCACGGAGAGTGCTTAAGGTAGGTGGCTTATGATGTAATACCCGGAAATATATTACTGAGATAACAATACTTACCCATACTCACTCGCATAATTCACTCGCACTATATTAATCACAGACATATGCCTGTATGATGAGGATGAGGACACTAATTAAATTTAATAAAAATAAAAATTAAAATTAAAAAGTCAAAATACATGCAGAGCGAACACTGCCCGCAACTCGGGAAAAAACTGACAGAGTGTTGATTTTGAGAGAAGGGTTGGTGGCTCGTTACGTCAGAGGTTTGGTGGAGGGGGCTATGATTACGTTATAACCCCTACCATTTTGGGGTTTCTCTACGCTGGCGGGACATGACAAACTCTTATACATTATTGTGTGTTCTAGCTTAGAGTACAGACCACCATCAATCTGTTTTACTAATTTTTTACTCCTTTTTTATTTTATAAATAAAAAATGAAATCTCTTTTTGAGCAGTGCGTGAGTGTTGTGTGTGAAAACATCGAGTGTTATACGGACATCTACGAACTAGAGGAGCGTATACCTTTCGACTTGTGTAATAAACTTATGAGCTATTACGCTGAAAACTATGTGACAATAGCACTGATTTACTTCAAAACCGAACCATCACCATGGGCAGACTTTGTAGAGAGGTGTTGTCGTAAGTGTATTATTATATATTTCGATGACATACCGAGTGAACAAAACACAAACAAACCTGAATTTGTTTTAATAACAACTAATGTGTATAAACCGCAATGGGACAAGATTAAAAGCCTGTATCAATGTGGCTATTGTCGAACATCACTCGTTACAAACACTAAACCGAGTTATGAATATTAGTAGTAGCTCACAACCACGTGACCAATGAAAACCGGGGCAGTTACCTTACTGTATTAACTTCAGTTGCGCTCTATCCTTCAAACAGTACAGTCATGAGTGCTCAAGGATCGATCAACGAATACCTTAATTCGTTTATGGAGGAGATCAACGCGTTAAACGATAATGCATTACCACCACCACCACCACCAGTACCAGCGAGAAACAGTAAAGAGGTAAACAGCAGCAGCAGCATTAGAAAAAGGAAAACATCACCAGCCAAAAATCAAAAGATGGAAATCACGCAAAAGCCAGGATGGGTACCGAAACCGACAGACGATTCACCTATTGTTTCATGGATGGAAGATGGAAAACTATATGCAGTACAAAACCCAGCAAATAACGGACCACTACTATTGAAAATGGAGTTGTATAACGGAGCGGAAATGGTGAATATGTGCGGGCTATATTTGGACAAAGGAGGTGAAATGTTTAAAAATTTAAAAAATCTATTTGATAAATTGGAAAATATGTGGATTGAAAAAGCGAGTGGTATACCGAAAATTGATGGACTAACTCAGACTGTTACGCAATACACCCCAACTATATCACCCCTCCCGCCAAAAACACGTAAGCGGACATCAAACAAAAAGCGGTTGACGGTCTAAATTAGTCTAACCTTCAATAGTCTAAATTAGTCCGACCTTCAATGGTCTAAATTAGTCTAACCTTCAATCTTCTCCCTCCACACCTAATCCGAGATGGCGCATGGGGCATAAAACCCGAGACGCGGGCCGACAGAGCATCAGTCCTCGCCAGCACACCAGCTAGTTCTTTTGAGCTCTATCATCGATCACCACTACAAGATGGCTTCCCAACAATCAACTGCTGCTAGCACCACCTGCGGGACTTCATCCGCCGCCAACGGTTTGATCATGGACCTGAGGATCTCCCTCAACACATGCAAGTCCAGCTCTCCGGCATACACCAGGGTTGCTGATCTTCGGGAGGAGTGCGGCTACCTCATCACAGCCATGGAGAGGGTCACCACACCGTTCGGCGAGACGGCTATTGTCATCTTAGAGGGTCAAGTCGGGGATGACTTCTTTCTGCGGGTGTACCTTCCCAGGCGGTTCAACACCGTACTGAACGATAACGATATCGAGCTCTACAATAAGGGCTTCGGGGATCGTCTCCGTATGGTGAAGCGAGCTGCGAGGCCAGGTACGAGTTTCACTCCGCTCGAGTTTATATAAAAAAATATTAATCTTTGTAAAGCAAGATTTAAAAAGCTTGAAGATATAATTATGTAAAACATAATCCTTTTCCTATAAAACTTATATATCTAATAAACGTTTTATCCACATTTACAATCTGTGTTAATCATTGAACTTAACCTGAATCTCCTTTAGCTGTACAAAAACTGAGGTATAGAGTTAAAGTGTTGAAAACTAGTTATTAGTCTGATGGGTATAGATTTAAGTGATGAACAATCAGCGGTGAATAGTCAGTAGTAATCATGGACTTGAGGTGGAAACACCCGTTCTCAGCCATAGTGGCGGGGCCATCGGGTAGTGGAAAGTCAGTGTTTGTATCGAAATTCATGAAACACATTTCAGAAATGTGTGATACAAAATTTGCTAGAATAAACTGGTATTATGGTAGCAGTGGTGGTGCGAGTGGTGACAACCCACAAATAAACTATATTGAAGGTATGCCGAACTTGGAAGATTTTGACGGCAAGGAACCAGTTTTGGTAATCATAGACGACATGATGCGAGAAGCGGACAATACAGTGGTCGATTTGTTTACTAAAGGATGTCATCATAGGAACATAAGGGTGTTTTTTATAACTCAAAACCTATTTCACCACGGACGAGGACAGCGGGACATATCTCTCAATGCTCATTACATGGGTTGTTTTAAAAATTCGCGGGATAAAGTACAGATCAAGTGTTTAGCCAGACAAATATATCCTGATAATCCAAAGTTTATCGAGGAGGCCTACACTGATGCTACAAATAAACCACACGGGTATTTACTAATAGATTTAAAACAGGCTACGCCCGATGATGTGCGGATTCAAAGCTGCATATTTCCAGATGACACTTATCATTTCGTGTATGCACCGAAACAAAAACGCAAATAGACTAACGTTTTAAGGTTTTACTTCAGTAGTCACCATGTCGTGCTTGCGAGAGGACAGAGCTCTGCTCGAAGCTTTGATACACGCAAAACCTAAGGAGCGCAAAGCTCTGTTAAAGGTGTGTGATGTCAGTCGCATTCGATCAGTATGCGAGTGTGTTTATAATGTGTTACGTGGTAATGTTCCTCTGTATGATAAAAGTAAAAGACGATTGAGCAAATATAAAACCGCTCTTCGGCGAATTGTAAAACGAGGTGAAAGATTGTCCAAGAAGCGTAAGTATATTGTACAGCTAGGAGGCGGCTTTTTCATCCCACTACTATTAAGCACAGTACTGCAAGCAGCAGTACAGTCAGCTTTAAACAACTGATATACGGGTAGATATTTCGAGTCTGTGAAAAATGACTTAAGAGAGATTGTTGGGCTAATTCTCTATCATTTCATTTCGAGGCATCGTGCGTGAAGTTCCACTTTAGGAGGTTAGTATCAGAAAGAAACACGCGGTTAGCAAAATGTATCATGCAAGAAAAATGATTGTTGTACCCCAAGAGTTACTTGATCGTCTACAGTCTTCGTCTGCTAACGAAAAACCACAACATCCCTCTCCTGTTAAATGAGTTTGGATGATGAATGGAAGACATAATGAAAGATAAAAAGATCGATGATAGTGAAAAGTGGAAATTGTATAACCAAGTATTAAATCGATTTTTAAATATCGCTTCAAGTAAACGTCAACCGATCAATATACCGATTGTAGACACCGGTGTAGGTGGTGATGACAGTGGTGGTGGTGATGACAGTGGTGGTGGTGATGACAGTGGTGGTGGTGATGAGCGTAGGAGAAATGCTATACTGGAAGAAGATTTACTCGCATCGTTTCCGAAGATTTATAAAAACGACGCTCGTAATTTATTAAATGTGTTAGCTCGTAGTGGAAACCCGATACAGTGGAGCGGTGATGGAACTGTTTACGTTAATAATGAAGAAATACCTAATTCCAATATCGAAGACGTGTTGCATAGTATAGTGAGAGTACGTAAAATGGACAACATGCCGGCGGGTTGGGAGGAAGTAATGCACGTACTAAAAGAAATCAATGTTCCCAGAACGATAATAGGTAACAAACAAGCGTTACAGTATCTAGATGGTAACAAAAACGATAACAATCAACAGTCAACACTCAGTCCGAGAGCGGCTTTAATGTATCAAACACCTTCTCCGTCACCGATAGCGAGTCGAGTAAGATCGAAAACAGCAGCAGCGGTAGAGACGGCAGCGGCGGCATTACCTCAAATAAGATCGCCTAGTACGCCGACGAGAGGACGGTATATAAGTCCGAACGCGCTCATGAAGTGGGAGAAGTTTAATCCATAAACCTCGTGATGGAGCGATTGTATTACGACCCAAACGAGCCTTCCTCGTACGGTGGTGTATCACCACTTTCGCGAGCGGCTAAAATGAGAACATCCCGAAACGTAAAGTGATTGATTGGTTACAAACACAAGACACTTATTCTTTGCATAAACCAGTACGTAAAAGATTCACACGCAACCCGTATATAGTTTTTGGGCCGTATGAACTTTGGCAAGCAGACTTGAAGGATATGCGTGGACTGAGTAAATACAATGACGGTATCAATTACTTATTAAGTGTAATAGATGTGTTTAGTAAACGCCTATATGTGAGAGCGTTGAAGCGGAAGGAAGGAGCAGAAGTGGCTAATGCTTTTGAGGATATATTCAAAGAAGCTACTAAAACACCACGCTGTTTACAAACCGACAAAGTTCACCGGCAGCAAGACGAAACAACTATTTAAAAAGTATAAAATAAAATATGTTACTACGCAAAACCCTGATGTAAAAGCTAGTGTGGTTGAGCGTGTAAACCGCACATTGAAAACCCGCATGTGGCGGTATTTGACTTATAAAAATACATTCAGATACATCGATGTATTGGACAAACTAGTGAATGCCTACAACAACAGCCCGCACAAGAGCTTGGGCAGCAGACTGCGTCAAGTCGATGTGGACGCTAAAAACGGAGAGGTAGTGTTCAGTGTGTGGAAACACATGTACAAAAATATACCGAAACGCACCAGACCGAAACTGAAAGTCGGCGATACAGTGCGTATAGCTAAGGAGAAAGGTACGTTTACTAAAGGTTACGAGATCAATTGGAGTAAAGAAGTGTTTATAATACACCGAGTAAATACACTTATGCCATTACCATTGTACACGCTCACGGTCCTCAACGGTGAGGAGTTGTCCGGGCAGTTTATGAACACGAAGTGCAAAAAGTGACAATCCAACGTGATCACCTGTTTAAAATTGATAAAATACTGGACGCGAAAAATCGTGGTCGCAGTAAGCGTTACCTGGTCAAGTGGGAAGGTTACGGAGACGAATTTAACTCTTGGGTGAGAGTGCAAGATCTACAACATGTCTAGTAAAAACCAATTTTACTTGAATTGCCCAGCAATAGTTCTATGGATTATTTTCCCAAAAACACCGTGACAAGTTACACTACACACATGCCGAAACAAATACGGCTGGAAGGTTGTGAGTGGGAGATGGCATTGGTGGAAGCGCAATATCCATGTTCAATGATGACAGTCGACGATAATTCGTACATTTGGCTCGAATATCAATTCCCTCCATTATTTAAAAAGGAATCATTGATGGTTAAAATAAAACCAGTGTATTACAGAAGTATAACTGAATTTTTAACTGTAATAAATGGTGATGAACAACTGAATGAATTCCTCGAATTTGAATATTTGGCCGCATTAAAAAGAGTCGAAATGAAGGTGTTGAAAACAGTTGCAGTGAACACAATACGGATAAGCCACGAATTATCTCTAATGTTGGGTTATGATCCTTATAAAGATAATCTAAAACCGGAAGGTGTTTCTTATTCAGTTTTCGGCTTATGGCAACCAGATCTAACTATGGGGATTCCACCACATATGTATGTATATTGTGATTTGGTGGAGCCGCAGTTGATTGGTGACACTACAGCTCCGCTATTAAAGATTGTCAATATCGAAAGAGATAAATTCGTTCACGGTGCATATAAAACGACTGTTTATACAAGTCCGCATTACGTGCCCGTCATGAAGGCTACATTTGAAACTGTTGAAATCGACTTAAGGGATCACACAGGGAAAAGCCTGTCATTCCTCTTTGGATCGTCGTACGTGAAGCTACATTTCAAAAGAGTGCAGCAGCGGCAGTAGTAATAATGAATTCAAACGATCCGTATTTGGCGTACTACCGCCGTCAACAGTTGCAGACCGGTGGTGCGATCGATCGAGTATTTCGAGGAGCGGCATATCAGCGAGGACATGGAGTTGGTAGTTTTCTTGGTGGTATGTTCCGCACTATCGCACCACTGCTCAAGTCGGGAGCGAAAGCTTTGGGTCAAAAGGCTTTGAAATCCGGTGTTGGATTTTTGGGTGACATCGCCGCTGGCACTCTGGACCCTAAGGTAGCGGCCAGTGCGAGACTCAGACAGTTTACAGGATCACTCAAACACAAAGCCGACAGCAAATTGGAACGCGTGCTACATTGCGGTGGCGACGGCACCCGCGCGAAAAAACGTCGCGTGGCGCGTAAGGATAACGCGCAACGCGCAACGCGTAAGACTTCCGCGAAACGCGCTATGTGCGGCGGCCGTAAGACTCGTGTCACACCTCAGTCTTTGGCTAAACTCCTCAGGGGGAAGACGTTGACGAAGAGACGCTCTGTCGCAGCAGCAACTAGGAAGGTGAAAAAGCAATCAAGCCCGAAGAGGAAGAAGAAGAGTTAGTCTGTTACAGCGAGAGATATTTTTGGTTAGACACACACCATCAACACCGTCACAATGTCTTTTTTACATCAAAAATCATGTGAATGCGTCAAGACTGAGCTGGACTTGTTCTCTTTACCGCCAACACAGACCAGTATCGAAAATGGAAAATGGGTTCAATACAAACCGATATCTACTCTGACCGATGACTCACCCATTGAGTTTGTCGTGCCCGGCAATGGTGACGAATACACGGATCTGTCGCAGACAATGATTCAAATCACAGCGTCTATTGTCAAACCAAATAGAACTGACGGCACTGAGGATGGCGAAGCAGATGTAATCGGACCCGTCAATAATTGGCTACATTCACTTTTCAGCCAAGTGGATATGAGTATGAACCAAAAGTTGGTCACGCCACAAAACAATACCTACGCTTATAGAGCGTATATCGAAACAGTTTTAAACTACGGATACGATGCTAGAAAGTCGCATTTAACTTGCGCCGTATGGTCAGCAGACGACGCCGGACATATGGACAACTGTATCGATACAAATAACGGACTAAAAGTGAGACGAAAATATACAAACAAAAGCCGTGAATGTGACATGCTCGGTCATATACATTTGGATATGTGTAATCAGAATAAATTTCTACTAAACGGTGTTGAACTACGTTTCAAATTCATCCGATCAAAAGATGCATTCTCCCTGATGGTGAACGCTGGTGATTTTAAAGTGAAAATGGTCGAAGCTAACCTATGGGTGCGCAGATGTAAAGTCAGTCCTACTGTTTTGCTGGCACACGATAGAGCTCTACAAACAGCCACAGCTAAATATCCAATCACTAGAGTGGACTTGAAAACATTCACACTGCCGTCCGGCTTAAGAAGCAAGACTTTGGACAATGTTTTCTTAGGTCAAGTGCCGAAACGTATTATCATTGGCATGGTCACCAATAAGGCGTATAATGGAGATTTGAAATTTAACCCGTACAACTTCCGACATTTTAAAATGAACTACTTCTCTTTGTATGTAGACGGTGAACAAGTACCGTCCAAACCGATACAAACACACTTTGAGGCTAATAAAGGAAAATATGTAATGGCGTATCACACTCTGTTTTCTGGCACAGGCATTCAGTTTAGCAATAGCGGTATCGTTATCAACAAAGATGACTTTGACGATGGTTATTGTATTATGGCTTTTGATTTGACGCCCGATCTGTCGGCCAGCGACACAACACATTGGAACCTGGTACGTAATGTAAGTGTACGCATGGAGCTCGGTTTTGACGAAGCCCTCACGGAGACTGTCAACTGCCTGGTTTATGCAGAATTTGACAATGTTATCGAAATCGATCGTCATCGCAATGTGAATGTGGACTTTAGCGGCTAAACACACAGACCGCTGACTTCAGTATTCAGCAATCACTCGTTCGAGATGGATCGTCTACATAGATCGCATCGAAAGCATAACCTAGCCGCACCCGTCATTGTGGATATTCAATGCTTTAAAGACAATCAAAACGAATACATAATAAAAGACGTTTGTTATTGGAAGCGGACAGCGGTGTACTACTCATGCATCATATCGCCAATTCACCGTATGGAAGATCTGAATTATGAAACAAAAAACTTAGAGAAAGCTACTGGCTTACAAAACATTGTCACGGTATACAATGGGAGCAAGGTGATATACCGTATTATACGCTCTTCAACAAGTTAACTGATTGCGTTTCAAACCGCCCGACAGTTTACGTCAAAGGGTTGGAGAAGAAAGAATATTTAAAGCGGCATCACATCATCGATTTCGTCACTACTCATGTCATCGACGTTTGTGATATAGGCTGTGGATCACTACAATCAATCAACAATCTACTATCAACAAATATTCTGCGTTGCAGCAATCACGACTCATTGCAAACTCATTGTGCACTGACCAATTGTGTTGCGATAACAGGATGGCTCCACCTCACAACAAAAATTGACGAAGATGAAAATTATATTAGAGATAGGGATTCATACTTTTGCTCATGTTTCCGCTCTTCTGCTACTACTAGTACATCAACTGCTGCAGCTACTGTCGGTTATGATACTGTAGAATGAATACTCTGGAAATTGAAAAATATCTTTCGACTCTGCCTGTGCAAAATGTCGGCATCTACGATGCCGATCAACTACCATATCGCACACCTCCGTCCACTGCAATTATTGCAAATACCGATCCGCATAATGAAGATGGTACACATTGGGTGGCATTCTACTTGAACGGCAGAGAAGAGTCAAACGGAATAATTGAATTCTTCGACAGCTACGGTTAGCCTCCACACTTGTATTTCTACCAAGGATTTTTAAGACGCAACGCTCGACGCTACCTGTACAATGAGCATCGCCTTCAGAGTGACAACACAATGGTTTGTGGACACTTCTGTCTCGTCTACCTGTACCTACGCACTCACCACAGCGGTATGAAGATGACGGACTTTGTGCAGCTCTTCGACTTCTCTTCGACTGCTCACAATGATGCACTGATCAAGAGACTCATTGTAAATATATGGTAAAACTTGATTTGTATTGGACTTGTTTTTTTTTAAATAAACTTGAGTACTCAGTATTAAGACATTTCTTGTTATTTACCAATCCTTTTCCAACATTTTTTATTTAATATCACATTCCAGAGTTCTAGTTTTTTTTAATAACAAATTTAGCTTATTGATTCATAGAGAAACACTACAAGCATAAAATTCTGAATACAATGTTACCTTTTTACTTACAGATTATATAAAACACAAAGTAAAGAAATGTATATTTATATATTTTAATTTTCATAATGCTTTATACTCTGGATTTTTTTACAGGATCATTTAGTTAGATTTACTGATAGAATAATACACAGGTAAATGATATTAAACAATAAATTTTTATATTTCTTATTTATTTGCAAATGTTCTTATAGATATAACTACTGGTATGTGAAAAAAGGAAAATTTTTTTGGGGTTTCCCCCGTGAGCGGGTTCCCACACACCCCTACACCTGCTCCGTTCCACCCTCTCGCGCACCGACCGTCGACCTCTCGCGCATTGTCCGTCGGCCACTTACAGGTCCTCGGCGTCTATTAAATTTACAAGTGTCTGTAAATTTTCGATAGGATCGTCATCATCGGCATCCATTAAATTTACGAGAGTCTGTAAATTTTCGATTGGATCGTCGTCATCATTGTCGATGCGATGTTCGGCCCGCACTTCATCGTCAATATGATGTTCATTCCGCACTTCATCGTCCACACCACCATCACCGGTGATAGGGATGTCCTTGTGACCCCACGGCAATGTATGTATACCGTCCGGTAACACATAGCGTTTATCGTCCGTGGCACTCACTGAAATTTTATCAGCCCGCACTGTGTACACGCGATGGTTACGTGACTGAAAACGTGGATTTACATTTCGCTTAACCACACCGTTAAAAAGACACTCACGATAGTCTTTAGAGGACAGCACGTGTTTGATTACGCCTCTAGCGATCCCCTTAGCCTTCTTAACAGTTTTCACGCGTTTAGGTGGTGTGGGTCCGTCGGTCGCGATCTCATCATCACTATCTCCTTCGACAAGGTCTAAACAGTAAAGCTTAGATCGCAGACCTAAATATTCAAGCAAAGGCAAACCGTTACATTCGTCCTTAAACTTTCCTATCACTTCCGCATTGTCACGGCTGAAACACTTATGGTCCGTTGGATAATCACTCGTGTCTAAGTCGCCTAAATAAGTATTCATATCCTCATATACGTCTTCCGTCAATATCGACAATATAAAACTGTCTGTGTCCATATAGTCGACTTCCAGCCTGCCGGGATAACGATCCTTCATTTTCCACAAAAAATCGTACATAAGCCACTTGCTTATGTTGAGGACGCACATACCGACATAGATAGGTTTTTCTAACACGATACGCACTTTCGCTAGATGTATAAGGGCGACATTGTTACCATAGTAAGTTCTATCGAGAAAGTTCGGTTTTGAAACAAATTTATTAAACCGTATTTCAGTGCACACAAGTTCTACGTTCAAGCGTTTTCGCACATTTTCTATTGTTTTACCGAAAACTGCATTGTTCATCAACTTGAAGAAGTCCTTTTGAATCTTGGTCTTCGCCTGTTTTCGCAGCTCGGTGTTCTTTAAAATGTACTGTTCTAACCACCGAGACTGACTAAACTTAACAGCACGATGTATACAAGATAACACTAATCCTTTTTCCATAGCCTGTTGATGGACTCTGTAGTGGCATATATAATGATGCTTATCATCTAACGTCGTGATCAGTTTTTTGGCTTTACCTGTCGGCGGTTTACGGGTTTCACAGCAAAACGGAACGTCTTTATGAAGATCATGCAAATGTTGAGGGTATTGTAAGTCCACCTCTAACACATAACCGTCTGGACCGAACGGATCCACCAACGCGATATCTAAGTCCCCGATTTCCTGGCGGAGAACCATTTAAACTCCCCGGTAGGTAGCGATTGAGACAAGGCCCATCCGTACAGGTTATTCGCGTCGAGATACATAAGGTGACGTGTCGGTTCTTCAGGCGCACGATCTTCAACACGGCACTGATCGTGGTTCGCCTTAGCGTGTCGCGTAATCGCCTGCGATATACCACCCCTAATACCCTGCTCAAAGAAGAGGTACATGTCAAAGTCTTGAATCGTGTCCAGTCTAACGTCTGTCATTTGTAACATAACATCCCATGCGTAGGAGGGTAGGGTGATATAGTGCGACGGGTCTAGTCCGTACTCTTTAATGGACGTGTCACGGAACTGTTCAAAAATGTCTGATAGCAACGCGACGTCACACTGTAAGTACACCGACGTATACTCCTCCAAGTTCGCGCACTGAAAAGTATCCCATACGCGACGAGCGTGTTCGTAGTCACTGTCCGAGATGTGTTCGAGTGTGAGGTCGTTGTAGAACGCCTCTTTCGGAGGTAGTTCCGTTGTAGACTCCAACACTTCGAGCGATGTTACAAAACTATACGGAAACACACCTTTTCGTCGCACTAAGTCGAACTTTGCCGGATCGGTAAACGCCTTCTTCGTTTCGATGAGGTGTTTCGGTGGTAGTGCAGCTGGGAGGCTCGCAAGACTGGAAGAAAGGAACCGGTATGAATCCACGAACCGAACGCGGATGATGAGTGTTTTCTTCTTTTTCTCTTCCTGCGGTGCTGGCGGCTGCCTCGAAGTCGACGACTGTGATGCTGACGGCTGCCTCGAAGTCGACGGCTGCGATGCTGGCGGTGCCTGCCTCGAAGTCGATGGTTGTGGTGCTGGTGGTGTCTGCCTCGAAGTCGATGGTTGTGGTGCTGGTGGTGTCTGCCTCGAAGTCGGCGGCTGCAGTGTCTGCCTCGAAGTCGATGGCTTCTGCGATGAAACCTTATATTCGAACTCGAACTTCTTAGTGAAGGAAATGTAGCGCTCTTCGGTGTGCGCAATCACCTCGACGCTACCAGGATCCACAGCCAACTCCCTAACTATAAAGTGTCCGTCATAATTGGAGAGGTTGTGGAAAAAAACATTGATTAGTTTTTGTTCCCGATAACGGAGATTGCACGACCGGTGCGCCGCGCCACGGAACTCGTATGGCGGTGCGTGGTTGTGATCACGCACTTTCACGTCCTTATCACCATCGAGAAACTGTTTCCCGCACAAATAACACATGTTACACGCGTTATACGCAACCCACTCCACATGCGAAAGTCTCGGTCGAAGTCGACGCTCGTTGTACAAAATGTCTTTTATTTTCTTCACTACCATCCTGAGGCGTTGCGTGAAGACCGCAGACGCATCATCGCCGAAGTATGTATCCGTTCTGTACGCAGCTCCGTAGGTGTCGTGGACGTGGAAGCAGAATGCGTACGGCACATGGATGTGTGAAGCTGTAGCACCAACTGGCAAATCCGCATCAGGCATCTCAGCTATCGGTTTCAAGGCGCACTAGAAGTCAGCATAGATGGTAAAACGATCCTTCCTGCTGTTCTCCGGGTGATCGAAAGAAATTATCTTCTTCGGAGATATATCCATTCGAAGCGGTGCCTCTACTCCACAATACCGTCGATGATTGTCGAGTCGTGTTCGACCGTCAATACCAAGTTTATTCGGCTGTTCTCCGGGTGATCGAAAGAAATTATCTTCTTCGGAGATATATCCATTCGAAGCGGTGCCTCTACTCCACAATACCGTCGATGATTGTCGAGTCGTGTTCGACCGTCAATACCAAGTTTATTCGGCCGATCGTCAAAACAACGCTTACACAGGTACATTTTGTCCGTACGCACATTCAACTGCGGTTTCACTAAACAGCCTAAGTCCCTAATATAGCAGTAATGGGCTCGTCCATCTTCCGCTGTTAGGTACAACAAGTCCCTATGATCGTTTAACTCCTGCCGGCAGGTACGTAGCGGATACACCATGTACATAGGGTTACCACCAACTATCATTTGCTCGAGTGCATACACGTTAATACTCACACCCGGTTGTTCTGTTCAAACTTTTTAATGTCTTTTGGGATAACTGGAAAATCGATACCAGTCCAATCGTAGCAGGCGAGCAACTGTGGCGTGTACGATCCCGGTCTGTGTGCGTCACGTCCGACAAACTTAGACAACATGGCATATGCAAAACACCGATTGTCTTTATTTTGCACATTGACCATAGCATGGGCGCCTTTGAGACCCTTAGGAAGAGTTATATGCGATCCTCCACCACTCAACGGCGTGTATTTATTTATACGCACTTCTAGATTTCTCACACGCAGAAATGTCCAGCCGGATCCTACCATCTCGCACTGTTCCTTCTCATGCATGAGCTTTTCGAAAACGCCTCGAACAAATTTGTCTAAGTCGCTCATGCAGTCAAGAGGTGCGTTCATCGTTTTGAACGTCCACAAACATGTCTTTTCACCGAATATACCGATAAATTCACACTCAAGAACCATATTAACCTTAATAGTAACCTTAATAGTAGGGTATCCTACAATACTATCGCGAAGAAGTTCGATTAGCTTATCAAGCAAATCATTCATAACCTCAGTTACTGTCCTGAGCACCGGAATAGGCTCCCTCAATCGATACGTTAGGAGTCTATTTCGAAACCCAGCCTCCACAAGCACGAAGGTTGGGCTGTCACTGTCAGTGCACAAATCTTCCGAGGGTTGAGGCTCCGTGCTTGGCCCCGGTTGTGGATCTTGCATCGGCTGCTCCTGGGAAGTCGACGGCTCCTGGGAAGTCGAAGGCTCCGATTGCAGGTCTTGCATCGGCTGCATCGAATTTGAAGGTCCCTGCTGTGACGTTGATGGTTGATCCACCCTTGGCCGGGCTCTGTGGGATACTTCATCTCCCCACATCTCTACCTTGTTTACAGGGCAGTTAAACTCTTCATGTACGACAAGGTTGGCTCGACGTGTGAATTGTTTACTACACTTTGAACATTGGTGTTTTCGCTCAAAGTCCGGATCATGCTGCTCCAGCATATGTCTATCCAGTGCGATTTTAATTGTGAAAGATGCTTCACATATTTCACAAGGCATCTTTACCGTAGGTCAGTCCCGCATTACGCATGTGAGTGTTTGACGACCTATGCTTCTTCATCAAGTCCTTGCGTGCAGTCGAATATCCGCACAGGACGCAGGTTAGCTTCGGCATAGCGTGCTCAGCCTGATGACGAAGAAGAATATCCCTGGACGTGTATGCCTTCCCACACATTTCACAGCGGAACTCCATTCTGAAACACAAAACAAATTTCGCTGTATGGAAACAATGGTTAAACGCGACTCTCTCTACCGTGTCTCGATAAAAAATGAACGCTTTCGTACAACACTAGTTTATTTATTTCTACCATGCGTATAAGCTTGTATAACCCGTAAACTGACTCGAGTTTGACCTGAGCCCAACACTGAATGGAAAAGGAAAAAAATAGTTATCAATAAATAAAAAATAGTTCTTTATAAATTAAAAATAAAAATAATAAAAATAAAATCCATTCAGCGTCAAGCCGCCCCTTAGTAGTATGTCAGTCGAGTTTTACAAACTTTTCCTTATCAATATAATGCAAATACAGTTATTATCATAGCATCAGTAAAAAAAAGGGGGGAGGGGGGGTCGTATATCGGTAATTGGTCTCGGGGGGGTCACATGACCTTAGTGGGTGGTCTACTACGTGGGTGGTCCACTAAAGTAACCGAGCGAGCGGTTGTACTATAGACTGTATATCAGTTCAAAATCTAAGTTCTACTCGTTTAAACTAAAATTGATCAAACTAAATGTACATCTCAATATTCAAATAGGTGGTGAATAAATTATAGTGATTACTTTCCTAGAGATAAATAAATTAATTTTCTTCTTTTAAATAAATGATATTAATTCTTTATCTTATTAAACTAATTAATGAATGATGTATAGCAGTGATTGAATGTAATTGCAACAATTACTTTCCTACAGATAAATACATAAATCAATAAATATTATAAACTTACATGATTAATATCCAATTTCACAATCCAATAACGTTATATCACGATTATACAACACAAACTCGCGAGCGCGGAACTGTTATGCGGACTAATCGCGGCGAACTTTTAAACCAAAGTGAGAGTGAAAGTGTTTGTTTTGACACTGAGGTAGTCTGGTAATATCCAGAAGGTTGTGAGCAACAGTTCGATATTAATAAACACTAGAATGGTTGAGTGGAATTTTCCATAGCTTTTGGGGGGAGGAGGGGGTCGTATTTTAGTAATTGGTCTCGGGGGGGAAGGGGGGAAGGGGGGGAGGGGAAGGGGGGAAGGGGGGGACTCGTGACCTTCGTGGGTGGTCATTGCTATTTCTGAATGTTATTGTTTATCTTTGACACTGAGGTCGTTGCTATAATGGGATAGTGAAAGCCATCGCCGCGCCCAGCCCTCAACTCCACTGTCACTCTGCTGGTTTTCCCCGAGTTCTAGCCAGTGTCCAGTCTGTATTCATTTTACTTTTTAAATTTATTTCCTTTTTTACATTTATTTCCCTTTAAATTTCATTATGTCAATGCCCGCAATCACTTTTGACGAGGAAGGGTTAGTCCTTGCTATGAGGGCATATATCCCCAATGAATATTGGGGGACTGATTTGTCCGATGAAGATCTCATCAAAGCGGCAGAAAAAATGGATTTTGCCGTTGATTTGTTTTACACGTGGCTTACACCAAGCCCGTGGGGAGCAAGGATCTCTGATGATGATCTAATAGCGGCATCGACAGAGGCTGAAACGCTACTCCAGACCGATCGGGAAGAGTTGCAGCTGCTACGGACAAGAGAGGTCGGTGAGCTACTCGACATCGCAGAAAAGCCGGTGACTACAGCGGCTGAGAGGACAGCGCTGGAGGAGTGTAAGCTGCGAGTAACATGCGAGTCGACCAGCACCGGTATCACGCGGCGAGCGAAACGTCGCAGAGCTCTGCCAGTTTCACAGATCAAAAGGAGGAAAGAGCAAGAAGAAATAGAAGTAATCGTTATTGATTAGATATATTTTTAACCCTATCCATCTTTTAATGTTTTGTAATTAAATAAATATAAAAAAAAACAAAAAAAAACAATCAATCACAAATAATGTTAGAATTAGCTGAGTGATGTCAAATAATCACTGAAGTGGTTGGGTGGAATTTCCCAGAGGGGGGGGCACGTGACCTTCGTGGGTGGTCGTTGCTATTTCTAAATGTTATTGTTTATCTTTCACACAAGGAAAGTCTAACCAATCCCTCTGCTTACTCAATACTATCAACATAAACTCATCCTGCCTCAAGCTATTTGTCGATGTTTATCTTTAGTCACTTTCTCTCTTACCAACAGTTATTTGTTGACTTACTAGTTTCCCTTTTGGGAAACCCTTCTCTCAGAATCAATCAACACTCTGCCAGTTGTTTCCCGAGTTGCGAGTAGTGTTCGCTCCACATATATTTTAACTTTTTAATTTTCAATTTTTGTTTTTATTTAATTAATATCCTCATGATATAGACATGTGTCCGTGATTAATATATAATGCGAGTGAATTGTGTGAGTGAGTATGGGTAAGTACTGTTATCTCAGTAATATATTTCCGAGTATGACATCATAAGTCACATACCTTAAACACTCTTCGTGGGTGGTCGGCTTCTTGGGTTTTTTTCCAGGTATTACGTCATAAGCCACCTACCTTAAGTACTATAACGCAACAAGCCACCAACCTAAAGTTGTTCTTAGCACAGGTTGGTGGCTGGAAAAAGGTGGATGGTGACGTCACAAGCCAACAACCTAAAAAAAAGAATTTTAAAAAAAATTTAAAAAAGAAATATTTTTCATAAAAAAAGATTTAAAAAAATATTTTTTTTTAAAATTTTCAGCCAGGGGGGGAGGAGGGGGATGACGTCACCAGCCACCTTTTTTCCAGCCACCAACCTGCGCTAAGAACAACCATTTTCAACTACTCCCCAATACATCTTAATTCTCGGAGCCATTCACGGCCGAAGATTGGATCTACATCTTGTTGTAGAACATATAACTTCTCATGAAAGCTGAAATTCCTATATTTGCATTCAACGAAGCAGACACCTAATGGTTTTATAATTTCCTCAGTGTACGTTTTCATTTCAACAGCAGTCTTGAACAAACGTTTATTGAGACCAAGATTTTTAAATTTACTGTATGATAATGAGCTCAATGCTGCTCCTGTATCAAGTTCCATTTGTAAGGTCTTTCCCTCGATGGTAATGTTGATCATAAACTTATCACTAATTGTTGGCGATTCTCTTATCATGTAAATTTCATGAGTGTTCACATTTTCATCTTCAAAATCGATCTTATGTGATTCTAATCCATTAGTTTTCTCATTCGTATTGCCAAACCTACCGTGAGTAAGGCAAACATTTGCAATGTGACCGATCTTGTTGCATTTCCTGCAGAATTCGTTTTTAAACTTGCAAAGGTTAGCTCTGTGTTGAACACTGCCACATCTGTAACATTTACCTTTTAAATCTTGGAATGTTATTGGCTGTTTATTATTGATTTTGTTACTCCTTCTCGGGATTCCAGGTTGTTTATTCACATAGTCTGTTCTTCAACTGGAAAAGAGTGTTTACTGTTAATTTAATTACTCTCCAGCTTGGATTGTTCAATAGAAATAGCTATATTTTGATTAGGATTTTTGCGGACATTTGCCATCACTGATTAGTAAAAAACAAGTTTCACGACGTTTCGGGATCTGGACTCTGCCGGTAAATTATACCGTCAAGATGAGGGGATGGCCATGGGGTCGCCGTTGTCGCCTATCTTTGCTAATATCTTTATGGAGGAGTTTGAGCAAAAGAGTAGTGGCAAAGTGACGTTTCTGGGCCAAAACGCATAAATCAAAAGTGACAGCTACGTCCGGTGGTGACGTCAGAGGCTGTGACGTAGCTGTGACGTGTAGGGGTGGACATTTAAAGTTTAAATGACCGGAAATGGGTCAAGGTCAGCTGTGGATGTTTTTAAAAAGATTTTGCATTTTCGGAAGATCCGGAAATGCAAGATATATATTTTTTATTTTTTATTTTACATTAAGGTTGAAAAGTTTGCTCCCAAATTTGAAAAGTAAGTTGTTGTCGGTGGTGAAACTTCTTGCTTATTTTCATTCTTTTTGTTGTTGTTGTAAGTTGTAGAAAAGAAAAAATACATTCTTTTCGTTTTGATTGTTTGTTGCATAAAGTTCCAAAGATAAACCGGACCCAGTGGTTATAAGTTGTTTTAGTTCTTCACTAAAAATTTCCAAATCCTTGTAGGTTGTAAGATTGATAGTGTTGTAGTGAATCCCGCGAATGTTGAGAGACATGACTAGAGTTGTTTACTCGACGAGAGGTGTAGCAGGAATGATTATTGCAAAGCCGGTGCTGCGGGTACCTCCGATGGTAGTGGGGGTAGTGGTGGGGGTAATGACAGGTGTTTGTTTAATCACTTTGAATTTAATCGTTGCCACAGTAGACCGAGTCGATGTTGCAATTCTTCTAGTCTATCCAACCGGTTCTTTTGATATGTTTTGCAACTACATTTACAGTAGCAGAAAGAATTACATTTTGTACAAGCTTTTCCGTCAACTTGATCTTCAGGTATTTTAAAACATTTTTCTTTACAACAATAAGTTATAAGTGTTAGATTATTTCTTTTGGATGACATGTTGGTTGTAGCTTGTCTTAAACAAAACTGAGCCTCTCAACGTTAAGGTTTCGTATTTATATAAAGTATTCGAATAAAATAATCGAATAATACCATCGATTAAAACTTCAAGGTCATCCGTTTGAGTTTAAAAAAATACAACATATCAGTATATAAAAACATATACTGATATGTTTTTTTTTATTTTTTCTTTTATTTAAAACATTTTTTTACAATATTTACAATGTTATTTTTGTGTGATGTGCAAAGTAAGTTCCGTAGAGTTGTTTCCGCTCATTCCGTGTGACACCAAATATAATGATCCTGGCTGAATTTCCCGCAGATCTTCATTTTGCAGCAACTGGACGAATCGTTTTGGAAGATATACTTGAAACTTTGGTTCATCACCTGGTGTATATGGTGCATCGGATAAAGATGCGACGACTGCGTCTCCATGTGTTGTATCAACTTTTTTCATTTCATGAACGATAAAATGTTTATGTTCTTTTAGTTCTGAACATTTCTTGATAATTAGAGTATTTGATTTTGAATGCAAGTTGAATTGTTCAACTAAACATTGGAGAAACTGTTGTGATGCCATCCTTCACAGGAGATGTTGTCTATTCGGAGTATGGAGTTAGACTGATACTCAGGGTGTATTGTGTCTTCGTTTATATAACCTTCAGAACCCCCACTACATTCTTCCGTTTGTTGTTGTAAGTAAGCAGCCAAGTGATATGCGTTTTTAATGCGCATTGAGATTGGTTGTGTTTCGAATCTATTGTAAAAACACAAATATTTTTAGTATCAAAGTGAAATGTTTTGTCCAGTTTTATGTTTAAAACTTCTTTGTTCGTGTACTGTCGTATCCAATTCTTTTTTTCCAATCCTCTAGTATATATGTGTGTAAATTGTTTGCAAAAATGAAACATAATTTTGTGTACATTGTTGTACGGTAGAAAACCTTCAAAAAGTTTGAAAAATGTTCTAAGTCCGAAAGTATTAATTATTGGGAAGTTTTAACACTTAAAATGTTTACAAGTCCAATGTAAAATAAAATAAAGAGAGATGTGTTGTTGCCTGTTGAAACAGTGGCAAAAGAATGATGGGTTTGAAAAATGTTCTAAGTCCTAAAATATTAAATATTGGGAAGTTTTAACACTTAAAATTTTTACAAGTCCAATGTAAAGTAAAATAAAGAAAGAAGTATTGTTGCCTGTTGGAACAGTAGCGAAAGAATGATGGAAACTAAACCCGCAGCAAGGCTCCTGTAGTTTGGGAGGGGGTACGCAAGGAGGGGGGATGACCTCGAGCGGAGTTGACAAAAGGGGGTCCGCACTTGTGTTTCGGCATCAGTTGCTCGCTAGACAGTGAGGTGGTGACATGTTCAGAAGGCGCCCTGAAACTTTTATCATTTTTGCTGTTTAGTGAAAATATCTTGGTGTTATTTGTATAATAACATCTTCACGCAGGACTGATTAATTTTAAGGCATGGTAGTTTAAGCATGGTAGTTGTTTGTGCTTGTAGATACCCTAGGGATTGAAGTTTGTTTTTAGTTTGCTGGTTTGGTAGTTAGTATTTATTTAAAATCTTTCTTTTACTTACAATATATTTTGCCTGAAGTTTTTAAGTTTAAAGTGGTGGAGTGTTTAAGTTTAAAGTAATATATTTTTTAAGAATGTTATATGATATGTTTTTAATATCTTTCCCTTCCAACTTCCTTTTTCCAACAAGCTTGTTGAGGGCATTCCCTCTCTTGTCTTGTACTCCTTTATAGTTAGGGACACCTTTCAATTCTAATTTCCTTTCCTTATTTCCTTCCTTCTTTTGGAGTACTGGGTAACCAATTTATTTATGGTTAACCGGCTCCCGCTTTTGTGGTGTTTACGGCCATCAAACTGGGTCACTTACAACCTCTATACGTGCTGGATGGGTAGTTCGCCTACCTCCGGAGTTTCGCTAGACCTCAGTTGTACTGCGTCGCTAATGTCGATCGCTGGCTACTTTAGTGTTAGGAAATAAAAAACATATTCGTATAACATTTTTCCTAAATTTAGTTTAAGTCTCATGCCTGCAACTTGCTATTTTAGAATAACATTTTTGTTTTAGCTTAGCGTTGTTCGCTTATGGTGAGGTGTGTGAGATGGCTTACGTCATGATCACACCGTAATCATTATGTGTAGCGCTGGGCTGTCTAGCTATTTTTTTCTTTTTAACTTAATTTTATTTTTAGTTTTTTATTTTTTATTAATTGTTAAACTTCAGACTAGTTGTATTGTAAATTAGTTTTTCTTCTGTTAGGTTTTCGGGGGTGTACGGATCTGTAAAACCGTACACCGCCATTTTCTTTTTAATTATTGAATGACCTGGACCTACTTATTTTCAAGGTCAACAAAAGAGTTAGCAAAATTTCTAAGTCTCAAGGTCATTTTTATGTAAGTTGTATTGTAATTAGCTTTTCTTCTGTTAAATTTCCGGGGGTGTACGGATCTGTAAAACCGTACACCCCCATTTTCTATTTAATTATTGAATTACCTGGACCTACCTATTTTTTAGGTCAACAAAAGAGTTAGCTAAAATTTCAAAGTCTCAAGGTCATATTTATGTAAGTTGTGTTGTAATTAGCTTGTCTTCTGTTAAATTTCCGGGGGTGTACGGTTCTGTTAAACCGTACACCCCCATCCCTTTTTTAAGTATTGAATGACCTTGACCTACTTATTTTCAAGGTCAACAGGAGAGTTAGCGAAAATTTCTAAGTCAGAAAGTAGGTCAAGGTCACCAAAAAATACCCTATGAGCGGTGGAATAGACCGCTAAGTAATTCTTTTGGAATTACAAAGTGGTCTATTCCCCCGCTCCTATTTTTTTTGTATTTTGTATTTTATTTTTTTATTTCATTTTTACACTAACATCACAATTTTGACAAATGGAGATATTTGTTGTGCACACTGCATAATGTTTGATTCACACAACACATCCTTCCACATCTTTTACCGTTTTTTGGTCCTTTTTTAAAAATATATAAACATTGTTCTTTTCTAAAACTGGATGATGAAGAAAAACCTGACATGTTGCTGGATCCTAAAAAGTAAAAACTAAAACTGGATGATGAAGAAGAACCTGACATGTTGCTAGATCCTAAAAAGTAAAAAGTCATTCTGTTATCCCGCTTGTATAAGATATTACCCCCTCCACTGCATATTTTAAAAGTAGGTCAAGGTAATTCAAAAATACCGAATGAGCGGGGGAATAGACCGCTAAGTAATTCCTTTGGAATTACAAAGTGGTCTATTCCCCCACTCTATTTTTTTGTCTTTTTCACTTGTGTTTACTTTAACCATTTAACTTTATCATATGGAGATTTTCTTAATAAATGATCATGAATATTACTAATACTTGTAATTTGAAGGTTTACTGGCAATTTTAGCAAGTAGTGTTCATTACAACAGCTAACAACAACATCCTTATTATGATCTTTTTTACAAAAACATGTTTGTGGTTTAATTTCAATCTGTTGATTCTAATTCTTTTATAATTTTCAATTTTTTCTGGCAGTTTACTTTTGGAAGGTTGAATTTTGACTTTTTCGGAAGGTTTAATTTTGGAAGGTTCACGTTTGTTATGCAGACTACACAATTTTTAATTTACACTACACAATTTCACACACCTTTCACCTTTGTTTGCTCCTTTTTTTAAAATATGAATACACTGTTTTGTTTTGAAACACGATTTTCTTAATCGTTGAAGTTTTTTTGCAGTTTTTCTGAAATTTTCTTTGGTGAAGATTTTTTCGGAGAAGGAGATTTTTTGGAGAAGGATATTTTTTTACAATAGAAACAACAGATGATGATGTTGATGATGATGTTGATGAGGAGGAGGAAGATCTGGATGACGAACAGGTACCTGACATGTCGCTGGATCCTAAGAAAGTAAAGATTACTTTGTTAGCCCTGCTCTTATAAACAGCCCCCACCCACTTTTCAAGGACAATTAATTTAAAATTCTGAAAAATATTCATCAACGTTTTCTAACGTGGGCAAAGAAACAGTTTCAATAGCTAATGAATGTTCCATGATTTGTTCAATTTGTTGTTGTAAATTTTTCGATGTTTGAAAAAAATGATCGACTGCTTGATCAAATTCATCATTTTCTAAGTTTTTTGTAGCTGTCGGTAATTTTAAATCTTCTTCCAATCTTTTATGTAATCTGTTGCGTTTTGTACTATCAGTTGTCTGTTAATTCGCTTTTTGTTTTGACTTTCTGGTAAAACATATTTTAAATTTTCAAAAGCCTTCTTTATTTTTCGTATTCTTGCTTGTTCCCTTTGATTTCTTTTAAATTTTCTGTCAATGAGGTTTTTTTGGCAAAGAATCCATAGTGTATTGCTAACTCAAAATGTAGCAAACTATTGAGTTTTATGCGCTCAATATATAATGGAAGCCCAAGGTGATGGGAAGGAGGGGGAATAAAAAAATGAAAGAAAGAGTGGGGGGGATCCTTCGCCATCAAGGTTATCAATAGGTATATAAGGCTGTGAGGTCTGCTTAGCCAGACCAAAACCATGAGCTCTTTGAACGAGTTGTGTTTGCAGCGGATCTGCTCAGATAACCCTATGCTCCGGTATATCAGAGAGGTTTCTGAGCCGCTGCCGCAAATCTTGCAAGGCGAGCTAATTTATGAGCACAAAAAATGTTGAGTTTATAAAACTAAAATTTGGTTTGAAATGACAAATTTTGGCAAATTATGTGCCTTATGTCACATAGTACGTTTTCATTAACTTTATAGTTTTTTTCTGTTTACAATATATTATTTTATTAAATTTCTTTAAATTAATAGTTTTTTTAGGCACTTCCTTTGGCCGAACCTGGACAAGACTTGTACAGGCGCATTAGATATGCATATGGCATTATAGGATACAAACTAGAAACGCCGAGACCTCAAGAAATGTGCCAGCTCTGTGTTTTTTCCCCTTTGGCAAAATATGAGATTAAATGTATGTGTTTATGAACATATATTATGTGTTTATAAACATATATTATGTGTTTATAAACACATATAATCACAAGAAATTAAATAGGAACGGGGATCAGAGCAGTTTGTGGTCCAACCAATTAGTGCACTGTTCCCCGTTCATAGGGTATTTTCAGATGACCTTGACCCACTTTTAAAACTTTATGGTGGGGGAAATGTATATATATATATATATATATATATATATATATATATATATATATATATATATATATACCGTGGAATATGTGAAAAGACAACACTTCCCTGAACACCATGGAAAGTTTCCGAATGTCTTACAATGTTCATTGCACTCCTGAACATGTTCAGTTTATGTTAAATGTAATCCATGTTCTTCAGAATGTTAATTTTTTCGCAATTAATGTTACTGGAGAAATATGGGTAAATTTATCATTAGAAACTTTATTGGTTACAATCGACCCTTTAGTAGATCCAATTGGTTTTCAACACTGGAAACATATATTGATAATATGGCTTTCGAACAAGGATGCCATTATTTTTGGGTTGATGTGAATTACATCAACTTTCAAAACGAATCAGATGATGATGGATATGATTCTGTCACATAAAAGTAGACATTAACGGAACTTCTCCCCCTGCCTTTTAGGAAAATAGAGAGGAACAGTGTTAATTGATAACACTGTTTCTCTCTTTTTTCCGCTTGATGTTAAATGACCTTGACCTACTTATTTTGAAGGTCACCCGTTGGGACTTAGAGCTACGTGGACCACTTGTTAGTCAGCAGGGATTAAGACATTTACAAATCCCAAATGTTTAAAAAAGAAAAAAATAATAATTCAATAAAAAAATACAACACAAAAACTAAAGTTTTAAGGTTATTTAAAACTTTTACAAAATATCTAAGTCTGAAAAGTAGGTCTTTTAAAATTTCTTAGACCGAAAGTAGGTCAACCAAAAGTAGGTCAAGGTCATTTAAAAATTATAAAAAAGGGGGTGGGGAAGCGTGGGGTCCCTACCTTATTCTATACTACTTTATTATATCTTATGCTACCCCTTAAATGCTACCATGCTAGGGTTACGGTGTGATCATGACGTAAGCCATCTCACACACCTCACCGCCCTATCATAACTTAACCCCTACCTAACGTTCCCCCTGTTCTATCTTATACTATGTAATATTACAGTTACGGTGTGATCATAACGTAAGCTATCTCACACACCTCGCCAAAATATTACCTCTGACAATTAAACCACGCAGGAAATGGAAAGGTATTTGGATTGCTATTGAGGTCAAGTATTATAGAAGGACGCCTCTCCCACAATAGCCGAACGCGGTGTGTGCTAAACATAAGCTCACCCACACACCATGGCGAACAATACGGTAAGCATAACCCTGCACGTAAGCGCACGAGTTACACCTCTACCATAATGCTGAAGATACACGTTCCGCGTTGGGTATATATTAGCGAGCTCAAGGCGGGCAGCCTTGACTAGTAGGTCAACGTGTCTCCCGGCCGGGGGCCGGTAGCCTACTTTGACCGGGTCAGTAGCCTCCGCTTCACTACCTTGACTACTAGGTTGCCGGCGTCAGTGGCCGGGTCAGCAGCCTCCGCTTTCACTACCTTGACTAAAAGGTTGCCGTGTCTGCTGCCTATAATAACCCCCATTTGGCCGCCTTGTGTCATTCTGCCACTCGCCACCATCGCTGTTACTATCCAGTCCCACATTTTCTTATTTTATTATTTTCTTATTTTTTCCATTATCCAATTATGAATTCTTCATCATCCTCCAACAATACCTCCCTTCTCCGGTCTCCACTGGAAAAACCTACTGTTCCCGTCCTCTCCTCAATTAATGATCTTATTGAAAAACAAATTGAAGAACAATGTCGACAATCCAATGCTATTAATGAAGATGAACACTGGGTGCAAGTTTGTCCGCAAGTTTGTGATTTACCCCTTTCATTCATTTATCCCACACCAATTGAAGAAATCCCCACCCCCCAAATTGAAGAAATTCCCATCCCCCAAATTGAAGAAGACGCCATGAATGAAAATTGGACAAGATATTGTGCTATGTCCCCTTCATTTGAAGAAACTTCCACCCCCCCAAATCGAAGAATTTTCCACCCCCCAACCAATTCAACCCGTACCAGTAAAGACATTTCAAGTAAAAAACATAAGACTCAACCAATTAAGGAAGAACAAACAATATCTTATTAAAAAAATCGAAAACAACAAAATTTTCATTTTCAATGAGGAGAGGACAAACGTTTATATTCTCACCACTCCTAAAACCAAACCAGTATTCATCCCTACGAATCCAAAATTTTTATAAATAACAGCACAAGGTGGAAAATGCAAAATATATGTCTTTCATTAAACTTTTTTTCCTTCCCCTCCTGAAACAAAGTCCACCCTGTTGGCAAAAACGGCCCTTCTAAGGGCCACCCTAAGACTTTCAAATATAGGCTTTCGCCAAAGCCTCAACCCTTGGTGGCTAACAAGAGGTTCACGTACCTCTAAGTCCCAAAAGTTGAGTCAATGGCGGGAGGCTTTCGCTAAAGCCCCAACCTTTGGTGACTAACAAGAGGTCCACGTACCTTTAAGTCCCATAGGGTGAGTTAATGGCGTTGGGGTTGAGGAGGTTGAAAGGGGGTTCTCCGTTTTGTTGGGGGCGGGGTTAAAAAGTTGCTTAAAAACCTATCGTGTGGGTACTCAAATTACGCGAAATTTAAGACAAACAAAAAAGGTCCAGTAACATTTTCCAATAAAACCAACGGTATAGAAGTTATAACACAAAAACTAAACAACTATATTTTTTACATCATATTTTACTTTATATGTTTCCAAACCCTGTCATGTGAGTACTCAAAATACACGGAATGAAAAAACAAACAAAAAAGTCCAGTAACATTTTTCAAAAATCCCAACGGTATAAATGTTATTACGCAAAAACTGACAAATTTATTTTACATCATTACTGAGCCGCTTTCTACTTCTAGTGACCTCGCACGCTTCCGCTTGGAACCAGTTGGCAATACAAGTCGTCGACCTTGTTGCGTCAGCTGACACACCAGGTGGTCAAGTCCTTGATTGCTTCACACACTCAACACTCAACAACTCAATCTCTGCTTTGCCAACCTAAAAACACCTACTTCAATATGAACCTCTCCGAGCACTTCAACATTTGGTATAATTATTTTTCCCATCTACAACTGCTGGGGTACCGAGTTCTTCAGTCCAACAATAATCACAATTGGTATGATGCAACATGTACTATTCTTCAAAATCCATTTCAGCCAGTTGGAAACAACATTCTTACCGGCACCAAAATCACCAGCGAACCACCTCTTTCACCTTTATCTTCAAACGTACCCCAGCAAAAATTACATCTGAAAAATAAAACATAACAATAAATACGAAATCTTTAGACATGTATCTTCTTCCATTTAAATTTTTAACTTAGAAAAAACGAAAATTTATATTATTGACCTACCAAGAAAATTTCTGTTCCTCTTAATCCTCGACACTTGGAAATATTAAAGGGGGGTGGCAAGTTGAAAATAATTCTTACTGAGTAAAACCTTTTATCCTTTCCCACCTCCAAAGTCCACCCTGGTGGCAAAAACGGCCCTTCTAAGGGCCAACATAAAACTTTCAAATTTGGGCTTTCGCTAAAGCCCTTGGACTAACAAGGGGTCCACGTACCTCTAAGTCCCAAAGGGGTTGGGGTTGAAGTTGGGGTAGGGGGTTCGAGGGGGGTTCTCCGTTTTTGGGGGGGTCGGGGGGGTTACAAAGTTGCTTATAACCCTATCGTGTGGGTACTCAAATTACGCGAAATTGAAACACAAACAAAAAAGGTCCAGTAACATTTTCCAATAAAACCAAGGGTATAGAAGTTATAAGAAAAAACTAAAAAAATAACGTTTTTACATCATATTTTACTTCATATGTTTCCAAACCCTATCATGTGGGTACTCAAAATACGCAAAATGAAAAGACAAACAAAAAAGCCCCAACTTAAAAACTAAAAAACTCTTTTTCTACATCTCATATTTTACTTTATTCGTTTTCAAACCCTGTCATGTGGGTACTTAAATTACGCAGAATAATGAGATAAACAAAAAGCTTCGGTAACATTTGTTTTTCAACCAACAGTGTAAAAGTTATAACGCAAAAACCAATTTTACATCTTTAACATTTAAACCAAGTTTATATTTAATTGCAGCAGTAGTTTATTTTACATTTTTTAACTAAATATTTTTGAAGTATGAAGGCGATATAATAAAGTAGCATCTTTAAAATATTGTAACTTGTACAAAGTTAAATAAGTGTTAAACGATATTTTATTACAAATATTTTTAAACCAAATGTTAAGAACGATTGTTTAATACTGACATGTTCACTCAACAAGGGCTACAGTACGACTAACACTACATTTTCAAAAATTGCAAGGAGTCTCTCATGGTAGTGGGGTAAGGCAGGTGTGCGGCAGATGTTCCGTGCTGCACATGTCATTTCAAGGGAGGTTACAGCACCGCCACCGACACATCAGTTTGCTGGTAGGACTCGCAGAGTAAACATCTAAATAAACATGAGTTCTGTTTTATATGTTTCTTTTATTAAAGATGGACTTTGCATTGAAACGCAAAGTTTCACTATTAATGCAGATCCTGTACAACAAACTTTAGTACATCCTCCAGAAAATTATGATTCCATCTACATTTCTGTGCATGAACCTAACGACCCCCCCCCCCCCCACCACCAACAACTGTCGTCACGGAGTAGAACAGCGGCTACCACACGTCATTAAAGCTCCAGCTCTTCACCCGAGTACACATGGACTCTGAGCTTCAAGATAATACTGTTTCTTCTACATCTACACAAACCGCCGAACAATTACCTACTACAAATGAAACTACTACAAGTCTACAAGTAAATGAAATTTCATCAACTGTTAGTTCTGATGCGCAAGCAATAATGTTATCATTAATTGGTTTCGACTAAAAATTCAACAATGGAGGAAGAAAGAAATTCACTACTTTTCAACTTGGTTTTTGTGAACCCGTCGAAATTTGTTATTTGCCTACTTTCATTTTTATGTGGTTACAATTTTGGTTACCTTGTTCAGGAAATGCTAACAGATAAAGAGGAAGAACATTCGCTATTTTTTAAAGTTTATGTTTATGTAATTGCATCTTTATTTGGATACTTTGTAGCAGGATATTTTATTGTTAACTTGTCAATTCCATTTTTATCATGGTATTTTAATAGAAATGAAAATCAGCAAAACAACAATTTAGAAACAGTTTGTAAAAAGAAACAAAAAAATCTTGCATTTTTGGATTTTCTAAAAATGCAAGATCTTTTTTAAAACGTGCCCAGCCGACCTTGACCCACTTCCGGACATTTAAAATTTGAATACCCATCACAGCCGGGCATTTAAACTTTAAATGCCCACGACACACGTCACAGCTACGTCAAAGCTGATAACATCGCGTGACCGGAAGTAGCTGTCAAAATTTGACTTATACGAAATGGGCCAGCAGCCTCAAAAGCCCACTACTGACGACATATCACCAGCTCCGTGAACTGAGAGACCACGTCCTCCAGTGGCATCCTGGGAACACCAACGAGACTGTCAGTCCGTGTTAAATAACACGGCCACTCGTGCCGCGCTACAGCGAACAGGAAATGGGACAATATTTTCTCTTGCGTTTGTATTCAATGGTGATATCTTTCTGTGGTGAAGAATTTCTTCCCTTCACTTTCTGTAGCGGATGTTTTTCTTACATTGATAAAATTGATAATGCTAGGATTACCTTCTCGTATAATGTTTAGATTAAGACCTATATTAAAATTTAATTTCGCCAATTGAACTATTTATAAATAGGTGTTTATTCTGAAACTAGAGGCGAAGCCCCTACAAAATGTGAGATAAAATTTTAATGAACACAATCCTTCCTTTATTATAGTCCAAATACCTTCATTCATAGTAAACTGGCTTTTAGATCCACCCAGGGCCGCGACACGGGCCATGCGGAACATGCGGCCGCATGGGGCGCCGACAGGGAGAGGGCGTCGCCGAAACCGGCGCAGCGACGCCCGAGTAGCCTTTCAAAATTGTTCCAAGTGCTTATCGGACGATTTTACATGTATCAAAAGTCAAAAACATGTTTGATTTTACATGTATCAAAGGTCACATGTATTTTGGTGACTTTTGTTGGCGCCTGGGGAGCATTTTAGAATTTTGTTTACGAGCATTACATGAGTTTTGGATGCGTTTGCCGGCGCCCGAATCCCTTTTAAAATTGGTCAAGGTGTATTAAAATTATAGGGTGCATTATTATTATCTCTATCCCTCTCTCTTCTTATATTATAACACCGACAAAAATAAAAATTACCAATATATAAAAAATATTCAAAATTCAATACAGTAACAAAAGAGCTGCCAAACCAATACTGGAATCACACAAAGGGTCATATGAGGTTTTGTCATGGGCGCGAGGCCGTAGGGACTTGCTAATAAAACGTTAATTAAAATCCAAATTTTAAAAATATTCGCTTACCCCCCGGGTTAAACCGGTAACATCGTAAAGTATATCTTTTATTTAGTTACGCTATTTTGTATATTTGCCATATTGTGTACCCTATTTGCTCTTATAAAACACGTATAATTGCTCATTGAAGTAATTCGACGCGATTCATGACGTCGGAGATTAATTAAAACAACCAAAAAGAACCTTTTCACTCGTCTGGTGGTAACGTTAAAGGTGCAGTATGATGGACATTAATCTAAATTATTCATTCCTCACGTAAGTTAATGGATTTCTTTTGTGAAATTTCAAAACAAGACACGAATGAACTCAAAGTACAAACGTTGTAAAAGATTCAATTTAACTTTGTCAAGTAAAATAAGCATTTCGACAACCATTTAATTATTTGGGTTGTTACAGGATGAGTAAGTTACGTAACTTACATTGTAAAAGATGTACTAAAACTTAAGATTATATTCAGGTGATTTTCAGCATGAAGGATTTTACTGCCGCTACACATATTCTTACTAGGTTTAAAATATCTACCTAGGTAGGTCGGCATTTCAAGGTAAAGTATAAAGTTATAAAAATATAGGCAACAGCAGTTCAGTTTGTATAGTGACATGACGGGTCTCATGCCACGACGTGGTCTACGGGACAACCGGAAGAAGTAAGAAGTAAGTAAGAAGTTAAGAATTAAATACGAGAAGTCGCCTGGCCGTGGTTTTTATTGTCCTCCCCGCGAGCGGACACACTGCATGGAAACAGTGATGCTCACATCTGCACGAAAATTCCCGGCCAAGAACGGGCACATGGGGTTCTCGCTCCTCGCTGCGCTGTTCCGCCGCGCGTACATCCTCCTCATTCGGTCAAATGCAACAGTTTGCCATATCTGCGCTATGCAACAGTTTAGTGACTCGGAGCTATACCACAGTTTTCGATTTCGGTTTTATAATTTTCGGCACTATGCAACAAATTGTAAAACTTTCGGAGCTATTACACAATCGTACAATTCGGTACTATGAAGCACTTTTATATTTTTCATTCGGCGCTATGCAACATTTGTACTTTCGGAGCTATGACGCAAAATACACTTTTGGTGCTATGAGATTCGGTGCTATGATACCGCGCCGCTTGAAAATCCCGCACTCGCTTTCGCTCGCGCGGAAACTATCATGCTCGTCCGGCAAAACAGTACTTCCCGGCCTAGAAACTTAATATACTATATCAAATGTATTGTGGAGAAAAATTGGACTAATAAGCTAATAATAGAGGTACAAAAATTGTCACTAGGTTTTTGATCTCTTGTGTAACTCTAATGTAATATAATCGATATCTATAATCTAATGTAATATGTATCTCTAACGTTATTTATCCCCGATGTAATAACACATTAACACATTGTATTCATAGATTTTACCTTGCTAAGAAAAGTGAAAATGGAAAATTTTCATGTGTACTCTAACGTCCTCAGAGATTCGAGGGACTAGTAGAGAACAGCTCGTCTGTAGCCTCCAGCTGGCTCAAAAATGTATCTCTGTGATGTATTTGAGTCTATGAGGGGGACTTACGATTCAGATTACTTATTCTAACAATAGGCCAACAGGTGAGAATAGAAGCAGAAAATCCTCCCATTTGACTTAAGCATTATTCCACAAAAAGGTTCACCACTGAAGTTGACCACCAATAGTTATTTGTGTGCTGAGGGAGTAAAGTACAACATTTTCTCACGATGGTGACAACATGCTTTACTCTCGAAACACACATAACATTTTCCCCCACCTGCAATAATAGATACCCAACCTATAAAAATGCATTTCATTAACTTAATCATTAACAAACAATATCCATTTTTAATCTACAATTAGTTACTGCATACTAACTGCAACCATTCATGCGCCAGCGATCAGCTGATAGTTGCAACATTCTTACACGCTTATTTCTTAGACGTTCAATCAGCTGATTGTTGTCAATGTTATTATTATGCCATAATTCCTGCCACGAAATCAGCTGTTAGCGCCTGCAATCCGTTCATAACCTCAACATATTTGCATGTCTGCGAAAAAATGTTGAAGCACTAGATTTTTGTAGTATTGATTTAATGTTGTTCTTTTGGTTTTACTTTGTCTCCCATCAGGACTCACTCATTACAAGGAGTATAAGGCATCTAAACATAGCAGGTGGGGGAAAAAGTATATTATTTCCTTGATCCAACCAAAACTAACGAAAATTAAGATACAGAGAAAAACGTCATTATGAAAACGTGTGGAACGTAGAATAAAATTTCTGTATGTAATTATATTTTTATTGATGTAATTATAGTCCGGTATCACTTATTTACTAGCAGAGGTGGTTTCCAAGGTCCTTAGAATAATATTTTAAAGGCTACGTGATTCCTATTGATCTCCGGAGTCGTATAGTTTTTTATTTCAACGGGAGGCATTTATTCGCTTTTGCCCTAGGGGCTTTCGCACCCTACAACCCCTTAGCATTTTACCATTTATCAATTTGGTCATTTACTGAATTAAGGCATGAATTATTCAATTGAACTCAAAACACCCTACAAACTAATAATTTACTTAGTTTCTTCATAATAGTTAACATTTAAGGGTGTTGCTTTTCCTATTGAGTAAATGTCCAAAATGTAAATGACTTGCTATATTTTTGCTGCGGACACATTCAATCGCTTAACTTTGGCAAGGGAGCTATGGAAGATACATAAAATATAGAATACAAATTCTGACTTTTGGTGGGGGTATTATGCACTATGAAAATGAGCACATCTGCAGGCATCCTTGATGAAGAAACATCCCTGAAAACTGCACCAAAAAATAGAAGCAATCAAATGACACAAATCATAAAATAAAAATGGACGAAGAACAAGTGGAGGAAAGAAGAGCCAATGATGAAATAAGAAGGAGAGGAACAAGCAAAGATGAAAGAATAAAGAATCAAGCGAAGGTTTTGAGTGTTGGATACAATAAAATAATAAAATGCAAAAAAAGTCAGGCTAAAATGGTTGTCAACAAAAATAGATAGTGCATTCATTAATCAAATTAAAATTTCTTTACAGAAGTGATATTTATTGTTATTTTTACAATTGTTATTTTGAGATTTATGATAGGCCTACAATTATTTTCTAGGCAAAGTTTTATCTTTGTTACTCGATTTCAACCCGGTCATGCACTGAAATATGACCTTGGTAATTTATAGACGCAAGGCCGGTCATATACTGGAACCATCACATAGTTTTCGTAAAAATCGATTGAAACCGATTTAATTTTATAATTTATTTCCTATGTCAATCTATAAATGTTATGCAAGAGGTATGCGATAAAGAACACATCGAAAACTATTTCATGTGGGAGTAATCTTAATTTGATCCGAGATCTCACCCTTAACCGGCCATTCACTGATACACTCGCCCTAACATATTCCTTCACTGATTTCGCCAGTGGCGGGACCGGAAGAGGGCCATCAATGGATTATTCTGTGGGATACTCTAATAAATAAACGGAATCAGGAAACTGACACATACTTTCTCCCTTCAAGTCATTTAAAACCAGAAAACATATCTAGTGAAATATAAAAAATTAACAATTAATTATCACACAAAATATACCAAATGTTATCAAAATCGGTTAGTAAATAACGGAGATATCGGTTTTTAAATATTTGCCATAAGAATAACATTGGACAACGTACTGCGTTTACCGCCGAACTAAAATATCAATTATCTCCGCAACCAGTTGACGTTAACTAATGATTCAAAATACCAGATTATTTAGTGTTTCAAGTCTAATTTAATGGTTGCAAGTATGTTTTCTTTAGAGGTCACAGATTTTGTGAAATTTGAAAAATATGAATTTTTTAACACAAACCCCCATAACTTCTGAACCTGAATTTTTACAGACATGCGGGGGGTGGCATTTTGTTTGTCATCTTAAGCACTAAAAACCATGAAATTTTTATCAAAAGCGTTAGAGCCGTTTTTAAGAAATTTGGATGTTTGTAATTTTTTATGGGTTTTCACTCTGTTTGTGATTTTGTAAACATAAAAAATCTTATATCTACATGCAAAAACACATTTCTATCTTTAAAAATTAAATTAAATTGAATGATACTTTGAATGGTACTTTTTTGCAATGATAAATAGAGATTTTTTATTTCATTTGGTTTGCAATTGCCTTCGTTTTATCAGAAAGTCATGAAAATGTAGCATTAGGCAAACATCGGAGTTGTGTTGGAGTGTCGTAGCGTTACACTGTCAACATCAACACCTGCGACCTTGCTGCCTTCCGCTGCCAACTGAGTTAGATCGGAGTAAATATATTGAATACAAAATTTTCAGTTAGAAAAATCGAGTAGAATATGTCTGTGTAATTTCTTTAGTAAGTCGATAAATAAAAAGTTTGTAACGATGTTAGATAAAATTCTTATGAACAGCATCAGCAAACTGACACATACTTTCTCCCTTTAAGTTGGAAAACTACAATAAAATAAAAGAAGTTTTTAATTTTCCACAAACACCTACCGAATATTGTAAAAGTCCGTTATTATTCAATGGAGATATAGGGTTTTCTTAATATTTGCCATAAAAATAACATTAGACAATGTACTGAATTCATCACCAAACAAAAATATCAATCTTCTTCACAACTAGTTGACGTAGTCTAATAAAAAAACTTTTAAACAGGTTTCATTGGGTAAGCTAAATTCTGTATACCGTTAATAGATTGAAAAGTGGAAATTTTTGCCATATTTACAATTTAGCCCTGGCCCCCAAAATGGGTGTTTTGGGGGCAGCCCCAAAATTTTAAATGCAAACTCCTATTGAGTGGCCCCTCATATTGAAGAGTTTGTCAAAACAAAAGCAATGCTGCGAACCCGAAGTCGATATGAGGACTGAGATTCCAACTCTCGAAGAATGGTCCCTACGTAGTGTTGTGAAAGTTGAAGATTTCTTGAAAGATATTACTATGGTTTTTGTTAATATTAATTAAAGTGCTCTTGACATATAACTGCCAAGCCTTGTCACGCGTCTCTAATGAGGACCCATCCCCCTTCAGAATTCCAAAACCTTGACCTCTGACCACTTCAGAACGCCAATGCGGCTCCGCCTACCGACCAGTTGAATACATTATTCATATCAGCAGATGTTTCTATTGGTTGACAGCCGAAATCAACGGCGATCGACGTGCACCCTCTTTAGTCGGCTTGATTTTGGGTCTAATCTTTTTATTTTCTACTGGAAGTCTTGAACTGTCAGAACAGGATGTTGAAACATAATACATCCTGCTGTGCTTGCTGCTGGCTGGTGATTGAACTGAAATCGATTATAAATGTAGTTTCAACTCGATAAAAAAAATTATTTTGTTTTACATTGAGTATTAAAAATATAGTTTTTATGAGTTTTCACTAATAGAAGTATATTTATCTTGTAACCACTAAAGCTATAGGTAAGCGTGTCTGTTGGGAGGCAATCTTGCAATTTACCCCCTAACAAAACAAACATCTATTAGTTTATACTCTGCAATCTTAATACCTCTGATGGATAAACAGTGTCTTTAATCGTTGTTTTTATTGTCTTGATTAATGAATGAATGAATGAATGAATGAAACGTTTATTCCAAGAAAATAAACAGCTGTACAAATATAATCCACAAAAAAAACATAAATCTATACCAAATGCAAAAAATAAATTAAGAGTTTTATTACAATTTTATTGGCTGCTAAGAAAAAAGGAATGGTCTTATGGAATCAGCAGACATAGGCAAAGGCCTGTGCGTCTGCTGCGTTGCAGTACAAAAATATCGTAAGTTTGACCTCTTTATTGGAAATCATTATTAAAAAGAAATTAATGAACTTATAATTAGGAAATTTATTGTTTTTAGAAAAAAAATAATGGAGAAAAAATGATTTTTAAACTAGGTTACGGTTTGTGCTTCTTTATTTTAATGGTCTGATATAAAAGTAATAGAGTGGCTAGGACGAAGTCGGAGCATGAGCCGGCCGGAGGTGGTCATGATCAAAGGTCAGTCAAGTCAAGGGTCAGGTCTGGCGCGCCGTAATAATCCGGTCTGCTTCGTTGATACTTAAACTTAGTAGCCATTTTTTTACACGAACTTTAATAGTAGTTTATGCAACGATTGTATAATGAATGCCTTTAAGGCACGAGTGAGATGTAAGTTAGAACACGAGCGAAGCGAGTGTTCTAAATATCTCACGAGTGGCTTAAAGGCATAATACAATCGTTGCATACACTATTTTATCTACGACCAACAATATATGACAAAATTCCCCCCAAAGTTAAACAAAACTCATGGCTTATACTAATGATGGAATAGGTCAACTAAAATTTGAGGTTAGGCAAATAAGCAGACTGACCCATGAATCGTTGTGGAACAATCAGCTGATGGGATAAGTAAACTCCAACATGAATCGTAATGCAACAATCAGCTGATGTGCGAATTGCGTAATTGTTATTATGACACTACTTCCGTCAAATGCCGAGCTCTCATTGGTCTAGAACCAGTACTCTAAAGTGACTCCAGTACTCTAAAGTCGTCATTAGAGTACTGCTTGGTTTTTGGTGTTTTAATGTATATCATTATAATGTTTATTGTAATACCATAATTGGTGCTTATTGCAATGGTCGTAGATAAATACATTAAGAGAGAGTGATTCTAACAGATTTAATTCGGGAAAGTTTGTACGAATGTTTCGAAAAATAATATGAGAAATATAAAAGGAATTTGTTGTGGATAATTGGGTAATTGGGGTAATTAAGGATCGGAACAAGGAAGCACATAAATTTAATTTGTATGTAATAATAATAATTTCTGTTACTGTACATAATATTTCACTTTGACATAGTTTTTAGTTTGTTCTTTTAATTGCATATTGTATTAAAACATATATAATTCCTAATTTTGTTTAGAGTTCGGATAAGCCTAATAAACTTATTTTTTATAATTTTAACTTTTTTAATCAGGTAATAAAGTAGGACACTCAAAGTTACGTTAAACTCTAGATACGTTTAACAAATTTGACACTTCAAATCTAATTGATGTGATTGATTGAGCCATCTGCATAATTTATGAACGTTTACTTGACACTTGTACCGTACCGACATGCTCTCATTCTCTTGTCCTGGCGCTGACATGAAGACAACACTGAGTCTCTTCGTATTCGGTAAGAACAATTTTACGACCCTATAAATATTATCTATTTGTTTTTTACCATTCAAACTGTAACCTAACTTACTTATCATAAAAGATTTTCAGTTGATTAAAAATAAACCATAATAAACAGTATCAGGAAACTGACACATACTTTCTCCCTTCAAGTCATTAAAACCAGAAAACATACTTAGTGAAATGAAACAAATGAACAATTAATTATCACACAAATATATACCACATTTTATCAAAATCGGTTAGTAAATAACGGAGATATCGATTTATAAATATTTGCCATAAGAATAACATTGGACAACGTACTGCGTTTACCGCCGAACGTTTAGTTATCAATTATCTCCGCAACCAGTCGACGTAAACTTATGATTCATAATACCAGATTATTTAGTTTTTCGAGTCAAATTTAATGGTTGCAAGTATATTTTCTTTAGAGGTCACAAATTTTGTAAAATTTGAAAAATATGAATTTTTTAACACTTAAACCCTCATAACTTCTGAACCTGAATTTTTACAGACATGCGGGTGGTGTCATTTTGTTTATCATCTTAAGCACTAAAAACCATGAAATTTTTATCAAAATCGTTAGAGCCGTTTTTGAGAAATTTTGATTTTTGTATTTTTTTATGGGTGTTATGGGGTAAATACCCTTAAAAATCAAAAATTCAAAAAAATGAAAAAAACGCCTGCAGATACTACGGCTTTATACCTACATGCCAAATTTCATGAAAATCGGATCTCTAGTGTCGTCTCTAGCTTTGTTTACATCCACACACACACACACACACACACACACACACACACACACACACACACACACACACACACACACACACACACACACACACACACACACACACACACACACACACACACACACACACACACACACACACACACACACACACACACACACACACACACACACACACACACACAGACAGACAGACAGACACCAGGCCGAAAACCACTTTTTTGGATTCAGGGAGCACTAAAACGAATATATCCACTAACAACTCAAATTCGAAAATTTTGACGAAAACAATACTTTCTCCATATACTATGTATATGGGGGAGGAAGTAAAAATGATATATACAATAATTTTCTTTAAATTATCCTGGCAGTATCTATCTGATACAATTATCTATCTGTACATCATCATTAATAAATACAAAAATGTAAACAGGTCTCAATAAAGTTCTTTTTTATCATGATTAATGTGTAAAATGTAATTTACAAACGTGGCGATAGTCTAATATAGTTTTCATGATAAGATTTTATCTTATTTTATTATTATAACTTATATCTGCAGTACAGATAATGGTATCAAAACGTTATTCGCTATAAACATTATGTAACACTTCAACTCACTGCCTCATAAAGGTATAACGGTATAACCAATGAGTAAAGTTAAAAATACCCGGTGTAGTTGCAGGGGCAAAGTTATTCACAAATGGATAGGGTAACTAAATGTTCATTGCAATTTAATTATAATCGGTAAAGTACTTTTCTGATAAATCGTAAAGAGCGTATTATTTGCAATGACCATTAATGACGTTGAGCCATTTTCATATTAAAAAGCTCCTAGTTAAAAAAACTATAACAACGCGAAAAGCTAAAAAAATACATGATTGAATATTCATCGATATCAAATTACCAAATAACTTCCTTTTTACATATGGCTCTAAAAGTATGTCTGTAGTTTGTTAGAAATACCTCCGGTATTTTGATGCGTTTCTTAACATTATTTGTTTCAAAGTAACCTTTTCATTTCCGGCCTCTTTTTAGTTTTATACTTAATTAAAATTAGTTTATATTAATAAACGTAATTTAGAAATTAGTGGATTAAGCTAAAATATTTTTTTATCCATGAATTTAAATTCTTTGTTTTTTAAGTCCAAATTTTTACTTTAAATTCTTTTAAGGATATATGTGTGCCCTTTCTCCGTATTTTTTCGTAGAAAAGTATGAGGCGATGGTGAGATGCAGTCCGTCAGGCTGCACTTTCATTTTTTCACATGAGATTTTTTGGCAACTCCTCTCCTTTTCAACTGCTACTATTCTTCTGCGTTATTCTATCCCCATTTTTGACTGGTTCTAGAATGTATGGGGTTGTTCGTGGGGTCGATGTTTCTTGCGATTCGAAGGAATTCAAACAATAAATATATTTATAGCTTTAATTCAACTCCTGCGTTATTCTATCGTTATTCTGAAGATCTAATATGTTTTATCCTATGAAAAAAACTTGTATGAAGTCTCTAGACAAATTATTAATTTTTTGACATTGAAATTTCTCTCATAACTTACACATAATCCAACATCATATTTGCCATTATAGAATGGGCAAAGGCTGAAACTCCGCAGAGAATTTTCTGACAGGAGAAGAAGAGAACCACGTAAACTTAAACACATCGAGTTATTTCTATGAGATAAAATTGATTTGCCTTGCCTTAGATACAATTTTTTATACACACACACACACACACACACACACACACACACACACACACACACACACACACACACACACAGTGCATCCAAATTTATGATGTAATAAATCTTTTTTACTTGTAAAATTATTTTTATTTTTAAAACAATAAACTATGTTGTCTAAAATAACAATTATTACTAACATACAATTTAATACTGTAACGTCTTTAGTAGAGGTGTTCTTGAGTTAAGAGTAATTTAACCTACGAAAACTGACGTTCATACCTCCCTTCAATTATCGGCAATGGTATTATGACACCAGATTCATTTATACATCACCTATGGCATTTGTTTCCTATATTTAATTACCGGTACTGCTATTGTCACCTTCGTGGACGCCATCTTGAAAATGAGGCACTTCCGGTGGTCAAACTTTGGTAAACCTTTAGTATGTTAAACAGCACATAAAATATGACAGAAAAACGCAGGAATCTCCCTTATAGCAATTTTTTCAGGGTAAAACCCTATTTTTCCTCGACTATATGTACTCTACGTTTAACTAATAATGGTGTAAATACTGTCAAATACCTGTACTGTCGTAGAGGCAATGGACATCAAGTGTTCATTCCAGTGAAAGCCTTCAGGAATCATTAAAAACCATCATTATACAAACCCACGTAACCCAAACGGACAGACGCACATAACAAACAAACATTGACTTTTAATTGCTTTTTGACTATTTACCTGAAGGTACAAGGTATTTACACCATTATTAGTTACTGTTCAGTGATTCGGAGGCTAACTACATGAACTAAGTTCAAAAACAAAATCGATTGAAAGAGAAAAACTTATTACTTCAAAAATCAAAATAATTTAATCTATCTATACAAAATTAATTTGCTAGGAGTTATTTTGTGAGTAGAACTCCTCCTAGAGTTTTTAACCGATTTTAATGTTTTTGGTGTCATTTTAAAGAGCTCTCTCTGAAGTTGTGCTTCCCTTAAAATGAGCTCTATGTATGTTAAGAGTTTCGCACAAGTGGCCCTTAAAGTTACCATATAATTCTTATGGCAGATAATATTTGTTTACATATTGATCATATGCACAATTTCAGTCACATTTAATCAGCTGGTGAAAGGTTTGTTTTTATTTACCTGTCACAAATAAATGTTTAGTTCTGCAAACAAGTTCTAGCTAACTAATTAAATGGAAAAAAGATTGAAAATAAATTAAACTTGATACTTAGAAAGAGAAACTTTCGTTTGCTGATTAATGAAGAACACGACATAGATTCCTAGAAATTGGGGAAAACGAATGTCTGCCGACGAACTACCATTCTCAATAGAAAATATGGACTTACTTTGTAATCATTGCAGAGGAAAACACTTTAAGGCGAACAAACTGGTACGTTAAGGACATTTACTCTGAGTTGCCATAAAAGTGAAGTGAATTTAGAAGAATACACCCAATAAAAATGTACTAAACATCTCATTGACGGGATTACTGACGGAAACAAAAACAAATAAAAACTACCTAAACAACATCAGATCCTACGACTCCGCATTTGCGATGGTGAATTCTGAAGCAAACATAGATGAATCCATCGTAGGAAGTGTATATAACTTTCCGATTCACTTTATTTTTTATAATCGAATTGAGACTTTATTTTCTGTAGAAAACCATAAATTTAACTTCCCTCAGGTATATTTATATAACGTTAATACACTTCCAAATGGAGGTAATGGCTGGAATGTAGGTTTGAAACATGCTCAAGGAACCTTTGTGGTACGCAACCACATGTTGCAGTATTCCTCTTTTCGACTTGCTGTACGGGATTTTTTTTGTATTCTGCATAGGTCCGAAAAGCTTCTTTTACATTGGGTGATTAATATCTATGTGAGGATAGAAGGCACTCGACTTGGCTTTAATTCAGAATCATCCAACTGTGTGTAGATATGTGTTTAAATGGACCTTATCTCAATTTATGTCACGATGTGTGTTGGTAACGCTCAACATCACACTTTAGACCGCTTTTCATGCAAAAACTAGAGTATAATTAAGTCTGAAACTTTTTTCTGTAACTTATGGCTGAAACTTTTTTTCTGTATAGTATGCACATATGAGAAGGTTTTAGACGACTTAAACCTGCGTACATCTTTTTGAAATTAAATAGCAAGCTTCTAAAAACCGAGTTTTATTTGATTTCGACCAAGTTTGTTTTGAATGTTCCCATAATTCAAGGGGATGACGTTTTGTTTACATTTTCAGTGTTCCAAGCAGATGATAGTTACCTTCACTGATGGATTCGTCGTTACAGATGTTTTATGATTTCATTCAGTTTTATGTTTTGGTTTATAATATTTCTTTTTAATTGACATGCACTATATAAAGTTAATATTTTCCCATTCATTATACATTTCTCAGGATTTTCATCCTGATCTGACCCTCGGACTCCACCACAGACCAAGGCCGCGCACAGACCCTCTCAAAGATCATATTAATATTCTTTTGCCAGAATTATAAGTGATGAAATGTTTATATTCAAACAGATGTTAAAAGCAAGACATTTCATAGAATATAAAACCAGCTGACTGTCAAAAATAAAATAAATCACTGACTAGAGATACTTAAAAGTCCTTCCTTCCTTATAACAGCTGTTAATGAAAGAGATAATGTAAACCATTTTTAAAATATTGCGGGACGGCTATGCTACATTGTTGTTCAAAATGAACCCTAAAAACATTAGAAAATACTTTGGTGGCATTTAATTAAGGTATTTTCTACTCTATATACATAAACTTTCATGAAACAGGAAACTGCTTTAAGATTCACTAAGTACGCACGGTCTGCTGCGAAGAGGGTATTTCCTGCCTCAGGGTCACTCTGTACTATAGCACAGATTCAACGATAGGCCTACTGAGTATAAGCCTTCCCAGGCAGCGACACCCTTAAGGGTTTTGTCGGCGGGGGCGCTGGGATGTGCTGGCATGTGTAGTATAGAGAAGCAAAATAATAATGCTGTAGGGGGGGCAGCAATTTTTTAAGTACTCCCGTCGTAGCAGACCTGCGTTCTTAGCGGATCTACTTTATATTTGTCAAATAATACCACTGACCTATCACACAGCCCAAACTACTTGAAATTGACCTAGAACCTTGAAACTTGTCATGGACGTTGCTATGGGCGTGAGCATCCGCTGAGAATGGGTTTTTCGAAATTCTAAGTTTTTAGGATTTTTCGGGGGGGTCAACGGTCTAAAATATTTCTGTATAATTTAATGGATGATCTTTCGATTAAATTGTCAATTTTCATTTAATCAAGAAGGCGGTTTAAGCTTCACATAGGTTTCTACAGCTGATTTATAGTTTGGTTCCTTTTATCATGGTTTTATGGTTGTTTTTTCTTTTAAGTGATATGTACTATATTAAAGTCACCAATAGTTTTTGTACCTAATCTATTTAATCATAAAATCAGTATGTGGCACCATCTTCATTTAGGCAGCGGGTGTTAAAATCATTATCGTGAGCGAAGCCACGGGCAAATGCTAGTATGAATTAAAACTACCTGGACGTAATAGCTATCGTTCAACGGTTTGGGATACCTTTTTTTTCGTAACAATGACATGTAATCTTGAGTGGTCTGAAATTTGGAACCTGGAATTCGGCACATTTCCAAACGGAAATAGCAAGATTTTTTCACAGCAAGTTAAAAGGAGCTAACATCAGGAATAAAAAACACTTATTTGGAAATGCTAATTTATTGTGTGATGCTGATATACAAAATATAGTTTCAGAAATGTGGATTACGACATGCACATATTTTATTAACTTTGGATGAACAAGACTGAATCCAAGAATCCGATGGTATCGACCATGTCCATGCACAACTTCCTAATCTTGAAGCACTATCATTAATAACTGCAAAAAATATATTAATTACTAAAATTGATCCTATTGGTACCTAAATATTGCTCGATTTCGAGCAACAGGCTAACTAGTACATAATTAATTTTCTAGGGGTTATTTTGTGAGTAGAACTCCTCCTAGAGTTTTTAACTGATTTTATTGTTTTTGGTGTCATTTTAAAGAGCTCTCTCTGAAGTTGTGCTTCCCTTAAAATGAGCTCATTGTATGTTAAGGGCTTCGTACAAGTGGCCCTTAAAGTTACCATATAATTATTATGGCAGATAATATTTGTTTACATATTGATCATATGCACAATTTCAGTTACAATTAATCAGCTGGTGTTAAAGTTTTGTTTTTATTAACCTGTCACAAATAAATGTTTAGTTCTGCAAACAAGTTCTTGCTAACTAATTAAATGGGAAAATATTTAAAATAAATTAAACTTGATATTTAGAAAGGTCACAATATATGCCACCAATTAGAAGAAAAAGAGATATCCGCTTTTTAAGAACTAATAATTTCAACTATATGAGAAACTTTCGTTTGCTGATTAATGAAGAACACGACATAGTTTCCTAGAAATTGGGGAAAGCAAATGTCTGCCGAAGAACTACCATTCTCAATAGAAAATATGGACTTACTTTGTAATCATTGCAGAGGAAAACACTTTAAGGTGAACAAATTGGTACATTAAGGACATTTAATCTGAGTTGCCATAAAAGTGAAGTGAATTTAGAAGAATACACCCAATAAAAATGTACTAAACATCTCATTGTCGGAGTCAATTACTGGGAAACAAAAAAACAAGTAAAACTACCTAAACAATATCAGATCCTACAACTCCGCATTTGCGAAGGTGCATTCTGAAGCAAATATAGATGAATCCATCGTTGGAGGTGTATATAACTTTCCAATTCACGATATTTTTATAATCAAACTGAGACTTTACTTTCTGCAGAAAACCGTCAATTTAAGTACCCTCAGGTATATTTATATAACGTTATTACACTTCCAAATGGAGATAATGGCTGGCATGTAGGTTTGAAACATGTTCAAGGAACATTTGTGGTACGCAACCACATTATGCAGTATTCCTCTTTTCGACTTGCTGTACGGGATTTTTATTTTGTATTCTGCATAGGTCTTAAAAGCTTCTTTTACATTGGATGATTAATATGTGAGGATAGAAGGCACTCGACTTGGCTTTAATTCGGAATCATCCAACTGCGTGTAGATATGTTTTTAAATGGACTTTGTCAAACAGCAAGCTAACCACTAAAACTGACGTTTTTGAAGTAATTGGGTAATCCTCCCTTCTCCATTTATAGGATCACCACAAAATATGAACTAAAACTACCTGGACGTAATAGCTAGCTATCGTTCAACGGTTTGGGATACCTTTTTTTATTCGTAACAACGACATGTAATCTTAAGTGGTCTGAAATTTGGAACCTGGAGCTCGGCACATTTTCAACCTGTCTTTATAGCAAGAGTTTTTCACAGCAAGTTAAAGGAGCTAATACCAGGAATAAAAAACACTTATTTGGAAATGCTAATTTATTGTGTGATGCTGATATACAAAATATAGATTCAGAAACGTGGATTACGACATGCACGTATTTTATTAACTTTGGATGAACAAGACTGAATCCAAGAAGTCGATGGTATCGATCATGTCCATGCACAACTTCCTAATCTTGAAGCACTATCATTAACTTAATAACTGCAAATAAATATATTAATTACTAATATTGATCCTATCAGTACCTAAATATTGCTCAATTTCGAGCAACAGGCTACCTAGTTAGTAATAAAAAAGATACATTTCACCATGAATTCGGAGGTACATTACGCTTGTATGTACTTTGTCCCTTGTTTCAACTATCCCTCGTGCCTTAATTTATGTAAAACCACGCTATGACAATTGTCCTAGGTTCAATTTTGCTCCAGGTTAATTCGTTCCAGGTATCTTCAATTCCAACTGATGTGCGAGCTGTAATGTACGGGTTGGTTAAGATTGGGTTGACTTCAGGGCATAAAATGACATGCTAACTAGGCGACACAAATGTCGCCCAGTGCTGAGATTTTGTCGCCCAGTGGCCTTGGTTAGTCCCGGTGTTTTTTTAGTGATTAATATTTTTGATGTATCGGCATTTTAAAACTAAATAACTTCTAACTAAATAACGTTTTTAACTATAATGCTCGTCCGGCAAAACAGTACTTTCCGGCCTTGTAACAGAATATACTATTCTAGCACCAGGATCTAATTTCTTTGTTTGAAATTCATTGTTGGTGATGATGATTTTATATTTTGATTAGGATTTTTGCGGACATTTGCCATCACTTGTTTTTTACTAATCAGTGATGGCAAATGTCCGCAAAAATCCTAATCAAAATAGGATCTAATTTACTCAAAATTTACGAACTTCAACAGCTTAAAATTGTTATTGTTTTTTTTCCCGGTCGTGTACAGAGTTCTAAAGTGAGAATACAATCATTGACTTTGGACTTATTATCCAAAGTAAACGATACTATGTAATTGAGGAAACATACCTTCAAAATATTTAGGAGACATAAAAACATTTAAATCATCAGCAACATAGTAATAACAGAAAGTGACTTATAACAGTCATGAAGTAAAAAACAGAAATTTATATTGTGGTTTTAGATTTACGTAGAATACTTTAATATGCTTGTGTTCAAAAATAGTTTAAGGTTTTTAATACACTTTTGAAAATGAGCTATGATTTTGGCCCAAGAGGTTGTAGAGGCAGCCTTGGACTATCACAAAGTTCTAGAATACGTAATTTAGTGGGACTATATGGACTGTTTCCAAGTCAATATAATGGGAAAATTCATTTAAAAATATGTAGAAATCTGTGATTTTCTCTTCCATTTTTGCAAACATTTTCCGGGGGTGGGCCCCCGGACCCCCCTCGTTGTTTCGTCTCCACCGAAGTAATACTGGGTGCACCTATGTCGCCCAGTGGAATTCCTTTAAAATATGCTCCGGTTGACTTTGGTTATGATTTGGATCGGTTTATGTTGTGTAAGTCTGTGTTAGACCACAGCACGGCAGCCGCGCCGCTTTCACTGGGACTGACGATTCTTGGGGAAAATGGGACGATTAGTTCGACATCGTGTTTTTATTTAAAATAAAACACTTAAAAGGGTTCACGGTTGAATCATGTTTTTAATATTAAAAACCTGGAACTGGTGAAACATAGGACAAGTGTTTTGTATCTCTTTTTAAAATGATTCCAACCGACACACTGTTGAGTTTCGTAATACTTTTAATTTGTGGTACCGATCTTGGCAAAATCATACCTGAGAAAAAAGAAGCGCGCCCTAAAATATACTCGAATATCCCACGGTATCTAGAAAAAAGATAATATTCAACACATTTAACTCAGTGTTCCCATAATGTAATTTTTAATCAAACTTTTTACATTTCTATATTTTCTCTTATCTTTAAGAAAGGTTTAGTATATAAACGTTTAAAAATTCGTAACTCCACACTCAAACCCGTCCTGTTCGATTGTCCTTGAAATAGTGCATTAAGTTATAATTTTTAGCGAATTTCCCCTATAGGGAAGAAGCTATTATCGTAGGTCTCATGGTAAGACCTAAGCCCGAGACCATGATAACTTTTCGTTTTGGGGCCACCAGAAGCAAAAAACACCATTCGTTCGAATTTATATATATATATATATATATATGTCTGTTAGCACGATAGCGGCCGTAAAAATGGTCCAATCTTAATGAAAATTGGTACAGACATGTAAAGGGGTAATCACTCCGACGAGTTCGTGAACCAGCCCGATCGGATCACCGGAAGGGGGGGTAAAGGGGGTTAAACCCCCCCAAAAATGGGTTTTTTGAGTTTTTTACATAGAAAAAAAAAATTAACGAATTTTTGTTGGCACCATTGAATTCAGCTCAAAAAACAAACAATTTAGTATTTTGAATCACTGCTCTATGTCCATTGGCTACCGAGATATTGAAAGTGGTAAACAGAGTACGTTGTCCCAATGTTAACCTTATGGGAAATAAGTAAAATTCTATATCTCCGTTATTTTTCAACATATCTTGATAAAACTTGGTAAATAGCTTCTTCTAGTTCAGATCTACTAAATATTGAGTTAAAACCACCCAGTTTTAATATATCTGTAGCAGCAAACCTGCATACTCATTCCCCATGTTATTCTTATGGAGCTTACCAAAACATGTCAAATCTCGCTATGTTGGATTGAAATGTCTTGTTTTGCATTTGAAATTCGCTGAGTATGCAGGTCTGCTGCAACGGGGGTATTTCTGATTTTTCCCCCTTTTCCTGTTTTAATCAAAGATATTCTTTCAAAGATTTTTTTTGCGGAGCTTTTTCTTTTAAGTTAAGGATTAAAAGTAGTTTTAATGCCCTTTTTTTAACCCTTTATGTAATACCATGCTAACAATTTTAATAATTCAATGTTTTCTCTTCTCTTGTTTTCTTGATTGTTTTCATCAGTTCTCATTGACTCTGTTGTGTCCTTCAGTCTGTGACATTTATTATGACAGTTATAATTATAATCAGATGTTATCTTTGTTATCATTGTATGTTTACATTCTAGTACTTTAAAAAATACCAATGTACAAATAAAATGAATTTACATCTTTTCATTAACTTTATATCATTCCTTGTTAAATCATATTAGACATCCAAGGATTTAACAGACTCTAAGTCCATAATCAAGGAATCTACCATTTCATTAAATTCTGCATAGTTCATTAAATCCTGCGTACATTCTGTATACATTGGTACATAATTTATTTGAAAACAAAATAAACAGTTTTGTTTATCAACACGTTATTTTGACGTTTAAAGGTAGACTGAAGTGCTCCTGGCTTTAAATTGGAGTACTACTAGCGCTAATGTTTACTTTGGTGCCGGTTACGTCACTCATGAACCCTACCGTCTTTTTTCTATAGATACCGTGCGAATATCCTATTTTTTTTTCTTTCACCGAAACCACTTCGAAAGCTGCTGCAGAAATTCTTTGTGTCGATTCACTCTGTTGTCCGGAGTGTTTCGCGGCTCCAGCCGTTACTTACCTCAACTTGAATGAAAGTACAGGTTGCATCAACTTGCATGTCTACTTGCGCAGGCGCTGCTTGCTAGTGTAAAGGGCACTTTAAAGTATTCACTGTTTCTGAATACACAATCACCAACATGATTCTCAACACCTCTAGCCGCATTTGGCGTATCTTGCCTCAATCATCTTTTTATCTTAAACTGGGTCGGTCGCTTGTCCTGTAATCCAGCTACTTGGAGGTCACGAATTGTGGATAGTTATGATGGCTTGTGGATACGGTGTTCCCTAGTGAAATTAATGGCCGCACTAGTGAATACTATATTCATTCATAATACCATCCTCATAATTAGACCAGTTCGCAAGTGAAGTTGGTGATCTTGTGGTTCGGACCGTTAAACTCCTTGTTCCTAGGTTTCCTAAGGTAACTGCCAATAGCTGTTGGGCTATTAATGGATAGTCATGTCTAAGCCAGCAGGGACTGATAGACATGACTGTCCTTTAAGTAACCATGACCTTTAAGTAGCCATGTCGTCCTTTTTAGCGAATTTCCCCTATAGGGAAGAAGCTGTTACCGTAGGTCTCATGGTAAGACCTAAGCCCGAGACCATCATAACTTTTTTTGGAGGTCCCCAGAAGCAAAAAACACTATTCGTTCGAATTTATATATATATATATATATATATATATATATACATCTTTATATATATCTCTATGTGTCTGTTAGCACGATAGCGGCCGCAAAAATGGTCCGATCTTTATGAAATTTGGTATGGACATGTTAAGTGGTAATCAATTGGACGAGTTTGTGAACCAGCCCGATCAGTCCACCGGAAGGGGGGTAAAGGGGGATAAACCCCCCCAAAAATGTGTTTATTCAGTTTTTTACATAGAAAAATAAAATTTATCGAACTTTTGTGGGCACCATTGAATTCAGCTCAAAAAAACAAACAATTTAGTATTTTGAATCACTGCTCTATGTCCATTGGTTACCGAGATATTGGAAGTAGTAAACGCAGTACGTTGTCCCAATGTTAACCTTATGGGAAATAAGTAAAATTCTATATCTCGGTTATTTCTCAACATATCGTGTTAAAACTTGGTAAATAGCTTCTTCTAGTTCAGATCTACTATTTATTGCGTTAAAACCACCCAGTTTTAATAGACCTGTAGCAGCAAACCTTCATACTCAATCCCCATGTTATTCTTATAGAGCTTACCAAAACATGTCAAATCTTGCTACGTTTGATTGAAATATGTTGTTTTGCATTTGAAATTCGCTGAGTATGCAGGTCTGCTGCAACGGGGGTATTACTAACAAGACTACAACATCGTGCCACCGTCATCCTACATTCATACTTGGCTTCAAATACCTATCTGTGTAGTGGGTAGGTCCCCATTACAAAGTGATGTGATGTCATATCTTTGACATGTAATGTAATATCTTATACATGTAGCAATATATTTGCAGGAGCGCTGAGCCTGCTAGCGGCTGTGCGCCTCACCGGCGCCAGCAGCTGCGCAACTCTCCCGAGCGGGGCGGACGTCAGAGAATGCTCGTGCGGGTTGACCAGACACACCGGCGGCCGGCGGCCCATGCAGGGGGGCACCACCGCCGAGTGGGAAAGAACAGCGGGAAAGAAAGAAGGCAGTTTGGCTGTGAGTGGGACGGCTGGGTCTTTACAGGGATTTAAAATTGATGTACCTATTTGTAAAGATAAATGTGTGCGTAAATCGTCAAACCCAAGCACCAGAGAATACCAGCCAGGCCTTTACTGTGTCGGGTGTAAAGCAACACTTAAACCAGATGATAAAGTAATATGGAATAGCCCAAAATGCCTTACGACATGGACTAGAAAATCGTCATTCCAAGGCGGCGGTGCAGCGGGCTTGGCCGGTGTACTTGATGAGCCAGCGACAGGTTCAACGAAAAACCCCCGTCCTGTCTTTACAGCTCAAGTCAAGCCCCCAGCCTCCCAAGCTGATTCGGTGGAGAAGAGCGGAGGTAAAGACGAAAAGGAAGGCGAGGAACAGGTTGAATTCGATGAAAGTGAGGCTCGAGATATAAATATAGACCTTGAAAGTGCGGTGAAGACCATTAGTGATAATGTGGTGAAAATTATGAGTCGAGAAATCACGGTAGGAGGAGACGATCCCCAGACTAGTAAATTCAGTAAGGCTATTGTCACCGCCGCCTTGAAAGCTATGGATGCCACGATCGCAAATGCTGCTGCTGGGGCCGACTTGGCCGGCAGAGCAGCGGGAGTAGTGGGTCAAGGAGCTCGTTATGTCGCAGAAGGAGCCGCAGTCGCCGCAGACGTGGGGGGAAAAATTGCCGAAACCGCCCTTCCAGTTGCGAAGAAAGCGGCCGAAACCGTTCATGCAGCCGTGTCACAAGCGGCACAAGCCGCCCTTCCAGTTGCGGAGAAAGCGGCACAAGCCGCCCATGCAGCCGTGTCTCAAGCGGCACAAGCCGCCCTTCCAGTTGCGGAGAAAGCGGCACAAGCCGCCCTTCCAGTTGCGGAGAAAGCGGCACATGCCGCCCATGCAGCCGTGTCACAAGCGGCACAAGCCGCCCTTCCAGTTGCGGAGAAAGCGGCACAAGTCGCCCATACAGCCGCGAAAGGAGCGGCACAAGCCACCCAAACAGCCATGTCAGATGCCGCACAAGCCGCTCTTCCAGCCATGGCGGGAGCGGCTCATGCTGTCGGTAAAGGAGCCTTAATAGTCGGATTGGAAGGGGCTCATCTTATAGGAGAAGCGGCAGTTCAAGGGGCCGAAATGTCCTTCAAGTTGATCGTCGACAGCGCTCGCGTCGCCGCGGCCGTCTACAGCGCCGCCAGGGAGGCTCAGAAAGCAACGCAGGAAGAGAGCGGTAAAAGAGAATTAGATGCACTAGTATCCGCTGCCGTGATGAAAGCCATAAACGGCCAGGACGACGTGCCGGATCTGAGTGATGATCAAGAGGAGGCCGTCAATGACTATGTTGTCGGAAAAATCCAAAAATGGTGGGGGACTCAAAGACCTGTGGATGGTGTTAGCAGCCAAGCTACGGGTGAAACCGAACGTGTGGATGGTGTTAGCAGCCAAGTTACGGGTGAAGCAGAACGTGTGGATGGTGCTAGCAGCCAAGCCACGGGTGAAACCGAACGTGTGGATGGTGTTAGCAGCCAAGCCACGGGTGAAACCGAACGTGCAGCACTTATTGAACCGAAGCTGGATGAGAAGCTCACCGAGAATGTTCTGAATGATATAATAAAGGAAGACCCTCAAGGAAATACCGTTTCAGGATTGGATCCGGACAAATTAAAACTTGCCTTCATCAAGAAAACCATCGAGAGAGCACATTCCAAGGCAAGTGATGTATTTTCCATTTGAATCGTGAATTTGAAAAACCCCATAAGTGATATTTTTTACAAAATTAGTTTTATTAGTGAAATGTGAAGTTCTTATGTAAATGCATCTTTTTGTGCAATAACCACATAAGTCCAACACTCATACACTCTTTTAATCTAGCTGAGAATTTTCCATTTGTTGTAAGAACACCACAACTAACAGTGAACGAATTTTGTAAAAAATGTCACTTATGAGGTTTTTCAAATTCACGATTCATTTTATATCATTTTAGTGAATTTCTCCTATAGGAAAGAAGGTACCGTAGGTCTCATGGAAAGACCTAAGCCCACGACCATGATAACTTTTGCTTTGGGGCCCCCAGAACCAAAAAAACACCATTCGTTCAAGTTTCTAGATATATATATATATATATATATATATATATATATATATATATATATATATTGTTCAGCGCTATCTTGTGTGTGTGTGTGTGTACACTCGCAAAAATGGTCCGATCGGAATAAAATTTGTCACAGACGTGTAAAGTAGTAATTATTCTGATGAGTTCGAAAACCAGCCCGATTTGACCACTGGAAGGGGGGTTAAAGGGGTATGAGTCCCCCAAAAAGTTTTTTTTGGGGTTTTCACATAGAAAAATAAAAATACTGTGATCAAATTTTAGGTAGCACCATTGAATTCAGCTCGAAAAAACAAACAATTTAGTATTCTGAATCATTGCTCTATGTCCATTGGTTACTGAGATATTGAAGTAAACACAGTACGTTGTCCCAATGTTATCATTATGGGAAATAAGTAAAATTCTATATCTAGCTTATTTTTCAACATATCTTAGTAAACCTCGGTTTGTTGCTTCATATAGATGAGATGTTATGTATTTTAGTCTAAAATCCCCAAAATTTTCATTTTTGTGGCAGTAAACCTGCATACACGTTTTCCATGTTACAGTATCCTTACGGGAATTAAAAAAGTGCAATATCTTCATAATTTATTAACATATCTTGATGAAACTTGGTACATGGCTTCTTCTAGTTAATATCTTATAAATATTTGATTAAAGCCGCCCAGTTTTAACATACCTGTTACAGCAAACCTGCATTCTCGTTCCCCATGTTATTCTTATGGAGATTACAAAAACATGTCATATTTCGCTATGTTGGATGGACAATCTTGTTGCATTTGAAATTCGCTGAGTATGCAGGTCTGCTGCAATGGGGGTATTTATTTAGTAAGCTACTGTAAAGTACAGACCGATAGAAATATGTCCGAGAGAGATAGAGGGTGAGTGGTATGCGATGGGTGGTTCCTCAAGATCGTCGGCCACTGTAGAGTAGATAATCTGTAACAGCGATTAGAAATCCTTCTCTCAGTCTTTATTTGAAAGATTATTGGAAAAATAAATCTTCATTTAAAGGATTGAAATTAATTCACTGTAATTAATTGTTTTATTCACTGCAATTAATAGTTTTTATGATTAAAAATTAAATTATGCTTCTTCCATGACTTGATGTTTACAATTAATGTCTGTAATTTACATTTGTTATGCATGCTGCCACAGAGGAGAATCAAATTATTAGATTCTTCTCTGTAATGCTGCATACTTTTATTGTTGTACTGAAACTTGATACTATCAGAGTGGTCCCTGTTCATTCCTGAAATTCCTGTGGCAGCACTCAGTTAAATGTATACATTTTGATGTTGTTGTTGTTAATTGGAGAGCGGGGTATAGACTCCAAGGTCTCAGCACGTCAACCGAAGCTTATTGTGCTCCCCTAAGCTACTAGATTGGCAGCCCTATAGCTGTGCCTCCAACGAGGCTTGAGAGCATTTTCCCAATAATAACATCTGGTCGTCACCTGGTTGATGGAGATTAAAGAGGGCTCTTCTCCTTAGCCCCAGTCTCTCACAATCCAAGATGATGCGACTTTCAGTCTCAGCAGAGCTGCCGCAGAGTCTGCACTCTGGATCATCGCGAGTGATACCAAGAGTGAAGAGATGTTTCCTAAAATGACCGTGTTCAGTGATCACCCACCTGACCTGACTTCTGCCCAGACTCAACAGCCAACTGGTAAACCCAGCAGAAGTTTCATGAAGTAGCTTTTTACCTAGTGATTGGCCAGAATAGTTGTGCCATAGAAGGCGGTGCCGTTCCTTAACCCAGTTATCAATGACAGTGGGCGGTAGCTTTGCTGATGCCGCAACATGGCTCAGGGCCGTAGAACGGCAAGCTCTCTCCCGCTTTGGCTAGTTGTCCGCACTCTCGTGTCCCCCAATGCCTGCGTGACCTGGTACCCAACAGAGAAGCACATAGCTTTGCTTTCCCAAATCGCAGAGAGCCTTAAAGCACTCCCACACGAATTTTGAGGTGATATCTCATTTGAGTCCAGCGCTTTGGGGGAAGCCTGACTGTCTGAGAGGATCACAATGTGTTTGCCTCGAAGGCACCTTACTAGGCCCAAACTTGGCGCATGCCAGAATGCCATAAATTTCTGCTTGAAATATGGCGCATTAAGCCCCCAGATATGCTAAAAACGCTGAGCCATTAGCTTTACTATACACCCCGAAACCGGATGAGCCTCCAATAAGGGAGCTGTCTGTACACCAGACGATTGTCCCTCTACCTGAGAGCGGCAGTTTGCCGTTCATCCTTTCGTTCCCTGGAGAGGACGTCCAGTAAATGGCTTATAAAAGATAACCTCTGTGCTCATGACGTCTGAGATCACGTCAAGCACGGGGTCGCACGTGTTTCATGATTGAGGTAAGGCCAGTTCTGGACCAGCTTCCCTCCAGCAGAGGTCGGTAACCTTGCCTCGGTATGCCGTCTTGCATGCCACCGCCTTGATGTGAATGTCCAGGGGTAGAAGCCCATGCGCTACCTCGAGGATTGCTGTTGGACTGCTCCTGAACGCACCGGTTGTAAGAAGGGTTCCGAGCCCCTGAAGGCTTTCGAGTTTGGAGATGGCTATAGTTTGGTTCACCTTTGTCCACCAGACTATTAATTCAAATTCAAATTCAAATTAATTTTATTGCCATTACAACAGTTTATAGTCGGAAGCAATGTTTATGTCAACAATAACTTTGATTGAAATATATTTTTTTTTAACCATTAAGTAAAACTAAAATTTAAATTAATCCATACGTTATCTGAGGCCTGAGAATGAATGAATGAATGAACTACCTCGTACAGCCAGAGAGAGATTTTATGCTTGATGCCCCAGGTTACTCCTGCCAGTCGCCTGGACACTAGAAGTGCCCATTTACATCTGTAATGTTGAAAATAATCGAACGTTTGTTACGAAAAACAGACAGGAGGTTATCGACATTGCCGCATGGTCCGAAGGTAACATGGTCGCCAAAGTCGTGGGTGACTGGCACGTCAGCCAAGAGGCCTTTCCCTCAGACAGATACATTCGATTCACATGCAGAGCAAAGCCGACTCTCCCTGCTATTGGAATCCGAGAAGGACTGATTGGGAGGGCTACAAGTCCGATCTTCAGCCCCAGTTGAGTTTCATGGGCCACAGGCAGGAGAGTCTGTTGCTTTACTGACATCGACCAGATCGCTTCTGATCTTCTTAGCGATTATCAGCTGTTTCATGACAACTGTCCTCTGCTGCACTCGGCCGACAGAGGACCAAGGTCAAGAAACTCCAAAACCAATGCAAACGGACCTGTATCTGGGAGCTATATTACAAGGCACTCACAAAATACAGTCTGCAATCAAGAAAGCCAACCAGAATTCCTGGAGGCAGTTTACCCGAGAGGTGAATAGACTCAGCGCAGCAGCTAGACTGCAGCCAGGGTTAGCCCCCAGACTTATTGGTCTCCAGGGATTCCTAAGGCGATCCACAGGGGATTTTACTTCTGGAAGTTGTGGAAGTCTCAAACTTCCCCTTGAGACTTCCCAGACTGCGTTTTTGAGAGTGATACAATGTTTTCTTTTAGGTTTTTATATCTGTTTTTTGGAGAAAATAAATCAAAGTTATATTAGAGCATCAAGTTTATACTCAGCAAGAGTAAACATGGCGGGCAATTTTTATTCTTCAGAGGTTTATATAGATTTTATGAAAAGGTATGCAGCGACAAAAAACCAACCAACCTCTGTAAATGTATAATAAATTTATAATGATTACAATAAAAATATTTGAGAAATAACAAATTTTCTTATGCTAGCACATCGACATTAACGTACATACATTAAAGTTGCTCTAAATTGTATTCAATATCCAAATTCCAATGCATTTAAGTTTTGAGGAAGAACGCGATTGTTTCTTTCAATGGCTTTGAGTCAGAGGAGGACAGGGAAACACAATGTATAAATGACATGCCCCCCAGATATATGATGTGTGTGTTTTTTTAAGGACTGGCTACAAAAATAACAAATATATATATATATGTAAATTGTTTTGTGCAAGTGATAAAAAACTAAAGGAATCTGCTGACTGTAACTCTTCTTCCGCACGCAGGTCAACAGGCTATGCGGAAGAAAATTTCCATATAACTATGTATATTGTCCTGTAATCTGTTTTCTTGGAATAAAGTATTTTTGACTTGACTTGACTTGTTAAATATTCTACTGTAATTATTGTAATTTTAACTACAGATCTAACTTGAAAATTTAACTTTCCAGGCGTTTGAAAAGGCGTGCAGTTGGAGGCCATGGGGGAGGGGTAAGTCTATCTCACTTGATTTTCGTAATCAACCTTAGTCTTAGGGGTAGATAGGAGGGTCTTTTATGACATATTATGCCCACATTATCATTTTTTGTCCCGTCATTTTACTGGTGTTAGAGTTTTTAAGACATAGCAGATGTGCTTCAATTAAATAAATGAAAATTCATTAATTTATTTTTCTTCCAAACAAAAAACTACTAATTAAAAAGACATAAGTAGATACTTGTTAATAAAAATAATTCACTTCAAACTGCTTTTGTTTGTCAAACACTCAAACCTCAACATGTTCCTTACTAGGTATAGTACCTTCATTTTGGCATATATCATAGGGACAGCCTTCTTTACATTCATTCGAAATATTTTTTATAGGTATAGGCCCTATGTGTCGTTATTACTATGGTAGACTTATACTTTTGTTTTATGGGATATGGTATTCTGCAACTTACAAACAAGCAAAACAAACAAAAAAATATAAGAGTCGAAAAATCCCCCGGGGGAGGGCTTAACTTGGGCGGCCTATGGTTTAATTATAATACGCTTGTTCAATGTCTATTCACACATACATAAATTTGGAAAAGCCTCTAGGTAATATTTTAGGTTGTGCAGTATAGTTGTAGACTGTAGATATAGATGATTAAAATAGTATATAGTAAAAACAGTCTATAATAGTTGCCATTGGCTGTTGGGCTATTAATTAACAGTCCTCTCTAAGGAACATGTCGGCCTTAGTCAGTAACAAGACTACAAGATCGCGCCACAATCATCCCTCACTCATCTGTCATTCATACTTGGCTTAAAATACCTACCTGGGTAGGCCGCCATTTCTAAGTAATGTATCTAATGTATCTAATGCATTAGATACATGCAATAAATATAATAAATATAAAATATTTATATTTCCAGTTTTACCATTGGGGGAGTGCACACCGCTTGAACCTGCGGTTGATAGCAAAAAAGAATTTCTGCAACAAGAAGAGTACAGAAACAGTGGATCATCTTTTTCACTGGTCGCCAATATCTACTTCCTCGATGGGGAGGGCCAAAGGAAAGATACAGCCATTGTAATTATAGAGAGATACCAGTATGATGAAAATGGTTTGGTCAAGGTAATTTATACTTTCACATATAAGAGTTATGATAAGATGCAGCTGCTGTGCTCGTTATATTCAATGTCATTTTAATGGACTGAAACAACTGTACGTGAGGGATTTTTCAAGAAGTTTAAGATCCGTGCACTGACTGGGGACACGTCATAAGGCTTGTCATGACAAACAACATATAATGTATCAATATTGACCCAAAAGATTGGTTTGAATCGTCTGCGCAAAAAAATTCTATTATGGAATATATTAATATGTTATTAGTTTTGTCGTTGTTAACCCAAATATAACTTTGGTAGGATTACTTGGGCATTGTCAGGATAGTTATCCCATTTTCAAATCCTTATTGAGTTAAAAATGTTTAATGAACCTTCATTTACTGTTGTAATCTTCATCATTATGTACCCTGGCAGGAGACAAAGTAAACCCATAAAAATATCATTGAAATCAATAATTAAAAAATTAGAGCGTCTTCAAATTTTCATGCACACATGCAAATACGTTGCAGCTCAACGAATGCAGTTGCAAACAGCTGATATGGGGCAGAAATAATCAAATAAGAATAAACTTGACAACAATCAGCCGTGAGAACGTCTAAGCATGAAAGAATGTTGCAACAATCAGCTGATCGCTGGTGCATGCATGGTTTCAGCTACCTTGATGCAGGCGGTATTAGCAGACCAAAACAAAATGGATATTTTATTACTTACTAAGTTAATAAAATAAGTTTATGGTCAGGATATTTATAATTGCAGGTGAGAAGAAAATGCTGTGTGTATTTCAAGAGTAAAGCATATTGTCCCCCATGTGAAAATTGTCACCCTCGCAAGCACGGGCGCCAACATTAATTTTGGCTGCAGCCAAGTGGTTTTTTGTGCCTATTTGGTTTCCTATAGGACGATAATTTTTTTATTGTTCTTGAAGTGTTTTTTATATCCATTAGATAGCGACTCTTATCCCTGGACCGATGAGTTGACAGCTGTCATCAATCAAAGAAAATAAACAATATTTGTGTACTTCTGAGAAAATGATGTTTTGATTAAAACTTATGGAAACATAACTATTATAAGTTTAAACTCTTATTTAGTAACAAGTAAATACAAATTCGGATAATACAATGCATATTTCCAATTTTGTAGCTGAAATTACAAAGATAAAACTTACGTAAACAAAACCTGAAACCGTAACCTTAAATATATTTTGACAACTAACTAAGAATTTTACTTTTGTTTTGAATATTAGTACACTTATTTACAGCTCGTAGCAGTAGTAAAGGGGCGGGGCTTGAGTAGGGGAGTGACTTCCCCTCCTCCCCCACACCCCGATGCGTCAAAATTCTCGCGCTGGTCGGGATGACCTTGCGCCAACTTAGTCGAATGTTAGAGCCCAAGCTTGTCGAAGGCGAAAATTTTCATTAGGGAGCGATGCACTTTATTCCTGGAATACACACAACATTTACCCCCCACCTGTACGAATAAATTTAAAAAATATCCCCGTTGGAGCAGACCTTCATACTCAATGAATTTTAACGGCTTAAATAAATGATTTAGACGAAGCATCATACTAAATAAAATCGTGTCCTGTCCGTAAATGGCATGGTGAAATGTTCTCCATAAGAACAACTTGAGAAGTGAGTATCTGACACAGAAATGTAAAAAGTTTAAATTTTAGCCTATGTTCCAGTTTATGTTAACTGAAGATACTCGCTCACTCCCTCCCATTCAGAAAATGTTATTAAATGCTTAGGACTATGTTGCTTGGAGTTGAGGTGCCCCTTCATCTAAATTATTACTCAAACATTTGAAATTTGCTTGAAATTTATATGCAGTTCTGCTGCAACGGGGGAAGGACGAGTCTAGCATTCGTAGCAGGCCTACTAGGTTAATAAAAAAATAAATAGGTATCGTAAGTAGTTGTTTTATGAACACTGCACACAACATGTTTTTCTTTATTAAAAATGTTGATTCATAGTTTAGTCAAGCTGTTTTCATCTTACTCTTGTTTTGAAGACATATTACCCCTCGAGAAATTAGTTTGGCACTCATCACTCATTGCTCATCTAGGAGTGTGATTTTGTGTTAAAGAGTTTTATCACTGAAATTAAAGATTTTTGCTTCTTCCGGGCTAAAATGTGGTAAAGGGTTATAAAAGGGATTTTACTTTAAAAGCAACAAAACTAAGGGCACAAAAGAGAGAATAAAAAAAATGTAATTTCTTCAATTCCAAGATGCTCTGACAGAGTGTGATAATTTTGTGTGACATATGAGAAAACATGTTTTGGCTTCAACAAAAAAAATTTTTTTTTTGGCTTGGACTATCTTTCTTTAAAATCATTGGTTCGATTGTTAACTGATATTTCTTGTTTTGATTGTGATTTTTGCGGACATTTGACATTAGTGTCAACAAAAACAAATCTAAAACTTCCAAACACGTAAAAACAAAAATATTTAATTAATAATGTAAAATAATGAACGATCAAAATCTAGACCAAAATTCACCATTATAAACAATAAAATTAAAAAAGAGAATCGACGCTATTTGTTGTACTGATGCAACATCTACGGCAACAAGATGAACTGGTACACAAATGTTTTATGTAATTTCAATCGGGAAACCGTCAAAGGAAATAAAACAATAAATTAATGAACTCGAACTTAACAGACACAGCTACGGTGGTGTGTATTGTAATCCAGCTCCTTGAAGGTGGATGAATTGTGGATAGTTGTGGTTGTAAGTGATGGTTTGTGAGTGCGTTATTCCCTAGTGTGATTAACGTCCGCACAAGTGATTGCTACTTTCATCATCCTCATACATAATTAGACCACTTTCAAAATTGGCAAAATTTTGGCTCGGATCCCACATTAAACTATAAGTTTCCTAGTTGTCATCGGATGTTGGGCTATTAATCAACAGTCCTGTCCAAGGAACATGTCGGCCTTAGTAACAAGACTACAACATCGCGCCACAATCATCCTACACTCATCTCTCATTCATAATACCTACCTGGGTAGGTCACCACTTCAAGTAATGTAGTAATGTATTGTATGATGTATGTTTCACAGTCTGCTCTGTTTTCAGTCGGACCCCACACGGGTGCTCACTCTCCAACTGAGCGTCGAAGGGCTGGAGCGGTATAATCGGAAAAGTTACCAATATCTTTTGACTCTGCTGTCGAGTATACGAGTCGGCAAGTTCCGAGAGAATTTAATAGAGATCGCCGTGGCGACGACTGCCCGAGACGACAAAGGGAAAACCAAGTACGTGAAGTACACCATCAGAGACCCCGGGTATAATCAGTCAACCAGTCAAGAAACGCTGGATATATCTACGGAAGATTTCATGATGAAGTTTAACGAGTTTAAAAGCACGAGTTTGTGTTAAATCAAAGGAAGTAATTTGAAAATTTGGAATTGTTACCGTTTCCTGGTTTTGTAAAATATAATCTTTGCTTAAAGACCTGGGAATCTCATTTATTTACATTCCGAGCCCAGTAGCCTAGTTGTGATACGTTTTAGAAAGTTTATAAATTAACCATTAATGTTAGGGGAGAGCAGGACTGTGCTATACACTTTAGCAAAAATGGCCGAAGATCAGTTAATTTTGAGTTCAAATTTATGATAGTACAAAACCATCTATACTTAGGTTCATCAGCTACCGATTACACAGAAAGATATTAAATTTATTCCACTTTTTATATTTTTTTAAATACAGGGTGACTTAAGGAAAGGAACCGGATTTTTTTTAAATGATGAGTACAAAGTTTTTTTCTAACAATAATTACTTTTTTGCTATCCAAAATAAGTTAGTAACATGCCATTTGATAAAGAATATTCATAATATTGTAAGTTGTTGTTGATGACTTGTTGTTGCGGTTTTCACGTTTTTAAGATTATGTCATGCATATGCTGGCCGTTTACTAAGAATACAGGTGTCCAGTCTGTTCTGGAATTCATTTGAAACTCTTGTTGGCAGATCTCGCTCGATTGCGTGCACCTCATCAGTGATTGCAAGTTTTAAGTAAACTAAGGCCGCGAATAGTTTGGATGTACGCTTGCGCAAGTAAAATGGTGGCACAAGCTTGCGCAAGCGGGCCGTGCCGATTGTGTGGTTATACTTTTAGCAACCAGCAGCAGCTTAGTTGCAAGTTACCGTGTAGACTTCCAGTAGATCAGTCAACATGGAGATGTCAGACGATGAGGAGGTTGTGCTGGGAAATGGATTGTTGAAATTTTTATTGGTAGAATCTGAACGTGTTAGAGAGGAGTGGGTAAATGAATATTTTTTGGACCGTGATGAAGATGGGGAGTAGGCAAGGATTTTTCCGGATCTTTTGAGTTAACCTGTGCAGCTTCGAGGACTTATCCCAAATGGCTCTTCTTTCGCGAATAGCTTAAATTAAGGCTTCACTATTCATTTTTAACACCTTTAACACGGGAAATACACAAAACACAGTTTTCAAATCCTGAAAATATAAGATGCTAGTGGATCAGCAGACAGCAGCAAACTGACTACTGGTGCAAGCTTGCATGTAGAAACCAAAATTTTTTGGTTCGCGATTGGAAGCATGTAAGCTTGTGCAAGCGTGCACCTCCTAGTGGCGAGCACTGTGACCATTGCTTGGCAAGTCGCCATATGTTTCCAGTGATCTCCCACAATTTTGTTCCTAATGGCAAACTTTGCCAAGCGTGCGCCACCATTTTACTTGCGCAAGCGTACATCCAAACTAATTGCAGCCTAACGTAAGCGTAAACATGTTCCTTCAAAAATCCCCGAAGGAAGAAGCCACAGCTGGACAAATCCGGTGACCTTGCTGGCCACGGTATGTCACCAAAGCGCGAAATTACCTTCCTTCGAAACATGTTTCTCAAAAGTTGCCATCGAAGGGTCCACTGTTCGGTCTGTTGCGCCATCTTGTTGAAAATTAACCCGTTTTATGTTTATTCGTCGTCTCTGAAGTTCCGGTTGGAGAAATTTATTCAACTTGTGACATAATGATGTGAATTCACCGCTCTCGTATAACACAGTTTCCTCGGAAAGTATAAGGTCCGACTATCCCAAAACAAGAAACCGCACACCAAGCAGTTGCCTTCGGAGAGTGGAGAGGGTTTTCATGCACGTCACGCGGATTTTCACTCACCCATTAACGGAAGTTTTGCTTATTTACTGAGCCGTTGAGGTGAAAATGAATTTCATCACTCATCAATAATATTGTATTTGGCTCTCTACCAAACAATACTTGCATACGCACTGAAAAATCTACCCTTTTTCTGTAATCAGACACTTTCAGTCCTTGGTCAACCAGCATTTAATATGGATGAAACTGGAGATCTTTCTTCAAAATCCACCTCACAGAACTCCGACTTATGTTTAGCTCTTGGGCGTGTCTTCGTGCAGAACTGCATGGACTCCTGTTTACTGGCGCTCTCACTCTACCGATGTTTTCGGGCGTCCTCGCAGTCCTAGCAGTGCCTGGGGGCTTCTTTTTGGTTATTTTTCCAGTTGTTCTAAGCGCTTCAACCCACATTAATAACCTATTTCTGCTTGAAACTGAATCATTTCTATCGATATTGAAGACGAAAAATCCGCTGTGTTAAAATAACCGATTCATTATTTTTAATAAAAGTGTCGTATGCAAAAATACGTTGATTAATTGTTCTCTGGTCCATTGTAAATCAAATGGTAGGCTACACTGAAAAAGGAAACCTGACCTCAATCTCCCTAGCACATGTGGCAACAATGTATTAGCTGTTGAAAATTCGTCCGGTTCCCAAAAGTCACCCTGTATTTGTATAAAAATAAGTGTCCTTGTATGAAACAGCGCCAGGGGTGTAGGGTCTATCCTGTACATCAGGAAAGTATTTATCAAGCTACAAAAAAAAAAAAAAAAAAAACTTAGTTGAGGAACTAAGTACAACAAAATACTAATCGATATTTATTTTGTTTATGTATTTTGATTTTAAAACATTTGTTTCCATATTTCGATTTTAAAACATAATCGATTCTCTCCATCTGAAAATTAATTGAAAAAGATCTCAAATGGTGTATAAAATATTAAACGATTTTATCATCAATGTAGGTTAAATGTTTTTAGCGAATTTCCTTAGAAATAAGCTATTACCGTCGTTTTAGCATAATGGACAAAAATATCCGTCCAGGGTAACCTCAGCAATCATATTAATATTTAAAATCCATATTTATAGCCCCTGAGCTGCGATATGACTAATTAACATATAAATACCTTCGTCATACAGCTCCTATGTTGTAACGAACGTTACGGCCGTTTCGTATTACGGCTACCGCGAAACAGGCCTGTTTTTGTAAATGTAAATTTTGTGTTATGTGTGTGATGTGCAGTGACTTTTTTATATCTTAACGACACCTTTTGGTTGAAATTCAAAGTCTGAAGATGGCATATTAATGCCGAAACGGCCGTAACGTTCGTTACAACATAGGAGCTGTATGACGAAGGTATTTATATGTTAATTAATATTTATATTAATTGATAGCTTTTTATGTTTACTTTCTGGATATGAAGTTAGTTTATTATGAAAACTGACATGTAAAACTATATTCTCTTGGACGAGTTCGTAAACCAGCCAAACGACCTATCCTAAGTGGGGTAAAGACTCCATTTTACCCCCTAAAAATGGATTTTTTTAGTTTTTCAAATATAAAAAGTGAATTTATCTAATTATTGTTTTCAACATTGGATTCAGCTCAAAAAGCAAACAATTTGTTATCTTAAATCATTTCTTTAAGTCCATTGGTCTCCAATATATATTAACAAATTTCGTTCTGGAAGGCTTTTTTTGCCCTCAAAAATGGGGTTTTTCAGATTTTCAAATAGAAAAATTATTAGAGTTTGCAAATTTTTGTTTTCACCTTTAGATTCAGCTCAAATAAAAAAAAAACAATTTCGTAGCTTGAATCATTGCTCTAGGCCCACTAGTCTCTAAGATATTAGCGAATTTCCTTGGAAATAAGCTATTACTGTCGCGCTCGTTTTAGCAGAATGTTCAAAGAATATCCGTCCAGAGTAACTGCAGCAATCATATTAATATTTATAATTGATAGCTTTTATGTGTACTTTCTGAATATGAAGTTAGTTTATTGTGAAAATGGATTTTTAAGTGCAAAATCACGTTTTGATTCAAAATTTAACATGGTCTTATATGGGGAATAGAATTTTCTTTTTTTGTGTGTCTGTAAGCACGATAACTCTCGTAAATATCGTCCGATCGTGACAAAATTTGGAAGAGACATGTAAAACTATATTCTCTTGGACGAGTTAGTAAACCAGCCACATCGACCTATCCTAAAGGCCCTTTTCACACTGGGCCACCATGGTGGCGACACCGGTGGCGCCACCATGGTGGCCAGTCAAGTGTGCATGTGCCACCAAGCTCACAGTTCAATCATGGACGTCTAAGAAGCAGGTGCTTTAGCTTATATACTTTTGAAATTGTGAAAGCTTCGGAAAAAACTTAGTTTTTATCCTCTTTTCTGATAAAGATGTCTACAATGTTCGTCCACGCCTTCTTCTTCGCATCCCTGTCTGCTATTCATATTTTCAGAAAAGCTACACTCATACGTGTGGTTATGGTTAGATGTCATATCCCATATTGCAGATCTATTTTCAATTTCCAACATAAACCGCTCCGTATCTACTTTATCGTTACTCATGACACTGCACGAACACTCGCCTGGAGAGGGCTGACTGGCGACTGGAGGCGCTGCCAGTCGCTACAATGTGAATAGGCCAATGAGAAAGCATGGCACGACATGGTTGCGCCACCAGTCTGGTGGCTCTGAAAATCGCAACCCCGAGCCACCACATTTCTGGTGACGCGGCTGGCCGCGCCACCAATGGTCAGTGTGAAGATGTCCTATTTGAATCAATGCTAATGTAACGTAGCCACCATGGTGGCTCAGTGTGAAAAGGGCCCAAGTGGGGTAAAGACTCCATTTTACCCCCTAAAAATTGGTTTTTTAGGGGGTAATTCACTATTTACTAAGGTTTTTAACAAATCCCGAGGAGTATTCTTGAGGTTATCAAAATATTTAATCGGATTTTGGCATTTTCAACTTTTTATGTGAATATGAGTGAATAAAAAAATCTTGCCTAATTATTTAAAAGAAATCTTTGATTTTTATGAAACTGTTTACTAATATTTGTTGACGGAGACTTCGTAAAACAAGAAATGAAATATTATTTCAATATATAAATATATCACTTATTTACATTTCTTTTTTCCGTAATATGGATTAATTTGTATTTGGAAATTCGCTGACTACGCAGGTTTGCTGCAACGGGGGTATTTTGCAAGCAAGTACAAGCAAGTAACACTTGCGCTCTTGTACACAGTGACTTTTGAAATATTTGTTCAAACTGAGGGTTTAAAACATTTCACCGATGTGAATTCAAGTAAGTTTTGTTTTTCTACTATTGTAGTTGACATTTTCTACTGAATTCAACACATACGGTACACAATAGGCAGTGAGTGGCAGTGCAGCTGTTTTGCGAAACACATGTACACTTTCGTCATTTAAACTGACTCGACTGTTTAAATTGTAGCCTAACTTTTTTCTCTTTGAGAAATATTTTATGCAATTCGCACTATTACAAAAAACTAATTTTACTAAATACCTCGTATTTACATAAATATAAATTACATATTTATAATTTATGTAAACAAGAATAATGAATGTGTTAAAAATTAATGTGTACCATTTGAAATGTATTTAGAAACTCATTGGTGTATGCAAAGATCATTTTCAAAATTAGCCAAACCTATTTCTCGATTTGAAAATTGATGGAATTATCGATCACTGGTGATCTTTAGGTGCGGTAAATATTTCATGTAAAAGGTTCTAAATAAAAATTAATATTTTACTACGTTATTCAACACAGGCGCTCCGCGAAGTTCATGAATTTACAACTTTTATCGGCGGAGTTAACAGTAGATTGGGAAAAGATAATAACGTAACTAATATTAATCACCGGAATCTAACTTTTCTCATAAAGAGCTCAAAAATGTTGTCTGGAGGTTCTCTTCAGGAATGTTTTGTCTGTGTTTCTACGCATAGTATTCTAAATCAAACTCGGAGAATAGAGTACTTAATTCGTAAATCGTACTTTTAGAAATATAACCTGTAACTATTACAAAAAGCTAATTTTACAAAATACCTCGTATATGAACTGAGAAGGTCGCCATTTCAAGTAATGTATCTAATGTATAAAACAAACTAACAATAGTATTTAATATGAACTACGAAACCAGTGAGCATTATTAAACTTGTACTAATTATTTAATGAACTAATTTAATGAACTAATGATTTAATGATTAATTGTACTAATGAACTAATTATTGGAAAAAATCTTATTAAAAATTAACAAGGCTTTTTACATGTCTACAGTCGTGTATGTCCCGGAAAACCCATTTTCAGAGCGAGTCCAGCAGTGCTAGGTAATTTTATTTTCTTGCATGTACATTTGTGACCCGCCAAGGGAAAAAGGACCTTAACTTCCATTTTTTCGAAATTGAGTTATTAGTACATCCTTAATCTACATTAAACACCAAACAAACTGGTGAAAGTATTTTTAAGATATTTTAACAAATGCCTGAAATATAAATTGTTGAATTTGAAATTTAAAAACATCAATTTTAGGAAATCGAGGTCTAAAGTTTTACAAATTTCTAACCTCAATTTTGTTGTTACTTCTTACATGATTGGTTATGTTTTATATATCATTTTGTCTGAAATTTTGAATGCACCATTGAATTTGTGTCAATGTTTGTACTTTGTGTCAAATCCTCCTTAAAAAATGGGAGTAATAAAAAAACACAACGTTTTAAAGACAAACTGTCTTGTTTTATGATAACAACTAAAGTTAACTTCAATTTTATTCTCGAATAAGAATTTATTATAAAAATCGTGACAAAATATGACATTTTATCAGGTATCTGAGTTTCACTTTTTTATTTGATGACCTTCTAGTTCATTTTTGTTTGTTTTGAAACTTCACATGGACCAGGAGCTACGTCGTCGACTACTTCTTTTTGATGATCCTGTAAATTTTCATTATCTGATTCCTGGATCAGGGCTCAGCAAGTCCTGCATTTATTCCTCACAAAAATCTCGAGTTTTCTTAACTTCAAAGCATTAAAATAGTATCAGGGAAGTCAAGATCCCATTTCTCCAGATTGCAAGGGCTTCGAAAAAAAATAATTTAACCATTTTAAAAGTTAAATTCAGGTTTAAGATGAACGAAATATTGTTTGGAAACATATAAACGGTAAGAAACAGTACAAATCAGAATTTTTCTACCCTATCCTCTAAAACTTGCTGTCCTGTAATATGTTGTCTGGGAAGATAAGGTCCCTTTTCCCTTGGCGGGTCACATTTATAAAGAAAATGAATCTCTTAGAAAAACCTCGGTAAAATCATGTTTTTAAAAGTTGAATCTGTTATTAAAATATGTTGGTACTAGTGTAGGTAGGTACGTAGTGATACATCTGGGGCACACTTGGTTGAATCCAACATGGCTGTCATTACCGTCATAAAACTGGTGACTAACGGCATGTGTTTGCTCCGAGAAGAGATGAAGAGCGTACAGTACTTTATAAATTTTGTAGTTCTAAAAAATGTAAATTGTAAACGATTGAGGCAGGGATAAAATAATGTTTACAGAATCTGCATACTAACTCAAACATTAAAAGGAAAACAAACAAAAAATCTTTGCATGGGTTGAAATTTGGCCATGGTTTTAAATAATAGAGATTTATCACTAAAACCCAAGGACACCAAGAAAACCATTGCTATACTAAATTCGAAATCGAATCTATTTAACAAATTTTAAGACAATGTTTAGTGCCTCGTAGCGAGTTTGAGAGATCAACGCTGTCTCCCTGTCCTCATCACGACCCTTTGAAAACAGCACCCTTCGCCGGCAGCTGTTGAGAAACTGGGCTTTAATTTATGGCTGGACCAATATATTTTACCGGGTGGGTTAGTAAAATGTAACAAGCGTTAAAAAACTATTTATAATTAATTTATAAACCATAGCTACGGAACCTATGATAGCAATAGTCCAATGAAATAGTCACCAACTGAAATTACACCCAAGGATGTATAAACAAACTTTTACAATACATTCTTTCACAATATGACCGATGATTAATACAGTATTTCCCTTAAAACTTTTATTTTTAATATTTTTGTTGAAGCAAAGAAATAACAAAAATTGAAAACCATTAGTATTTGAATTTTACTCTCTGAATATGGGTAAATATGCCAATATTATTTCCACCACTTAGTTTTATGCATTCGGACATATTTTCAAGGCCTGAACACCATGTACAATATTGTTTAGTGCATATTGAAATACTATAGTTTGTTTTAGATTATTGGGATTAAACAAAACCAATGTATTTATTATTGTTGGCGGTCTATCGTGTTTGTTGTTTCATCCTCTGTTAATATATCAACTAACTGTGTTTATCGATTTCAATTGTTTGTACTAAAGAAAAAAATACACATTTTAATAGTTGAAAATTGTATATGCTTAAAACACAACTTGAAAAAGCATAAAACTGATTTATTCTTAACTGTAGAAAAATATTACCGGTATGAATAATTTGGCTTATGAAATTGAATCGCTAAATAGCCAAGACCCACTAAGTTTCAAGAAAATTTCAAGACCCATTAAGTCTTAAAAGGATTTCCAATACAATATTCGTACAATATTACAATATTCGTAATGGGTTACAATGTGGGAGCCTTAAGTTATTAAAGGATAGAAGCATTGCGTATAGTCCGGTAAGTAACATTTTTGGTGCCTCATTCATGATTTACACCAGATAATCAGCTAAGACGTTTAGTTTATTACATACTGTAGGAAATACTGAACCGCCAGCAGGGGATGTTTATCTGAATCTATTGATATTATTCTGTAATAAAGTATTAAGTCACAATCGTTCAGAATGTTGATATTATTAGGAGTAGAATGATATCTATACTTATTTAATACGCTAGGGGATTTTTTTGAGATCAATACTCTTCTGAAACTATTGGACCGACTTTAATAATTTAGGTGTCGTTTGAAAGAGCTTGGCGTGAAGTATTGCAGGAAATAAAATTTATAAAGATTAGACTAAAGGGAACGGCCCTAGACGCCCTTAAATTTCATGTTTGTCCATCTTGTTGCAATGTTGGAGTAGAAAAATGTTGCGGTTTTTGAGTTTGATTCATTTTTACTTTCTCCCCCCTATACATAGTATATGGAGAAAGCATTGTTTTTGTCAAAATTTTCGAATTGAGTTGTTAGTGGATATATTCGTTTTAGTGCTCCCTGAATCCAAAAAAGTGGTTTTTGGCGTGGTGTCTGTCTGTGTGTGTGTGTGTTTGTGTGTGTGTGGATGTATGTGTGTGTGAATGTACACAAAGCTAGAGACGACACCAGTGGTCCGATTTTCATGAAATTTGGCATGTAGGTATAAAGCCATGGTATCTCCAGGCGAATTTTGAATTTTTTTGAATTTTTGATTTTTAAGGCTATTTACCCCATTAAAACCCACAAGACACCACCCGCATGTCTGTAAAAATTCAGGTTCAGAAGTTATGGGGGTTTAAGCGTAAAAAATTCATATTTTTCAAATTTCACAAAATCTATGACCTCTAAAGAAAATATACTTGCAACCATTAAATTTGACTTGAAAAACTAAATAATCTAGTATTTTGAATCATTAGTTTACGTCAACTGGTTGCGGAGATAATTGATATTTTAGTTCGGCGGTAAACGCTGTACGTTGTCCAATGTTATTCTTATGGAAAATATTTAAAAACCGATATCTCTGTTATTTACTAAACGATTTTGATAACATTTGGTATATATTTGTGTGATGATTGATTATTAATTTGTTTTATTTCATTAAATATGTTTTCTGTTTTTAAATGACTTGAAGGGAGAAAGTATGTGTCAGTTTCCTGATACCGTTTATTGGATATTTGACTCATTTTGTAGTATATAGATCTATCTTTGTGCATGGCATAGATTTGGCAATTTGAGTATATCTTTTTAACAAATCCAAATTTTTGAAAACGGATTTCAGCATTGTGTTCAGAATACAAATCTATAGTCTATAATGATGTGCCACACCACCAGCTTCATATTGGAAAAAAATATTTATATAGAATATTGTGGATCCGAAATGGCAGCCAAAAATGAGTACCCTGTCAAAATTAAGAACCAATCACCGAACAATAATTGGCGGTGATCCAAAGTCACTACCTCGACAAAACATTGATAAAAATGAAGTTGAGTGACATTTTCCAAAAATTTTCACATGGTGGGAAAAGCCGCAATTTTAAACGTGATTTTAGTCAGGTTCCCATGATCCGATTTTGGTAAACTTTGGTTGTATTAAAATATACATTGAATTAGTAGAATTCCATCAAAAAACGTCTCCTTCAGTTTTTTAAGGTCATCGAGTAGATTGACTGGACCAATATTGTCAAAGTGATTAATTTATTCAAATAAAAATTTAATGTTCTTATAAGGGTAAAATTTTAAATTAAAAAATCACAGTCTTGATTTTTATATTGAAAATTTTGTATGATTTGAAATGAAATATTCAACCTAGTTCCACCAGGTTTGTGGCAGATCGCACCAAGGTCACACAGGTGTTAATGTTTACAATGTGACGTGCACTCGCTCTGTCCTATGACAAAAATTTAATATGCACCAGTCTCTGAACTCTAAAATCATCATTTCACATACATGAAAAATACATTCATGATCATTTCATGGCTACATTTTCATTATTTTAAGATCAAATGAAACAAGTTACAAAAGGTACAATATTCGATCTAATGAATCTAAAATTCATCCTAGAAACCTTAAAGTTAAATTATGTTTTTGTAATAATATTTGGTCAACCACCTTGAACATAAATAGCACTGTTATATTTATTGTTGTTCAATAAAGAAATGTACATGTTGAAGGTACATAAGTAAATCTATATTATTAATACGCTACATGGAATTATTGTTCACGATAAGGCTTTTTTATTTAAGACTTACCCCAACATGTTATACATCAAAACACGCGTCTCTATGTGTAGATTTGTCAAACGTCTTTAGGTTTTTAATTTAGGCAATATAACTCGAAAAAAGTGTGAAAAACTGATTATAAAGTAAACTGTGTTTTGACAGAAGCAAAAATGTAAACAAATAAACATCTGATCAGCTATGTGGGATTTAAAATAGTCTACATAGATCACAGACAAAGAAAAAAGATTTAGATATCAATGTAGTTTAAAACTCAGCCCAGCTGTTTTTTTTTATTTGAAAAGGAACAAGTTGATGAAAATTTGTTGTGATCGGACACTTTATATAGACACTTAAATTTGTTGTTATCGGACACTTTTTCAAACGTGATAAGAATGAGTCGACGAAGAAGTTTTAAAGCGGTCGGTCAAGGCGGGGCAATGTACGGCAAGATGTTCGCACACGGCGGGACAACATACGGGAAGGTGTGCAAACAGAAGCTTCATACGCAGAGCTGGAACAATTAGTGGAAAATTACACTGAAAAAATCGCACTAACAAATCCAAGGATTCAGCAACATTCACTTGGCGGGATGGCATTACCATGTCAGAAATGTGGCGCGCTACATTTTCAAAGAGAAAAAAAGAGGAAGAGACAAGATTTTTAGAGCTGCCTTAAGGAAAAATTAAATCTACTTACATCTCGACAAAGCAATTATATTCAAAGCCTTATTACTGGTACCGATAGACTGAGCAGAAACTGCAAAGAAAACATTAATTCTAAGAACTTTGTGTTCGCAACGGTAAGCAAAAGAGCTATTAAATTGAAGAAAACAATGGCGGAGGGTTTTTCATGTATAAAGTGTACGCAATAATTAATCACTCAATTATAGCACCTTACAACCGTGAGGAGAACATTCGTTATATGCTCTGTATCTATGACAAACGTCAAATTGGTGGTAGCAAGAAAGAATGCTAAACAAAGCCAACGGCTCTTGCAGCAATGAACTCATGCACAGCTTGACTGAACACTTGGTTAAAGTTAATCCTTGAGCGCAAATTTTCAACGTGAAAAGTTGCGTTCTGAAAAATACTCCTGATGAGCAGCATACACAGCTCGGAATGCACATTGTCTGAGATCGAAAAGAATATTAGCGCCAATACAACGACATAACTTCTAATGATGTTGCTATTATTTTTAGAGCAAACGATAGCGAACCACCAAGTGTGAGAGTGACTTGATTATTTACCCAAAATATAAGCCACTTACAAGAGTACATATTCTTCAATTTTGCCTCGACCCAATGGCTGACCTGTTGCTTTTTCCATATTTTCTATTTGCAGGACGTGCACAACGAACATCGCTTACAATGCTGCAATACGCATCCTAATGAGTGGCTATTAGAGACACTTTCAGCACGCTAAATCGTTCCGAAAACCTTTTTTTACAGTAGCATAGAAGGCAGCTGATCATTTATAATTAAATTAAATCGTGCAAATTCGCACGGGTTCACCTAGTAAGATATACTAGCCATTACAAAATTGTAATGTTCAGAATTAATTAAATAACTGATTCCCAAAATGAATTAAGGTATACAGGGTGTTGATAAAAAATCCTTACAGACTTCGGGATATGGTTACTTACATCAAAACTAAGAAAAAAGTTCTTATAAACATGGGTCCTAAAATGCTCAGTTATCTGTCTGTCGGTCTGTATGTGTTTTTAACATGATTTTGCACAACTTTGGAACAACTTATGCAGTGGCGGCTGGTGGGTTAAATGAACAGGAGGACTCACTACTAACTACAAAGAGTATATTGCGGATTTTGTGTATTTCACCTACCTTCGATTGCTATTCACATTTCGTGGTCTGTAATATAACCAATATCAGCTGTATTCACTATTAAAATAATAACAATCACTTATCACCATTGCTGATTACCAACTCATTGGATGAAACACAGCATGTAAACAAATAACCTCACTCAGCTTCCATGCCACATTTATCGGATCGCCTCACCGTTTAGGTTACAGAGATTGGCGGGTTGCTATGGTTACTAAAAAGAATGACAACAGGTTCGCCAACATCAATCGTGCAATCATAACGGCAGCAAAGGTTCAATTTCTTATTGCCCTAAAGAGATCGTAGTGGCTGCACTGATTACTGATGTGCGTGCATCTTCGGACACTGCCCGAGACTCGCTATATCACAACATGGCAGTGACGTCAGAGCACCCTCACGACCGTCTGTATGATTTTCCATAAGATAGCATGCGTTAGGATTGGGACGCTACGGCCAGCGTCCGCGAGATATACGCGCAATAGCAGTTGAGGCCTAAATACTTTCGCAACATATTTTGATGCATATAGTTGAAATTAATTTATCATTAATGGTCAGTATAATTAAAATTAGTAGTTTTTTACACATTTATCGGATACATACATACATTAGATACATTAGTTGAAATGGCGACCTACCCAGGTAGGTATTTTAAGCCAAGTATGAATGACAGATGAGTGAAGGATGATTGTGGCGCGATCTTGTTAATATGTTAACCAATTTAATTCAGTATGTTTGAAAATCCTCTGGGGGGGCAGCGTCCGAGAGTCCTTATGGGCCGGCCGCCACTGAACTTATGATATCAACTTCAAAATATTTTTCAATAAATTTTTCAAACATTTTACAAGACACAAAAAAGTTGCGCAATTTTATTTACATATTAAGATTATTAAGATCGAACTACAATTAACGGAGTTATTGCAATTTTTCTAACAGAATTCAAGCAAATTTGCTATAGCTACAATAAAACAAGCATGTATTCTGTTGGAAAAATTGCAATAACTCCGTTAATTTGATCTTAATAATCTTTATATGGTTTGTAGGAAATAAAATTGCACAATTTTTTTGTGTCTTGTAAAATTTTTGAAAAATTTACAGTTTTTGAGATAGTAAGTTTTAAAATACCGGGTGTTTATAAATGAATATCGGGGTTTCAACGCCTTGCAGCATCTATTCTATTCAACATATTTTAACAAATAAGACATCGTTTGATTGAATGACAAACAGTTTTTCTACAAGTATTCAATGTGATCGTCATAAGTCTCACGACACACATCGAACCGATATTAAAAAACTTCTAAATCATTAATAAGTGCTGTTAGGATAATTGGTACAACTTAAGTTTCGTTGTTATTCCAACATCAGTTATTCGGGTACATCAGTTTAGTAAAGAAACGTAGTAACTTTTATTTTTTACACCCTAAAAAGAATGTGAAGTATGGATCTGGAACAAGGATTCGTACTAAAGGCCAATCACAGCGCCAAATCAGCGATCGGTACGAGTCATAGGCCGCATAGCGAGCGGCAAATGACAAATTATGTTTGCATAACATTTTTCTTCACTAGATCTCACTCTATGCATTTTATTAGGATTCAAACGTCTAAAATAAAGTGTCTGTTATTAGTTGATGTAACTAATATTAAGAACAGAATTGAAAGGAATGTTGCATCAATTAACCTAACGGTACTTTTTAAAGTTTTCGAAGTTTTCTTTTATCGACTCGATACGTGTCATGTGGCAAATCACAATGATATTGAATGCATGTAGAAAAAACTGTTTGAGTTGCTCTTTTAAATGATGTATTATTTTTAAAGGTAGGTTCATTAGAATATACACTGCAAGGCTTTGAAACCCCGATATTCATTTATAAACACCCTGTATAAAAAAGGCTGCCATTTTGAAATGGTACAAAGTTGAATCTTGATACTCCACATCAAAATAGAACCTACTAGTCAGCATATAAGCACCAAGTTTGAAGTTGATATCATAAGTTGTTCCAAAGTTATGCAAAATCATGTTAAAAACACATACAGACCGACAGACGGATAACTGAGCATTTTAGGACCCATGTACTAAACTAAGAAAAAAGCATAGGAACTTTTTTCTTAGTTTTGATGTAAGTAACCATATCCCGAAGTCTGTAAGGATTTTTTATCAACACCCTGTATAGGGTGTCACCTGTTTACAGTGACCTTGTATTTGTGAGTTTTTTTGTTTTAGCTAATTTCCCCTATAGGGATGAAGCTATTACCGTAAGTCTCATGGTAAAACCTACGCCCAAGACCATGATAACTTTTTGTTTTGAGGCCCCCAGAAGCAAAAAATACCATTTGTTTGAATGTCCATATATGTTTTAGGGTCATTTAATAGAGGCAGGAGGGCGGGCTTAGTTTAGCCCTCCTTGGCATGTTGGGTGAACTTTTTCATGAAAACATACTAGATGAAATAACCCCTAGGGATGTAAATACCCATGCATTTATGAAGATGTAACTCATTTCAAGTTTTTCTATGAAAAAGATTTAGACTTAAATAATAGAATTGGTATGCTAAGTTTAAATAGTCTATTAGTAGTTTAGGGAAAAATTCTTACAAATTAATCGTCATTGTAAATGGACGTAGTCATTAGTTCGACATAATTATTTTAACGGAGCCCTGGGCAGATGAGTGTACTGTATACTGTGGATGTGAAAAAAATATGTGGATAGGTATGATATATAATTGCAAAAAAGGAAAGTAAGAATCAAAATAATGGTGTGATTGTGTTTGTCAAAAAATATTTTGGTACGTGTAGAGAGGATGTGAGTATGTATGGGGCGACATGTCTGTGTGCGGGTGGAACGGTTGGCGGGGAGAGGCTGTACTTGAGTCAGAGTCAGAAATACTTTATTCATGATTTATATCAGCAATATATAAATACAGAATGGCGTAAATTATGTACTAATTACTAGCCTAAAATAAATATTAAAACTAAAAACTAAATATATTTGTACTTTAATGTTCACCAAAAAATTCTTTTAATGAATAAAAGATTTTTCTATCAAAAACAGTTTAAGTTTCTTTTTGAATGGTTTTATGTTTTCAATTGGATAAATTTCTTTCGGAAGGTAACACAAAAATCTGGTCCCTGCAGCAGCAGGCTTTTTGTTATAAAACTCCAGGTTATGACCACGAATAGGTGGATGATTTTTATGTCGAGTGTTGTAACTATGGCTTATTCCTAAAATCGGCAATGTATCAGTAGATGTTTTGATACTTATTACCGTATAGTTATTAAAATGTATTGTCCGAATACAGTGAGGATATTAAATTTAGAAAAATGTGGTTTAGCAGACTCGTTGAGGCCTAAATTTAACATTATCCGAATGGCTCTTTTTTGGAGAACACACCTCAGTGGTTCAAGCAATGCAGAATAGGGGGACAAAACTCACCATCTAAAAGTGGGAAATTGATTGTTGGGTTTAATTAGGAACTATTTTGAGATAGTAAAAATTAATGTCATATTTAAGAAATATGATAGTTAAACATTTATAATTGCAGCAAAGTTAGTACTTTGTAACAATAATAGTGACACCATGAGTTACGATGTAATTGTCACAATAACTACAAACGTAATACTATTAATTACTTCTTAAGTACTCAGGTTTAACATGCACAATCACACAGTAGGTTCTCTGTGGCATAAGACTTGGGGTACTTATATAGGGGCTGGTTGGTGTAGTGGTTATAGCGCCTGCCTTCAAAATTGTAGATAGCCGGATCGATCCTGATAAAAGTTAGTACAGTAGAGCGCCGATTATCGGAACGTCGGTCATCTGAACCGTCGGTTAACCGGACGCCGTAATAATTCATATTTTGAATACGATTCTTAAGGAATTCAAATTCGCGCACCAACCGAAACTCCCGTCGCGCCAGGATATCCGTGTATTCGGATACATCTATTTATATAAAAGCCAAATCCCATTGACTGACTGATTGACTGACTGACTGATCACAGTTTCTCAAAAACTATAAGGCTTAGAGCCATGAAACTTGGCATAAATATTTTTTACAGGCTCTAGATGCATACTAAGAAAGGATTTTGCAATATTTTCTTTCAAAAGCCCTAAATATGATATATTGTAAAACTCAAAATGGCGGCCATTTTTAGCTTTCAAATCTTACTTTCTTGAGAACTACAACAATTTGGGCCATGAAACTTGGCAAAATTATTCTTATAGGCTTTAGATACAAAAAAAGAAAGGATTTTAAAATATTTGTTCTCAGACGGCTAAAATAGAGTATTTAAAAAAATAATAATATGGCGGCCATTTCAGTTTTTAAAACTACGGATTGGAGTACTTTAGAATATTTTCAGGGGATAGAAAATGTACGTGATCCAATCTAATAAAAGAATAAAATGTAGACAAATTTTAAGTAAGAAACTTTTTGGGGAAGTAAGTTTTTGGCCAAGTTTACTGTCTACTTTTTCTTACAGTTTTCGGTTTATTTTCAAAATGTGTTAAATTCAGATTGAAATTAAGTCGAAAATCCATCCTTAGCGTCTTTTTGCTTTTAAATTCCAGTTTATCCTCATTCTCTGTATTGGGAAATGGGACGAAGCTAATTTAATACTATTTCCTAATCATAAGGGAAAATTTTTTAAAGGAACCGTTACACCTTCTCATTTCCATCTAGGGCGGAAGTAACATCTACCCCTTAAGGGTGTATTGCATGCCCATGGCCCAAATAAATCAGTCTAATCTCACATTTGCACAAGAAAATCATGGGATGATATGATTTAACTAAAATTAGTTATCCTTTCAGCGGGCGAAGCTGCGGGTATATCTGCTAGTTTTATAATAAAATTACATGAATAATTTTTGTTTGATCATTTTTTAGCCTTTTTACTACTAAGAATTACGTTACATATATAATTTTAAGATGTTGTCTTTTCAAGTTCAATTATCCGAATATTCAGTTATCCGAACACCCCTTGTCCTCAATTAGTTCGGATAATCGGCGCTCTACTGTAGCTTTTTGAAGGGTTGTTTCTGGACCCAGCTGCCATTGGTTGTTGGGCTATTAAATTATCTCAGAACTCGGATGGACGCACGCATGCACGCACGCGATAACAGCGGACTGGCGGACAGACTTAATTGATGAGTAAACAAACCCCCACTTCCCCCCCCCCCCTTCCCACTGATAAGGAGAGTGAGACAGCTGTTTTTCTAGCTCTTTCTCACTATCTCTCCCCTTCTCTTTCCTTCCTTCTTCTATTCTGGTAATTTCTGGTTTCTGCCTTTTCCATATTTCTTAGAACAACTATTATTTTCTTCACAGAAGTTTTAGAATAGAACTAATTTTATGATGAAAATAAATTATGGTTGGTTATTGTTGTTATAAAATATAAATACTATTTCATTTATATATTCTGAAATAATAAGTTAAGTCATGAATATGAATATCTATTGACTGTATAGATGTAAGTAATGAGTTGGTGAATGTTATGTTAGATTTTTACTTTGTATTAATACTGCTTGGTAGGCCCATCAAAATTTAATGAGGTCAGTATTTTGCTGACAAATGATACCCAAAACCGACCTGAATTTTATTTAAAATACCCGAACCCGACCCGAATTTTTATTCCACTTATAATGTCCGAACCCGACCCGACCCGAAAATTGATGGTAATCCACAACCCGACCCGAACCCGACCCAGCTTGAAAAATCATTACCCGCAGATCTCTATATTTTACCATATAAAACCCGTGTTAAATGTGCAGTACTTAGATGGATGTTAATTTAAATGCCTTAAAGACTGCACATTTAACATGGGCTTTATATGATAAAATGTAGTTTTTTGCTTATAACTACAAAACCGCTAAAGATAGGAGGTAGGTTTAAGTTGGAAAGTTGTTGGTCTTTGCAAGACCTGTAAAATGATGTGCTATTTGACATATACTGTCATTAAAATATTTTTATTTTCAGGGCTATCAACATTAAAACAAAATAAAATTTTGTGTCAAAAACTTTTATTTTTTAAACATGGCATGTCGTATATCAAATTAAAGCTGAGTTTAGGAGGATTAATAAGTTTTAAACAGAATAAAAATATGTTTCATGGTTCTCGAGATACAGAGTATTCCGTAAATAGAAACATTTTTCACGAAAATGGCCGCCATTTTGAAATGAATAAAGATTCTGTTTCACCAAATTGTTTGTATTGGTTAGAGTTTTAAAACTATGTATAACTTGACATATGTTTACATTTAAAAATTCTGAGATTCGAACCCATGACCTTTGGTTTTTGGAACACCCTGTATTTTAAAAAGCTTAAAAATATTTTTATGTTGTTCCTTGGGATCAATTTAGTGGGGAATGATTTTGTTTCATCTATTTAGGACTACTAATTTACCCGCAACCTGTTTGAGACACCTTAGGTGAGACACCCTGTATATACCCAACACCTGGCCATCTTGACCCTCCTTTTCCCAAAATCCTGGCTGAAATCCTCGTTAGATGATTGTAGAACACCCGCTAATAATTATTAAAGCAGTAAAATTACTTTCCTCTTTAATTTATGGTTTTATCTTTCTTATTTTGTTAATCTTAAGGGTTATTTATGTTGCTTATGAGCCGATTCCTTGGGCAACAGTTTGCAACAGGGGGTTTCCCTGTAGGGGTCTCACTGTATCATCAAAGTCTCCTGAAGATACAGAAATCTGTGCATGTAGTGAGTTGGAAAATATTGGGATTTTTCTTAGGAATCATAATTTGAAATTGAATACAATTAAAACAAGTGTGATGAATTTTAGAACCCCTCAAAATAGAAAAGTGAAAGATCCGATGGTAATTTATGATTCAAATCCCATTAACAAGAAAAATAGTATTAACTTTCTTGGATTAACAATTGATGATTATCTAAATTGGGATGATCCGCAAATGAGTTACGTATGTGATTTGAAATCTTAAAAAAATATTTATTTTGCTATGTATATATCATTTTGCATTGCACTATATGGGTCCACAAAAAAAATTAATTTATAAAATATTTTAAGACAACAAAAAAAAACTATCCGAATTATGCTAAAGCTGGATATGTATGAGTCAGCAAGGGAACACTTTAAACAACTAAAGATTTTCACAGTATACAGCCAATATATTTTCGAAACTATACTTGTTGCAAAAAATGAAATTCTAAACGTTGATAATAGGACACTTACGCATTCCTGTAATACTAGAGGAAAGAATTTGATGTTCCAGGACCACAGACTAAAGTTTTTTGAGAAAAAAAACCAACATACATAGGAAACACATTTTTGAAATATATTCCAAAAGATATACAAATTGAAATGGGGTCTCCTAAAAAGTTTTAAAAAATGCTAAAAAACTTTCTTGTAGACAAGTCTTTCTATTCATTGGAAGAACTTTCCACCTCTCTATAAATTCAAATATGTTCTAGATTTAGGTGTTACGTAGTTATTATATGTCAATGACTGTGACACTATTTATTGTACTACATGTGCAAAAATAAAGAGTTATAATAATATAGATGACCGACTAATAATGATGTTCAAGCCAACAGGGTGATAAGAGAGGGGAACTTCTAGCATTAACTTTAACTTGTTCAGGACTTTTCCTCACTGAAACCTAAAACTATTTTTCCCTGAGTATGAAACCATTTTTGACCCCATGTAACACCTCCACATTCAAATTCACTTACAAGGTCAAAATGCTTAATAACTGAACACCGATACAAACCAACTTTGGAGGCAGGCTTTCACATCGAACAAATAAACAGCGTTATTTCTTACAAAAACCTTTATTACAGTAATAAAATTGACAAGATACTTCACCGACGAAGGAGAAAATCCGGAAAAGTTGACAACGATTTCATTGGTCGACATAGTGGGCGTCTCCGCCGGTGTACTCGTGCTTGTGGTTGATCGTCTGGATGATGTCGGCCGTGATAACACCGTTGGTCTTCACACAGACCGGGACCGGGGGGATGTCGCAGCGACATTCCACGTCCGAGACTTCGGCCCACGCGGACAGCTTGTCGCCAACATGCATCGTGAGCGCTCCGAACTGGCACGTCAGGTCTGGCAGAACAGCTCTCATGGTTTATTTGTCAATGGATACAAGTAACATGGGAATCGTCAATACATTTTCAGTTTCAATATAGTACCTGGTGGACCGTATTTTTCATGTTTACCAGTTCATCCAATTACTATCAAATACGTAAATATCATAAAATTGATAAATTAAAAACTTTTTACTACTCCATGTAATATTTTTCTCACACGCTATATTTTTCCTAGATGGCTGTAGTTTGCTAACAGCTGTTATGATTGCTTAATTTGTTTAAACGCCTCATTTATTTCGTTGCTATCGTGGCAACCCATAAAGCCGGTGTTTAAATGTTACAACTTTAAAACTCATTCTATTACTTAATAAAATTTTCTCTGGCCAAGTAGTCTACATAGAACATGTTTTTGAGTCATAAATTACTTATTCAAGGCTTGAAGAAAATCCTCTGAGCAGTTTTTGAGATAATTGTACAAACAAGCAAGCACGAACGCACACAAGGTAACATTGCTCATATAAGAGTATAGGATGAGGCAATTATTCCCAAATCCTACTACATGTTGGGATACTCCCATCTTTTTTTAGCTGTGTAGACCAGTCTCACTCGATACTTTTGATTGAAGTCTGGAATTCCAAAGACGTCAAAATTATTTTTAAAAACACTTATGAATGCAGTCACATTTTTACACACATACAAATATAGTCTACAAACTCTCAGTATTTTTTAGTTTTTAGTTAGAATTTAGTTCTTTAATTTTACTTTAAGATCAAAATCTGCCTTTGAATTTATATTATACTTCATCTTAACAATAATTTTTCAATTTTAATCTGAGGAAACTTAAATAGATTTACTTTAAAACAAGATTGTTTTTAATTTTTATTTATTGCACAGTTTTCAATGTAACTACCATTAAAAAGCGACTGCGAACCATTAACTTACCTTTCTTTTCTGATTGTTTTTCAGCTTTTATAATAGTATCTGTTACATTGGCTGAAACAAAAAAGAGAATATTAGTTTTGATAGTTAACCATTGAAAATGTTAAAATTTGAAGGGGCAAAAAAAACATTCTGAGCGAAAACGTTTCAAAATCGGAGATATTCTGTGGAAAAGGTTTTATATCGACATGAGCTACAACGTGGTATATTTTTGGTTTGAAGATATTTGAGTTAGCAGCCCTGATTTCTTCTGCCAAAATAGGCACGGTTTGTGGTAATCTATGGACGTTTTGACACATTATGTTCTTTCGCCACAGTGTGGATTCCCAGTCGGCAATTGCATTGGAACGTTTTTTTGTGGAACGTGATCATCCCAGACTAAAGTGCATCATCAAGAGACTGTAACATTTTATTATTTTATATTATAACACTACAACAGTAGTTATGGGTTGCTTAAAAAAATTAATGTTCTTAAAAAGGCTTACTGTTTAACACAACAATATAAGTTGAAACTTTTAGCCAAATGACAAATCAAAGTTTATTAACTTACGATTTTGTACTTTTATACATTTAAATTTTTTTACATTCAATATTCTTTTTTGTTTAAGTTGACATTCCTACATTCCCTGTTTTCTTCCACACCAGAAGATCAGTTTGTCAGAGAACTTTTCCAACGCCATTTTTTCAAAATGTTAATTCCACAAAAACCCCTAAAACATTTCAAAATGCTTAATCACAAGCAAAAATTTAATATAAGGCTACATCATGATGTTATAAATTAGGTATTAGAAGAACATATACAATTATAAATTCTAACATTGAAGAAGCCTAAATTTTAGAATCCAACTTTCAACGCTTGATTATTTGAAACTAGGTTTTTGTCGCTTGGAACATTTTACACCCCTTCATTTACTAAAATTTAATACTTTATTGCCTTATTGATGAAAGCGTAATTGCGTACAAACTTTGTAATTCTTTTAGTGTTTATAGCAATCACAATACAGTGGAGCATTAATTATTTGAAAACCCGGTTATGTGAAACGTCATCGGTTATGTAGGGCGCATCATTCACTTGAAAAATGCATTTTGCAGCCAATCATAGCTACTGATAGTCATAGCTGATTAGACACACGATAGCTTAACACAGACATTGGCGACTTTCACAAGTTAATTTTGTCACTTAAATTTGGTAAATAAATGAGTGGGATCGTGTTTGTGGCATTTGCATGTTATTGTATTAGTGATTTACTTTAAAGAGTCATTCAACACATCAGCTCATGTACATCCGAAAATTTGATTTGCCATATATTCACAATCAGTTCATTAAATGGTTTTGCTTCAATTACTCATTTTTATTTATTTATTTATTTATTTATTTATCAACGGCAATGCCAATACATATAAACAATAATACAAGAGGTGGTATGACAGTTCACTGTAACACAAACAACACTAATGAGCAATAATACATATAAGAGAAGGAGCATATAAATATAGAATAAATAACTTACAATAACATGCTATAAATAAATACCAGGATAAGCATTTCAACGGATTATCTGAAAATTGACGATCCAAACAATCCCATTTATCTATAGTTATATATAACTGACACTCTTCTATAATCATAAATATGACATAAGGCAAAATTAAAAATTAAAAAAAACAGTTAAGGGGTCTATTCTATAAAGTACATCAACCGAAAAATCAGGTGTAACATAAAACATGACTCTTAAATATATGAAGTTAATGAATATCACACAATCTACTCTCACCCTGCAGAAGGTATATCCTGGGTAGGGAATCCAAACCCGGACGATATTTTCAATCTCGGGATTATGGGATTGAAAAGTGTAATCCCGGGATCCCGGGACTGATCCCGGGATTGACCCAACATGGTATTTGCCAATACAAAAAGAAAGTTTTAGTAATTTCATAGATATACATGGTATCGTAACTATAGTTTAGTACTTAAAGCAGTTTCCGCTTAGTTTTGAGCTGTAAACGTATTTTTTTTATCAAAACTTGGATCTTAAAAAAATTATCACATGGTCAGCTTTATTATGACACACTCAATATACAGTATATACATTAAAGTATAAACAAAACTCATCATCAGATAGGCCCTATATAACCGTAAAATGTGTAAGAGAACGATAGAAATATTTATCTGAATATAGTTAAAGAACGTCTTATACAAAATATGAATATTTTTAGTTACATGACCAAACAATATTAGAACTAGAAGCTAGAAGTAAAACCACGCTTAAAAGATGTAAGTAAAAAACTAGAACTAAGATAACAATTATTGAGATTAAATTATTATTTATAATTACAAATTATTAAAAATAATGATAAGAGCTTCGTAATGAATTTTGATAACAATTATACCATATCAAAAATTAGGCCTCTTTGAAAATTTTTTAAACGCTTGAAAATATTTACTGACACTTATACAGATGTGTAAGATGGCAAATGACTCATCAAACCATGATTACTTGGTCAACAACGTCATACAACTGGTTTTTCTTATGTCCGTGTTTTGTGTCTATTGTGTCCGTCGTGACGTTTTATTTAAAAAAATGACAACTCTTCAACCGAAGATGATTTGAAGACATCCTTGAGCCTGAAGATGACTTATTAAAAAAAGTCGAAACTAGTTGCTCATCAACTAACTGACCATTGGATACCAGTAAAGCAGGTATTTACACCATTATTGGTTTTTCTTAGTTATTCATTTGTTATAACTGATAGGAATAATAGAAAACATCGATTTTGCACGTAAATTGATAATCCCGAAAATCCCGGGATTGAGCCTGAGAATCCCGGGATTGAATATGCTCTAAAATCACGCGGGATCCCGGGATGCGGGATCCCGGGATTGAATTCCCTAATCCTGTGGCAAGAGAGCGTTGTTGGCAATGAACATCCAACCGAGGTACCTGCAAGGGGGGGGCCGGTGTGTTTACCCACCCCGCAGTAAGCACACCCCATAGTAGCAAAGCATATTTTGCAATGAACATCACACATCAGCTAGTCTACTAGTCTACTCACGACATCTGAACATGACGGGACAGCAGCCCTGGGCGCTGAGGTAGACTGGGATGCAGCCGCGAGTGAGATGCGCCGGTGTGTCGCCCCAGAGCTCCAGTGGACAGTCCATCGGCGCGCAGAACGGAGAGGCTATACTGCCTGTGAACACACAAGCACGGGCTGTTAAATACCTATAGAATATTACTACACATATTTACTCTTATAAAAAGTAGGCTCTCTCTTATCTGGACACCTTTTAACCTTTTAACAGGACTGGCGACAGGAAGGGACAGGGGGGAAAATACACAGGTGCACGGGCTTATCAAAAAGGAGCCAGGAACAACTGAAAAGCAGACCCAAAAGCACACAAAACTAGTAAGAAAAGGTCGCCAAAAATAGGTCACCAGGCCCTGACCTGGGCCCTGGCTTTAGCCAGGGCCCAGCAAACTTTAGCTATTTTGAAATGACATGGGAAAAATCCAGGTACAATAGCATCGTTATCTACGGGAATTAATTTAATGTAATTTAATGTAATGTACAGCAAACTGGCACTGAGATATCTGTGGGTGGGGAGGGCCGGTGTGTCCCACCCAGCTGTAGGTACACCATGGTAGCAGAGCGTAGTTAGCAATGAACAACATCACACATCAGCTGGTCTACTCACGACATCTGAACTTGACGGGACAGCAGCCCTGGGGCACTGAGGTACCTGCGGGTGGGGAGGGCCGGTGTGTTTGCCCACCCAGCTGTAGGTACACCCCATGGTAGCAGAGCGTAGTTAGCAATGAACAACATCACACATCAGCTGGTCTACTCACGACATCTGAACTTGACGGGACAGCAGCCCTGGGGCACTGAGGTACCTGCGGGTGGGGAGGGCCGGTGTGTTTGCCCACCCAGCTGTAGGTACACCCCATGGTAGCAGAGCGTAGTTAGCAATGAACAACATCACACATCAGCTGGTCTACTCACGACATCTGAACTTGACGGGACAGCAGCCCTGGGGCACTGAGGTACCTGCGGGTGGGGAGGGCCGGTGTGTTTGCCCACCCAGCTGTAGGTACACCCCATGGTAGCAGAGCGTAGTTAGCAATGAACATCATCACACATCAGCTGGTCTACTCACGGCATCTGAACATGACGGGACAGCAGCCCTGGGCACTGAGGTACCTGCGGGTGGGGAGGGCCGGTGTGTTTGCCCACCCAGCTGTAGGTACAGCCCATGGTAGCAGAGCGTAGTTAGCAATGAACATCATCACACATCAGCTGGTCTACTCACGACATCTGAACTTGACGGGACAGCAGCCCTGGGCACTGAGGTACCTGCGGGTGGGGAGGGCCGGTGTGTTTGCCCACCCAGCTGTAGGTACACCCCATGGTAGCAGAGCGTAGTTAGCAATGAACATCATCACACATCAGCTGGTCTACTCACGACATCTGAACTTGACGGGACAGCAGCCCTGGGCACTGAGGTACCTGCGGGTGGGGAGGGCCGGTGTGTTTGCCCACCCAGCTGTAGGTACACCCCATGGTAGCAGAGCGTAGTTAGCAATGAACAACATCACACATCAGCTGGTCTACTCATGACATCTGAACTTGACGGGACAGCAGCCCTGGGCACTGAGGTACCTGCGGGTTGGGAGGGCCGGTGTGTTTGCCCACCCAGCTGTAGGTACACCCCATGGTAGCAGAGCGTAGTGAGCAATGAACAACATCACACATCAGCTGGTCTACTCATGACATCTGAACTTGACGGGACAGCAGCCCTGGGGCACTGAGGTACCTGCGGGTGGGGAGGGCCGGTGTGTTTGCCCACCCAGCTGTAGGTACACCCCATGGTAGCAGAGCGTAGTTAGCAATGAACAACATCACACATCAGCTGGTCTACTCATGACATCTGAACTTGACGGGACAGCAGCCCTGGGCACTGAGGTACCTGCGGGTGGGGAGGGCCGGTGTGTTTGCCCACCCAGCTGTAGGTACACCCCATGGTAGCAGAGCGTAGTGAGCAATGAACAACATCACACATTAGCTGGTCTACTCACGACATCTGAACTTGACGGGACAGCAGCCCTGGGGCACTGAGGTACCTGCGGGTGGGGAGGGCCGGTGTGTTTTTTGCCCACCCAGCTGTAGGTACACCCCATGGTAGCAGAGCGTAGTGAGCAATGAACAACATCACACATCAGCTGGTCTACTCACGGCATCTGAACTTGACGGGACAGCAGCCCTAGGCACTGAGGTACCTGCGGGTGGGGAGGGCCGGTGTGTTTGCCCACCCAGCTGTAGGTACACCCCATGGTAGCAGAGCGTAGTTAGCAATGAACAACATCACACATCAGCTGGTCTACTCATGACATCTGAACTTGACGGGACAGCAGCCCTGGGCACTGAGGTACCTGCGGGTGGGGAGGGCCGGTGTGTTTGCCCACCCAGCTGTAGGTACACCCCATGGTAGCAGAGCGTAGTGAGCAATGAACAACATCACACATTAGCTGGTCTACTCACGACATCTGAACTTGACGGGACAGCAGCCCTGGGGCACTGAGGTACCTGCGGGTGGGGAGGGCCGGTGTGTTTTTTGCCCACCCAGCTGTAGGTACACCCCATGGTAGCAGAGCGTAGTGAGCAATGAACAACATCACACATCAGCTGGTCTACTCACGGCATCTGAACTTGACGGGACAGCAGCCCTGGGCACTGAGGTACCTGCGGGTTGGGAGGGCCGGTGTGTTTGCCCACCCAGCTGTAGGTACACCCCATGGTAGCAGAGCGTAGTGAGCAATGAACAACATCACACATCAGCTGGTCTACTCATGACATCTGAACTTGACGGGACAGCAGCCCTGGGGCACTGAGGTACCTGCGGGTGGGGAGGGCCGGTGTGTTTGCCCACCCAGCTGTAGGTACACCCCATGGTAGCAGAGCGTAGTTAGCAATGAACAACATCACACATCAGCTGGTCTACTCATGACATCTGAACTTGACGGGACAGCAGCCCTGGGCACTGAGGTACCTGCGGGTGGGGAGGGCCGGTGTGTTTGCCCACCCAGCTGTAGGTACATCCCATGGTAGCAGAGCGTAGTGAGCAATGAACAACATCACACATCAGCTGGTCTACTCATGACATCTGAACTTGACGGGACAGCAGCCCTGGGCACTGATATCTGCGGGTGGCTCGTAATAATGTAATGTAATATACAAACCATCATAAAATATCTTTTTTTTATATTTTGATTGTATAAAATTTTGGGAAATGTCGGTTTATCTATAAAAATCGTTATCCAGACAGGTCTATGCGCGGAGGAGTCCAGATAAGAGGGAGTCTATTGTAATTTTACAATGATGGCAATTTTGCTTAAATTAAATTGAAGGGTTCCCCCGTAAAAAGTTCTAAGCGACAAAATTTCAAAATCGGAGATATCCAGTGATAAAGATTCTCTAGGACATGAGCTACACCGTGCTATATTTTGTTTTGAAGATATTTGAGTTGGCAGCACTGATTTCGTCTGTCAAAGTTGGCGTGATTCACGGGACTGCACGGACTTTTTGGGGATTAACGTTTTATTCGCCAAAAGATGGACTCCCCGCCGATCGTTGCGCTGTTGCCCAGCAACCAAAATCGTGTAAATTCAAGATTCAAGATATTTATTTCCACATTGTACATAAAACAGTGCTTAATACAATATAAAATAAAAGAATACACGTGAAGTAAATATTGGAAAGTGGTAGGATAAGACCAGGAAGGAATGTAGAAAAGCTGGATTACTCTATATTTCAAAAATTAAGAAGCCAAGGCCTGGAAACTGCCCCCAAAATAAGTGGAAGAAAAACGTTTTAAGCACCACATTTGGATAACTTTTAGCAAAATGACTTATCGTGTTATGTAACAACTTTACGTTTTTGTACTTTTACATCAATACAATTGTTTTTACATTCAGTTTTATTTTCGTTTATGTTGGTATTCCTACACTCCCTGGATGTTTTCTTCCAAAGCAGAAGAGTAGTCCATCAGAGAACGTTGCAAACACCAGTCATTTAGAACGTAATAACCCCCCCAAAAAACAAGTAAATAGTTTTAAAATGATTAATGGCAAGTAAAAATTTAATATAAGGCTACAATATGATGTTATAAATAGGGTATTAAAACATAATACAGTACATGATTACAAGTCCTAACCTTAAAAAACCGCAAATTTCAGAATTAAACTTTCAACGCTTGATTACTCGAAGCTAGGTTTTTGTCGCTTAGAACGTTTTATGGGGGACCCCTTCAATTTTCGTTTCCTAACAATGCTTATATAAAAGATCATTATGAAAAAAATCAAACATACCAAGTAAAGTAGAACCTCGATTAACCGTCACTCTTTTATCCATCACTCTATGTTATCCGTCGCTGCTTCTGGGCTCGCAATATGTTGTAAATTGGCGTCGCGCAAAGCAAGGAAGAAAGTGCAAGCGCCATTGTGATCGAACGTGACTATCTGCGGCTAGTGACCTTGAGTTTACGCCGAAATCACCACTCCCAAGCAAGGAGTGGTATGGGGGTGAGCAAGTTATTTATTACTCATTAGCATGTTGATTTTTTTTTTTTATACGGCACGCCTTGTAGTTAAGCGTTACATAGTGTTTGCTGTTACACAGTGTTAGATACGTACTGTTAATCAACTGCAGTACAGTAACTGTTGATTGTTAACGATGGCTGATAAACGAAAACGAATCGTACTAGGGCTTGACCAAAAGATCCCAATTATCAAACGTTTGAGGAAGGGCGAAAGGACGTTATAAGTACCGCACTGATTTATGGTGTTGGCGGACTCTTTTGAAAGATGACGAATTATCTTTTAATATGAGGTTATGTAATTCACTTATGAACCCTGAATGAGCACATTATACAGTTTAGAATTTCTGTAATTACCATTGTATGAATGTAATTTAAATATAAATATGTATTATCCACTTAAACAGGGTTTAATTTCTTCTAAATACTGTACTGAACAGGTTTATAGCTAAATTTCTGTTATCTGTGTATTCTCTTAACCATCACACTCCCGGTCCCGAGAGTGACAGTTAATCGCGGTTCGACTGTATTGCTACGAAAACAATAAGAATAAGAATAATGTTTATTTCCAAAAAAACATATACAAGAAATATACATTTATTATTTGGAAAAATCTTCACCAACTCTATCCAGTTCTGTTGGCTGCTAAAAAAACAAATACATCCAAAACTATAGTCTACCTAAAATAACACTTAACCTAGGACTATGTGGTGAGTTACAGCAAGACACACATACTAGTGACGATGAATACATAAATGTGACTCAAAAATACAACCGGCTATTATATTAAAACTAATAAGCTAGAAAAAAGTAAAAACAAGTAAAAAGTAAAAAGCAATTGCATTCCAAACTGCAAACTTATGTGCTAACAATAAAATCAATATTTTATCAAGTACACAATTATGTATGAATTATCAATAGAAAGATGCACAGTTTTTTCTGCATCAATTGATACCAATATCTTTAAATTGATAACTAACTATTGATATGAGGTGTCAGTTCTAAAGTGATGATATAATAAGTTTCCCCTCTATTTTTATGCTTATTCTTCTTTTTTTTAACAAAAAAGAGGACTTCAGGTATTTTGGTTCCACTGAAGCAGAAGAAAATTCCATTTTGTGATTTTGTTATCAAATCTTTCTAAAACAATGTTGAACATTAGGTATGTTATTTCACATTTTGATAACGCTGTATGACATGTAATTCTACGGATGTAGCCAATCATGATTCTTTGACTTTGGAGTGACCTGAAGAGAAAACTTTGGGTTGAACACTATATGGGTTGAAGAACTATATTTGAATTAAAACAAAGTGCTTCAATACCAAAGCCCATGATGCATCGGATAACAGTAAGTTTTCAAAAACCACTGGCCCATGGAAGTTAACAAACATAACAAAAGAGAAGATTAATTGCTTATTAAGGACGGGTCGAAAAAACAAAATTTTGGAATTTTGAATCGTAATAGGTCTCAAAAGTTGCATGATAGCATGTAGAATAACTGAAAAAAAAACTTCAAAAAAATCATATAAGATCTTCTGGTTGCGCAATGACCTTGAAGTTTAACATGTAAAATTCCATCAGAGAATTAGTGAAAATTTGGTTTATGCTGGATATCAATAATCGTACAAAAGATTTACCATGAAAAATGAAAAGACCTCTTTAAAACAGTTTGAAAATTGGTATAATTTGCGCAAATGGGCACCAGAATTATTGATTTAATACAAGCCAAAAACTTGAAAAAATGCCTAAATACGGGATTTTTAGAAGGCCATAGATCGATAATACTGTTGCCTATTTGGGCACATTATATCTTTTTTTTTAAGTTTAAAAGAGCTCTTTTCATTTTTCATGGCAAATCTTTTGTACGATTATCCATCCCCAGCATTAATTGAATTAAGATTTTTTACTCATTCTCTTATGGAATTTTACACGTTCAACTTCAAGGTCATTGTGCGACCGGAAGATCTTATATGATTTTTTGAAGTTACTTTTTCAGTATTCTACATGCTATTACACAACTTTTGAGACCTATTACAATTCAAGATTCCAAAATTTTGTTTTCTGACTCACCCTATTGCCCATGTCCTTACCATTGAAGCCCTCCGCACAGATACACTGGGTGCACGTCACGTCACTTGTTGGGAAGAACCTCTCCCCTTCTTGGTAAGTTTTGTTGTTGTACGAGCATTTCACCTCCTTCCGATGGGTCGGGTCAGACACTGACAACATAATTTAATAATTCAATTTATTAAATTTCATCAATGCTGAAATAAAAAAAAACTTAAACTGTGCTGAGCGATGCGAAAAACTATATTGTTTTCAGCTATGTTACTGGACTTTGCAATTACTGAGTTTAGATATGTATGAATATGAATGCATATTCATCGTGTATGTGAACTCGACTGAGAGGTGTCATAGAATCTTAATGGATATTGAGACGTTTGAAAATTAGTTAAAAAAAACACAGACACATCACACAATGAACTGCCACCAGGGGCGGGCTGTCTCCATAAGGAGGACGCCATGTTTGGCCTTTGGAGGGCGCCGAATGAGGGGGTCTGGGGGGCTCACCCCCCCAGAGGGACGGGGGGTCCGGAGGTCCTTCCCCGGGAGAATTTTGAAAATTTACAACCCTTAAATCGATTTTTAGGCTATTTCTACACTCATGTGGTCTGTGGACCGGCGGCCCAGTCCGCCCCTGACTGCCACTGATGTAAATTGGTAAAAGAGAATATTAGACTAATATTATTAGTGCTACATAAAACATGAAATCAAATTAAAAAGCTGAATTAAAAATACTAAATTAAATTTAAAAGCTGGAATGAAAATGTTTAAGCTCGTAATAAACAATGATTAAATAATTAAGGAAATAACTTGAGAGCAAGCGGTAAACACAGTATAAATTAAACACATGTGAATACTTGCAGTCCACTTTCTTTGATCCACTGACTCAGACTCAACCCAAGTCTGACAACATACCAAGAATCACCTAAACTAAAAGCTTAAATATTACTCCAATTATCCAATTATCCAAATAATACCAATTATTAGTAATAACCATTTATTATTTAATAATTTCTCATCAGCAATAAGTTTCAAGAAGGCAGTTCTTAAAAAATACCACTATTTAAAATTACTCCAGGATTAAAAAGGAAATATTGTCACTCTACACACAAATTTGAGAGGATCCAGGCTGGCATGTGAAGTAAGAAATAAGAGTAACACAGAATTTCCTTTCCTTAATATGGTCTTACTCGCTGTAGAGCAGAGTAAAGAACCACATATTACATTTAAAATAGTATATTTCACTACAAGGACCTAAAGTGACACTTTTCATACAAGGTCAAGTTTTACAACCGAGGCTGTAAGCCGAGGTTGAAAAATTACCGAGTAACGAAAAGCAGCTTTAGGTCCGTGTGATGAACTATATTTTTCATTATTTTGCTCAATACAACACGTAAACTACTTAAGAAAACCAAAATGTTACAGCTTGTTTACCTTTGAAGATACCTTCCAAAGATGCCGCTATCTTGTTCTTGCTATTTGAAGCAATCAGCTGATTGTCTGTTTCATTTGTTAGACTGACAACAATGAACAACTATCGACGTATCGAACGCATGTAATAATCGATTGGTGAAATGAGCGAGTTTCACAAATCTGTTATCTTCCTTCCGAGAAGAGATTATGTTTTACTTTCTAGGAAATCTGTTTACCTTACATTATTGATTGTTTATTTAAATTTAATAATTGTTATCATTGATCATAGTAGTAGAATTTATACCTTCTTCATTTACAAACGGAAATATTTGCTTATAAATTATCGATTGTTCGAATCGATACCATGTATTCAAATAAAAGAGTTTCGTGAACGATAGTTATGATAATAAACGACAAAAATGAACAGCTGATGTACTCAGCACTTTTTGACTTTTTTAGTCCTAGGAGTAAAAATAATCAGCTGGTATCGGGTACATTAGCTTTTAATTCCTAGGAATAAAAAGAGCGTATTTAGGTCCAGAAAAAATGCATTAAAAACAGCTGTTTTCAATGCAGTATAACAAAAAATACCTTTGTCGCAAGTGACAAAACTTTTCTTGCAGCAAGAGAGGCTTTCTTCGAACATGTGTCTCCTACATTCCTGAGGAAGAGGTTCACAGTTGTCCTGTCCTTTGCCCAGTCTGCAAATGAACTTGGCCCTGAAAGGATGAAAAACTTTACAGGTGTGACCTTCACAAAGGAGAAAACAGGTGACAGTTATTCTTGCTAGTAAAAGCCTGCATTTTTCTTAGACAGATTGAAAAAAGAGTATACTTGTGCATAAACATCTTACTCATTAGTTGGTTGTTGTTGTTGGCTATGGTACTACCTATTTATAAAGATGAACTGTTACTGATTAAGGAATGAAATAAGAGAATACTCAGTACAGAGACACAAATTATTCACATCAATCAGTGTAAGTTGTGGAAAGAAAAAGTAAGATAAAAAATCTAACTGGTTTAATTGAATGAAATATTTTTGATTTTTCTAGCATATTCTGACCAAAACATGAATTGCACAATTTCACAAGAGCCACACTTTAGTGGTATAAGCTAAACTTGTCACATATTCATATGGATATACCAAATGAGCATTTTTACAAAATAATAAATTTTAAATATTGCAAGTACCAATACTTCCAGCATTGAAATATATGTAAACCTTACCCTCAGTTGGTATATCAACGACACAACAATTTCAGACAAAGCAGAGACTTACTTAACATTGATAATAGTTTCAAAATATCAGAAAAGGAAGATTTTTATTTCATAGAAAAAGTTATCAAAAAGTTAACTCACCCCTCCTCAGTTTTTTTGCACGTGCAAGCCTCAATGCAAGGTGTCTCGAAATCGATTTTCTGTCTTGTCAAGGTTGTGTTGATGGGATACTCTTTGCCAAAAAGGTAACACAAGTTACCATCTCTTTTTAATAGGTTTTCTGTAAAACATATAAAGTTATTCAGTAATTTTATTTGAAGAAAATTAAGGTAGAACTGTAGGGTAACACTTTATTTTTACTTGGGATTTTCAAACAGGTTTTGGTTGATTTCTTCAAACATATTTAAGGTTGTAAAGGGATAGTTGTGTAAACTTTATATAAAAATGGTAATTCTGAGAACCAAAGTATTTATTGTCCACTTCAATGAAAGTTTCCATCATAACTCAAATTACATAAACACATATGAGGGGGCGGGCCCAGGTCCCTCTGACCCAAAAACGAGGATAAGGGTATTTTAGTATCTGTTGATTGTACATAACTGCTACAGTGATAATTAAGTAACACAATAATTAAGATAGTTAGGTACTAAACTTGTTATACCATGATTTGGCTATCAACAGGAAAGTTAACTGAACTTTAACATTTAACAAATTTCATTTAACCTAGGGATCTACATAATTTATAGGTTTTGCTAACTATATAACAGTGAGGGATGAAATGTTTATTTTACATTATCTTTAGATAGGTACTGTACTAATTTGATTCCCCAATCAAAATTTCAATAATATTCTTTAAAATCTCTCTTAAAAAATTAGATTTTCACAAATAAATAATCCCGTGGCATGAAATAAACAATCAGTAAAGTGCAAAAGCTTGAATTAAAAATACATTATCCTGTTTTGTTTTAAAGCATAAGCAACAAGCAATGTAACAGATCCAAAATGAAAAGTGCAAGACCATCGAGTTTTTTATTTTAATTCATTGAAAATATTTTACCAAAGATTTTTAGGAATTTATGAAAACCTCACCGCATTTGTAACTTGCAGGGCAGGTAGAAGCAACATCCATTTCTGGCTGACATTTTAATTTTCTATAGAAAGCATGAGCAACATTATTGCAGGGGTTTGAACCTGGAAAATTGGATAAAGTTTATGGTAACAAACATTGATTCATGTATAATTGTAAAACAATGGTTGTGGTACAATCAAAACTTTCTTGGGTGGTTCACAGACCAATCCTGTGAGCCAATAAATTTTTTTATGAAGGTCAGAAAATAAAAATTAAGTACTGACTCAATGACCAATAACTTTACATTCATTATTACTGTACAACAATTGTAGAGTAGCCTAGATATTCTTAAAACTATTTCCAAAATTACTCATTAAAAAAAATCCATCCAGCTTTTAAGAAGAAAACTTTTTAGGTATCAAAAAATCCTGTAACCTTAAAGTTTAGGTATTTTTTTATTGACTTCTATTTTCTTTTTAACTCTGATAATTTTGTAAAAGCTTGGATAAATAAAATAAAATAAAAAATTATAAATTTAAATATTAGTTTATTTTTTCATCTTTCATCTCCTTGAGCTCAGACAAAATAACTGACACACAATTAATTATCCAAAATTTGAAAACCCAAATCGTTTACACATCTGTAAAGATTCACCATCATGATTGAATAAGGAAAACATGAAATAGACTTCCATAAAAAAGACAGCACCTGTAATACACTGCTGTTTTTTTTAACGCAACCCTTTTTTAAGATTGAATAATGCAATTATTAATATGAATTCAAATGATTATTGTTTTGTTGATCTTTACATTTTATAAAACCCATTATTTAAGTTTGCATTACCCAAACTTGGTTTACAATATATGTTCAAACAATCCACCACTGGCATTTGTATTAAGTTGTGCTCTCTCCATCAAATTCCCGAACGTGTGTTACATGGTACCTCTTTGTATTTCTTGCATTAAATTTGTTATGTTTGTTTTGAGGTGCTGAATATCCTGTGGATTGTTTTCGTAGGCCTTACTTTTTATGTATACCTAAAGAAAATAATATAGTGAGTTCAAATCCGGGGATCTTGGGGAAAATAATCCTTCACAGATAAAATTAAGTTTTGGGTTGTGTTAAAAAAATCACCCTGTAGTTATAAGTATCAAACTAATTTCAAAATACCCCCGTTGCAGCAGACCTGCATACTCAGCGAATTTCAAATGTAAAACAATATATTTCAATCCAACACAGCGAGATAAACACAAGTTTATAAACTCCTTAAGAATAACATGGGGAATGAGTATGCAGGTTTGCTGCTACAGGTATATTAAAACTGGGTGGTTTTAGTTTAATATTTAGTAGATCTGATCTAGAAGAAGCCATTTACCAAATTTTTTCAAGATATGTTGAGAAATAACCGAGATATAGAATTTTACGTATTTCCCATAGTTAGGGTTAACATTGGGGCAACACACTGTGTTTTACTTTCAATATCTCGGTAACCAATGGACATAGAGCAGGGACTTAAATACTAAATTGTTTGTTATTTTAGCTTAACTCAATGGTGATAACAAAAGTTGCATAATTTAATTTTTTATGTAAAAAAATAAAAAAAATATATATATATACATATCTAAAAATTCTAAAGAATGGAGTTTTTTGTTTCCGGGAGCTGCAAAATGAAAAGTTATCAGGGTCTGGGGCTTAGGTCTTACCATGAGACCTAAGGTAATAGCTTCTTCCCTATAGGAGAAATTTGCTAAAAACATAAAAAAAATTGTTTATAAGATCTTTCCTCTAATTAATAACACTAACCTTGAACGGAAATAGTGAAGGACAGAATAACAATCAGAAGAGCCAGATGCATGACTTTGGTCAGCCAGCGAGACGAGGCGGCAACTATTATCCAATCCCACCAAGTGGCTGGCGGGTGTTAATGCCACAATCAAAACGGGAATTGTTCCCGCTTCCTGTTTAAGCCCCGGTTTCCAAGTGGGGGAACATCTGCGTTTAAGCTGTGGGAGTCTGTCTGGCATTCGGGGGTTGGGTTTGATTCCCCGGCAGTAAAGTGTAAGGGGTTTGGACTGCTTCCTGTTAAAAGTATATAATGTATATCTTCAAAAAAAGCCTTGAACATAAAAAAAGCTGCTATACCACTTGTGAATAAGCATTTGGAAAATCTGCATACAAAAATTTGTTGTCTGTTAACATTTAATCTGAATGTAGATTAAGAGTAACCCTACTCATTAGTTGTTGAATTACTGTTTAAAATGCTTACCAGTATTAATCTTTTCAACATACTATTCATAAAAAGATTTGTAAATATTTTTAGTGTTTTGATCTACGATTTATGTATTTAATTTAATTTATTTAGGTATTTAATTCATGTAGAGGATACAGATCAAGAAATCAAAATTTAAAAACTGTTGAGAACAGACACATTTCATCCACAAAGAAAATTAAATAGGTTGATGACTTGGTCATTATATATACAGTACACCTCGGATTATCCGGGTTAATGTGGTGGAACACCGATCCGGATAGCAAAAAATCCGGATAATCAGAGGTCATTACAATATAGCCTAAATAGCGATCGCGTACCTTAGCCCCTGCTAAACTGATGCTGCAAACGTCAAATCAGGACCGTACAACATGTTAGTTTATCAAATTTTAGGAGGGTTTAATTTTGAAACAAATATAAGAACTAAATTTCGTTATTAATCATACAAATATATTTACCTTACCTACAGTTTAGGTTTGGAATAAAACTCCAGATTAAAATATTTAATTAAATTTTTTAAGATTAAATAATCATAACTCAAAATAACTCAAGCTAGAAATAATAATGACGAAACTTAATGTAATTCAAAACTTACTACAGTAACTTTCCTTAAGAAATAACGTAACGCGTCAAATGACAGCAAGAAACAAACTCGCAAAAAAGCCATAGGCTACGCTTTTGTTGATTACTACGTTCACGAAAATGCTGTAATGTGTATATTGTTGATTCCTTCAATTAATTTTATTCCAAATGCGTATATATTAATGTATTAAATTTGCATTTCACTTTTAGGAGGCGCATTTCACCGGCAAACTTGCTAAATTATGATTCATGTTGTTAGCCTCCTGAATCGTGTCTAGATTATTATAATAGGTTAGTAACCTATTATAATAAAATTATGATTTTGCCGTGATTTTAATTTTTCAGCTTCTCGGATAGACCGATCCGGATAATCCAGGATCCGGATAATGTGAGGTCCGGATAATCCGAGGTGCACTGTATTTAAAAATGACATGTTAGTAAGATTGATTGGTTTTGCATGTTTATGATTGATTGCATAAAAGATTTACAAGCGTCTTGGGAGTAAAGTAAATTTCCTCTCATCTTGTACCTTTTATTTTACTTTTATTTAAACTTATTTTTCTATGTTTCTCAAAGACCTCTGTAAATTAAAGTGGGATAGTGCATACATACCTACGGCTTCGCCCAATGACAGAGTAATTAGTTATTAACTAAATTACATTGTGTATGGGCAATTTTTACAAATCACCGAATGATTTGGGCTATTGACAAGCAATGAAACTCTTTAGATAGCAGCGCATCATTCCAACCCGAATGAAATGAAGAGCTGTTACATTTACCCTATACATGTTTCCCACAAGAGTAGCCAATGGTATAAATTATAGCTCCCATTTTCCAGAATTCTCATTTTGCAATTTATTCATAAAATATTGATATTCCTCAATTAATTATTGAATCTATAAAATTGGGTTTCTAATAGTGTTTGAGTAGAAAAATATAAAACAACTTCATCGGGTGCTGAACTTGGAATTATTACAGTATCTCAATCCTACTAGCCCACTTAGGACTCTTGAGAATGAAGCATGACCCGAGATATGAAACAAAAAAAGATGCTAAGGGTGGATTTTCAACTAATCATATACATTTATCATATATAATATTTGTAAAAAAACTGTAAGAAAAAATAGACGGATAAAGAATTGGCCAAATACCTAATTCCCCAAAATATATCTTAATAGTTACAGATCAGCTCACTCATTTAGTTAAATATATACAAAGATTTATTGCATAAATAGTTTCTTTCTTAACTGACGTACCCATCACCCCTGCAAACCTCCTAGTTTTTAATTTTGACACGCCTGTTTCTAGTGGAGGCTTTGTTATTGAAATGGACTTTCCTTCCAGGGTTTCAAGATTTCTGAGCTTTGAGGATTTATTAATTCATTTATTAGACAGACAACCAGTATTTCAAAAGTGATATACAATATAGTACTTATTGCGGTCAGTAAAATGTAAGTAGCCTGAGCAATATTTGACGAAAATATATTAGATGGCTGGGTGTAAGCGACTTGTACATTTTATTCTCCAAGGAGAATTTTGTTTATTTTTTATTCTTTGTCAATATCCATTAGGCCTTCCATCCATAATTTTGAAAACTGAATTTGGCCACCATTTTGAATTTCTTATTATGCACTTTTCTAGCCTTTTGAGAGAAAATATTTCATAGTACGTATCTAGAGCCTTTAAGGAATTTTTGTGCTATGTTTTACAGCCAAAGAAGCCAAAAGTTAAATGGTTACCATTTTCAATTGTACAAAGTACTTCATTTAAGCCTATTGAGAGGAAATATTTTAAAACCCTTTCTTAGTGAGCATCTAGAGCCTACAAAGAATATTTATGCTAAGTTTCATAGCCCAAAGTCTTATAGTTTTTGAGAAACTATGATCAGTCAGTCAGTCAATGGTTTTTGGCTTTTGTTTAGATGTCTTGGACGATAACATTTCTCCTGTTGAAGTCCTAGCTCGTTGGTACAACTGAATATATCTTACTCCTGGGCTGGGTGGATGGGAGAGATTACTTAAGAGGAGGTTGGATAGACGGGTGCTGCTAATAGAATGATGCGGCAAAGCTTGAAACTAGATTGCTCCGCCGTATATAATGCACCATATATGAAATAGTGCCGTTTGCCGTATGTTGAATGGCTAATTTTCATCACAAGTCAGCTGATCGCTAGCAATTCCTTCAAATCAGCAAGAACAGAAGCTCAAATTTGCCTTGAATTTTCGCTTGACATGCTTTTTGGTATGCGAGTATTTGTCGTTGTTATTAATAAGATAATTTCGAAAGCCAAAAATTAGAAATCATAATTAAATTATCTACCGGGCGTAGGAAGCCGATTTTCGTTAAATTTGATAAATGACGTAAAAAAACGCAATCAAAGTTATTTTTTCAATTTTACAAAAAATGGCTAGTTTATGTGAAAATGTAATTCCTACGTCTGGTAGAGTTTAAAAAGAGCTTAAATTTGACATATAAACTTTAGTTTTCCGTCCAAAAATAAACGAGAAATCCCGCATACCAATTAACATTGGTTCTTATGGAGTATAAATCCAATATGGCCACCAACTCCAACCTCCTCTTAATAAACAACACAAGTTCAGTCAAATCAAAACAGAGGAGTGAACCAATCATCTGGATCATATGAAGCAGTAATCACTTGATGCTCGCTCGTTAATAAACAATATGCTCGTTTTGCGTTAGTTTTCAATACGTAAACTGACACTTCGTAAAACAGTTGTAAGAAAATGTGTCAGTTTTCCTCAGTCATAAAAACGCTTTTCTCCACAACTTAAACCACACATTCACTAAAACTAGGCTTACCAGACATCAGGGATAGCCCCGGACAGTCTGGGTTTCAGACTGGCATCCGGGGTTGAATTTTGTCCGGGGTTTTAGTCAACCTGTGTAAAAAAGAGAGGAAAACGCCTGAAATAAATGAATCGGTAATTAATTTTGAGCAGTTTTTAAGAAAGTTTATACAAAATAAAAGAAATTTTAAACAAAACGAAGGGATGTTATTTTTCACCAGGTATCACACCAAAAGGGTCTCGGCCGGCGACGGGCTGATTTGTTGCGCGACAACGGCTCAACTGCGTCTTCAGCCTTGCCACAAGGCCTACAGTAGCTTGTTTTTTTTGACGTAGACATAGATGTAGACATTCTTAACTCTGAATAAAATACATCAAACATGTATATCTCAGTCATAAACATAATATATGAAATTATCGTACAATAAGTGAAATGAACATTTATATGATACAAAGAAACAGCATGTCAAGCATTCAGGCAGACAGGAATTTGTCAATGTACTGTTCAACGCCTTCTTGAATTGAAAGCCCCTCAGACCCCTGACTTCAGAAGGGATTTTGTTGAAAAAGATGGGTCCTTTGTACACCATTCCTCTCTCAGAAAGAGTAAGGCGATGTCTAGGTGCGGAGATTTTTGCCATGCATAGTCGGATACCTGTGATTTGCGCCCACAACAGATAAGTTACCAAGGGTATTTAACGTGGACAAGATCACTTTAAAAATGTACAAAGATGGAAATATAAGAATATTTAGTGAGCGAAACGTCTCTTCACAAGTGTGCAATGGCGGTACCCCCGTTGATGATACGGAACGCCCGCTTTTGAACCAGGAACCTTTTGAGCAAGAGGTGATGCTCCCCACACTTTAATGCCATAGGACATTATAGAGGAGAAACAGCCGCGATAAACCATAAAAAGTGAGCTTGGATCTAAAATAGGATTTAGTGTCTTGTATCGTAGCAGATACGACTCAGTCTGCTACATAGTTGTAAAATGTGTGAAGACCATGATAAATTACAGTCCACAGTCAGGCCCAGAAATTTGACAGAAGTTTCTTCTTTAATTTCAAGGTGATTCAAAGAGATGTCATTGTGACTTTTATTTTTTGTGAGAATTGAACAAAGGCGGTTTTATCAGGATTCTGAACAAAACTGTTGACTGATATCCAGTGTTGAAGGCCTTCTATGGATTCGTTAACCCTACTAAGAAGATCAGATCAGGCCACCGTTGTGTCATCTGTATAAAATAACGATTTGGTCATAGGCAGTTTTGCCAATCAATATTCAACGAACAATAATGCCACGCAAAAACGGCAGCAAAGTAGCCTATCTGCCGCGACCCTTAGAATTAAACTGGATCAAACTTTACCACACAATTTCATTTCCCTTGCCCCCCTCTTCTCCATCCCTTTCTTTTGGTGTCAGGAGGTTGGCTCTGAAAATTTATGGTAAGCCTAACAAGAGGAAATGAAAACCAAACAAACCACAGTATAAAAGAGTTTATTAAAATGTTAAAATCTAAGTAAAATGCTCAAATAGTGATGTATATCTGGTGTCTATGAAGCAGGGATGCCACCAACAGCCAAATGGAGACGGCTACGCAATTCATATAGAAGAACTCTGCATGGCTGGTCAAATCTTTTACTTTCCAACTCCATGGGAATGTGTGATGTGTTATTATGTGTCCAACATAGAGAAGTATAGCGTTCATCCCTGCAACACACAAGGACCAGTTAAGTTTGTGTAGTATAAAATGTGTTCCATTTAATTAATCTGCTCTTGAACCTATTAAAAATGTTATCAATGCACAACTTTTTACAAATCTGAAAAAAGGCAAGTATTCTTTTAAAACATTACGACGATATTTTCCCTCCCTCCAATACAATTTCTTGAATATACGTTTATCTGGTTCATTTAAGATCTATGCATATTATATTACATTTTTATGGCAAGAATGTTGTTAATTGTATCAAAACTATAAATTATAAATGAATATTAGATTTTAGCAATTGACACTACAGCAAAGAAAACAACATAAAAATCAAGATGGTTAACCTAATGTACTGAGGTGCTGAAGAAGGCCTAGAGCAGTAACATATACACACCTAAGAAAATTCAAGGTTGCAAACTTCATGAGTAAATACATAAGACATAAGACCTAGAAGTTCCTAATTCTTAACCCTGCGGTACTCGCGCCGTACATTAAAACAGTAATATTCGCGCGGGCAACACTTGTAGCCCATCGCTTTTTTTTATATTTTTACATATCATAGTGCATAATAATACAATTAATCTACCTAATATGGATTTATTTTATTAATTGTGACCCATAAAAAATAAGTTATAAATACATTACAATAAAAAGTAATTTTTAGAATTTTTTTCAAATTCAGGTTTTTTTTTGGTTTGAAAGATATGCAAACTTTGAAGCTAAAAAACTAAAATATTTTTAGACAAGGTAAAAAAGTAAACTAGTATTTTTTTAGATATTTTTACTTAGAACTCTCTGGAATAAAAAATAATGTGGACAAATACATCGGCTGGTATGAAATTATAAGTACTTTGAAAAATTGAACAATCTTGAGCTGCATAAAAGTTCAATTTATTATGGTTTTTCAGGATGACACCACAGTTCATTACTCAATCACGTCCAAACAAGCTCGGCAAACAAGCGTAGTGTTCTGGACATACATTGTGTCCACATTTACCACACGATTTCCGGGTTGACCTATCCTGCTGTCCCACATGTGCAGCGCCCACTTGTGTGGCAGGAATTGGAATTGGATGAAGTAGAGGAATTTCTTTCCTCCACTTCATCCTCTTCTCAATCTCCACTATCATTACTTATAATATCGTCATAATTTTCACTCAAATCATTCAACAGTTCTTAATGTATATTGTCGTCACTAAGTCCGAAACGCCACGAAAAACTCATATCACAAACACTCGCACGGGCTACACTTGTAGCCCACGCCACTTGGAGAAAGAATAAACTACGCACCTTCACACCAACGCCTGATGGCACACTGAGGAGGTAGAGTGACCTCTTATTGAAAGGTACTGAGCCCCCAACCTCCCCCACTCCTTTCCCGACTAAGTGGTAAAGAAAACAAAATAGCTGGGCTACAACTGTAGCCCGCGCAAGTACCGCAGGGTTAATACCTAACTTCTTCTTATCTATCCTTACCTATCCTTTCCTAAAACTTCCTTATCCTACCGAACTAACTTCATCTCTCCAAACCTAAACTTAGAACCTAACCTATAACTTCCTCATCCTACCTACCTAACTTCATCCTTACCTAGCCCAACTTGTCCTAACTCAACTAACCTAACTATAACTTCCTAATTAGAGGTCTGCGGATAGTGATTTTTCAAGCCAGGTTGGGTTCAAGTCGGGTAGTGGATTACCATACATTTTCGGGTCGGTTCGGATATTATAAGTGGAATAAAAATTCGGGTCAGGTCAGGTTCGGGTATGTAAGTTGAAAAAAAAAATTGGGTTGGGTTCGGGTATTTTAGTTAAAATTCAGTTCGGCTTTGGGTATCATTATTTGTCAGTAAAAATTCATTTAATTAAATTTGGGCCTACCATGCAGTATTAATGCAAAGTAAAAATCTAACATAACATTCACCAACTTATTACATACATCTATACAGTCAATAGATATACATATTCATGACTAAACTTATTATTTCAGTATATATAAATGAAATAGTATTTATATTTTATAATAACAATAATCAACAATAATTTATTTTCATCATAAAATAAGTTCTATTCTAATACTTCAGGGAAGAAAATAGTAGTTGGTTTAAGAAAAATTTGGAAGAGGCATAAACCAGAAATTACCAGAATAGAGGGAGGAAGGAAAGAGAGAGAGAGAGAGTGAGAGCTAGAAAAAACAGCTGTCTCACTCTCCTTATCAGTGGGAAGGGGGGGAGTGGGGGAGTTTGTTTACTCATCAATTAAGCCTGTCGGCTAGTCTGATGTTAACTGCGTGCGTGCATCTTGAGTTCTGAGACAATTAGGAGATAAAGATTCCCTACTACGAAATGCGAAAATCCAAACCACTTGTCCTACGACCACATATGACAGCTCATATTTTTTGTCAAATTTTTATAAATCAATTGAGAAAAAATTAAACTTGCGGCTCAAGAGAAAATCTATAATTAAATAATAGACTGATGTATATTTTGTGATTCTCCAAGGTCAACTAAATATAGCAGAAACTTTCCGAATTCCATCTAATTGGCGATAATATTTATTTTCATGTGTCAACGACACTTCCTTATCTCTTCAAGGACTTTTTTTTGTGTATGTTTTTCGTGGGAAGGACACACTCTTCCGGTTTAAACCGTTAAATAACGTGTCCAAAAATAGATCGTAACAATTATCTTGTCTCTCGTATCACAAGCTCCGCTAGAAATTAAAGCTTATTCAAAGCTATTTTAGTATTGGTACGACTATTTCATTGCGTCAAAAGGAGTAACGGTTCCCTGGTCCTTTAAGTTGCTATACGAGGATACGATATTAAGCAGTAAGCGTACGATAATTTTGAGCGGCTGGTTACCTGAGTGAGACGTATAGTGAAGATTGCTTCTAAGTTTGACATCGCAATTGCAACGATCTTTGTTCGTCATGTTGTAATATTGTGTGGACACCGTGCCGTAAGAAGAATAGCGCGAATTAATTATTGTTGAACATTTTTTAAGTTTTGGGTTTCTTTTGGGTAGTATGTCGTGAATCCAACCCGATTTCTTTGGGGTAGTAGGTACCCGCCCGAGCCAACGTGTTATAAAAACCCGCCCGAACAAAGCCAGAGACATGTCGAACCCGAGTACGTAATTATCCCCGAAGCTACCCGAATTTTCGGGTACCCGCAGACCTTTTAATCCTCCTAATCCCAACTACACCCCCAGTGGGATCCAAACTGGCTTTTGCTAGTTTAGATACCAATACTGGGTGAAGTAACAGAAGTTCTCACAATTGGAGGCAGTGTTGTAGTTGTATTTCAGTGAACAACTTAAGTTACACACTAGGGGAGGCTGGGCTTGACGGCAGGGTGGGCGGGGGTGTACTGGCGACCAAGATGAGGGCCACCTGATCCCTTGAGGCCCTATTCCTCAGCATCCATTGGATAAAGGTATATATAACTTGACCCATCCAGTCTAAGCTTGGCCATACCTATTCCATCTACCTACTCCTTTACCTTTTGCTTCCCTTGTACTAATCTACTTAAGGCTGTGAGCCTAAGGGATATTCGAAGGGAAGCTTCCTTTCCTTTCTGGTAGCCATACAAAAAGACAAAATAATGGCTGAAGTACCCTCATAGGATCAGGGGCAAACCCAGGATTTAATTTCGGGGGGGAGATATCCTATAAGAAGGGGTAAGGGGGTGTTTAGGTACTCACAAAAACCCATACTAATTTGACGGTAGGCAAAAAGTAAGGTCGACGCGATAGGGTAGTATCACGTCACAATAGATGAAAACAGACGTCGCGGTAGACGGATATCGTCGTTGCGGTAGACAGATATCATTGTCATGGTAAGCGAATACAATAGTCGTCACAGTAGACAAATGTTGTTGTGGTAGACGCCAGGGTAGATGAGTATTGCGTCACGGTAGACAAATATGGATGTCGCAATACCAGTAGGCAAATATAGTCAATGTGTAGATGATATCATCGCTGTCGTAGACGCCACGGTTGATTGATTGATTGATTGGGCAGTGGGGATAGACTCAAGAGGTCCCAGCACGTCAACCGAAGCTTATTGTGCTCCCCTAGTCTGCTAGATTGGCAGCCCTACGTCTGTGCCTTCAACGAGGCTTAAGAGCTTCTTGCCAATGCTAGCATCTTTCACTTCACCTGGTTGTTGAAGACCAAAAAAGGCTCTTCTCCTTACCCCCAGTGTTTCACAATCCAAGATGATATGGCTTGCAGTCTCAACAGAGCTGCCACAAAGTCTACACTCCGGTTCATCGTGAGTGATACCCCGAGTGAAGAGATGTTTCCTGAAATGGCCGTGTCCAGTGAACAAGGCAATTACCCGCCTAACCTGATTTCTACCAAGACTCAGCAGCCAGCTGGTGAACAGGGCAGAACTCTCAGGTAGCAGCTTTTTGCCGAGTGATTGGCCAGGATAGTTGCACCATCGAAGGCGGTGCTGATCCTTAGCCCAGTTGTCGATGACGATGTGGGCGGTAACCCTACTAATGCCACAGCATGGCTCTGGGCCATAGAATGACATTTCCGCTCCTGCTTTGGCGAGTTTGTCAGCATTCTCGTTGCCCTCAATGCCTATATGGCCTGTACCCAACCGAGAAGCACAAGATTTTGTTTTCCTAGGTCACAGAGAGCATTAAAACACTCTCACACCTGTTTTGAGGTGATCTCATTAGAGTCAAGTGCCTTAAGAGCAGCCTGACTGTCTGACAAGATCACAATTTGTCTGCCCTGAAGGCCCCTTGCGAGGCCTAACTTGGCACATGAAAGAATACCAAATATTTCTGCTTGAAAAATAGTGCAGTAAGCCCCCAGACTTGCAGAAATCGCAGTTCCAGTAGCTTTACCATACACCCCTAAACCGGATGAGCCTCGAAGAAGAGAACCGTCTGTGTACCAGACAAGTCTCCCTCTGCCTGAATACGGCATTATTCCGGTTACCCAGTCGTTCCTGGAAAGAAATTCCACAGAAAAAGGTTTGTGGAAAATAACCTCTGTACTCATGACATCCGAGATCATGTCAAACACGGGGTCATTAGCCACAAGTTTGATGATGGAGGTATGACCAGTTCTGGACTGGCCTTCCCTCTACAAATTGGCAATCCTAAGTCGGTAGGCTGTCTTGCGTGCCACCGACTTAATGTGAATGTCCAGGGGTAGAAGTCCGAGTGCAACCTCAAGACTTGCTGATGGACTGCTCCTGAACGCACCAGTAGCCAGAAGAGTTCCGAGGCTCTGAAGGCTTTCAAGTTTGGAGATGACTGTAGTTTGGTTCACCTTTGTCCACCAGACTAGTGAACCGTACGTTACCTGAGGCCTGACAACGGCCTCATACAGCCATAAGGCAATTTTGGGCTTGATGCCCCAAGTTGCTCCTGCCAATTGCCTGGACGCTAGAAGTGCCCATTTAGATTTTCACAGACGCCACGGTAGATGAATATCATTGTAGCAATTGACAAATTTCGATGTCACTTTGCATTTGAGAAAAATCGTCGTCGCATCGCGATGGACGAAAATCGTCTTTGCGTCGCGGTAGACAAAAATCGTAATCGCGTTGCAGTTCCTGAAAATCGTTGTCTTGTCGTCCAGAATTTTTGTTCACCAAAATTTCGTAGGTGATATATATCCTCTTTATCCCCCCTGGGTTCGCCCCTGTACAGGATTTTCCTGAAGGGTGGGGAAACCCAGACTAACAAACCTTCCTACAAAATAAATCCTACCTACTATAAAAAACCGTTAAAGTAAGCTACTCACCAGCACACTTGAACAGGCCGCCGTCCCACCAGCGGCAGTGATCGATGACGACGAACAGCGCGGTGAACAGCAGGAAGGCGAGTGACGCCGTGAGCAGGGCGAAGGACAGTGACCAGAGCTGCTTGTTGACTGGCGACACTCCGCCCTCGACCCTCCAGCCGCAGAGGAGACCAGCGGTGATGCCCTACAACAACACATCAATCTATAACCTATAACTTTTACATCCTACCTAACTTCTTCCTTACCCATCTTTTCCTAATCTAAACTAACCTAACCCATAACTTCCGAATCCTACCTACACCCCCAGTCAGATACTAACTGGCTTTTGCTAGTTTAGGTACCAATACTAGCGTTTCAGTGAACTATGTTTTTCAGTGAACAACTTCAGTTCCCCACCAGGGGAGGCTGGGCTTGACAGCAGGGTGCGTGACAAGGGTTGTGATGAAGAGTTCATATCCGATAGTAATACGAGCATTGTTTGCTTGCTTGATTGTGTTCACCCCAAGAAAATACAGTTAGAGATGTAGTGTAAATTCTACACAAACACTTTTCTTATCACTGCATGGAAATAATCACATTGCCACATCCGCACCCATTTCATTCCCGCTCGCAAAAGAGAGCGGAAATGTACACTACTGCTCACTAAATCAGGGTTACTTGAAATGTAGAATAGGTTAAGGTGGCACACAACAGAGATAACTATGACGTCAAACACCACAAACCAGTTTCTATTGGTCAGAAATCCCATGACAATCACCGTATTCTAAATTTTAGTTACCTTGTTCTAAATCAGCTGATTTCACTGTCACTGTTTCTATCTTATCTCAACTTCCAGTTTGTTCCAATAGAATAAGCAAACATAACCTCAATGAACTTTTGAGTACAGGTTAGTTAATAAGTTAAACGGTTTAAATAACAATGGTAAAAAAATATTGTAAGTATTACGAGCACAAATAGTTATTGCCACCCTCTAAATGTTTGGTCGCACTCAGCTAATGCTTCTGCGGCCATCTACAATTCTCGAGCAGCAATGACATACTTTGCGCTCTTAAAACACAAATAACTATTACAGTGCCGAATTTACCAGGAGGCCCCCAAGCCTGGCCCTAGGGTCGAACATTGATAGAAAATAAGGGATTGTCAGTGAGTCAGAGGGAATAATTTAAGAACGTTTTCGATAAGGCTGTTAGGTCTCAGGGAGGCAGAACAAAAATCTGGGCCTAAGGCCGCAACGGAAATAAATCTGGCCCTGATTTTTTAATATAATAGTTCAGCTCGGATTATCCAGACCCCACCTTATCCAGATCCCAGATTATCTGGACTAGTCCATCCAAGAAATTAAAAAATTAAAATCACGGCAGAAACATGATTTTAGCGAGTTTGCAAGTGAAATGCGCCTTCTAATAGGAAAGTTCAAATACAATACATAACTGTACGCAATTGGAATTACAATAATTGAAAGAGTCGCATTGCCTAAACAGTACATTAAAGAATTTTTGTGAACTTAGTTTTTTGATTAGCTACTTTGGGGCGCTAGCAGTAATCAACAAAGGCGTAGCATACAGCAAATTTGCGAGTTAGTTTATTTTTGTCACTTTATGTGTTTATAGTTGTGAACTCTTTGTGTGAACTGATATTGATTTTCAAAGCGAGTAGTTGTATAGGGAGAAAATAGTTTTAACTTTAGAATAAAAACTGAATGCTGTAAAAAATTTCACACGGGAGAATCAGATGAAAAACTAGCTAGGGAAGTGGGTGTTGGGACAAGTATGGTAAGTGACTGGAAGAAAAATCGAGCTCAGTTAGAAAAATGGTATGCGGGACAAGTTTGAAAGGCTAACATGTTGTACAGTCTTGATACGCCATTTTCAGCATCAATTTAGCAGGGGGTGAGGTACGTGATCACTATTCAGGCGATATTGCAACGACTTTGGTTTATCTGGATTTTTTTTATCCGGATCGGTGTTCCACCACATTAATCCGGATAATCCGAAGTGTATTGTACTTACAGTGAGGATTGCCCAGAATATCCAGCGGAGACAGCGAGAAATGGTCGAGTTGTAGCTGAGAATTATGTAACCGGCTTGGACACCCAGGTACACAGTCAGACATGTGGTCAGGGTGCCTAGAATGCCTGCAACATACAACCTCATCAGAGACTGTTATCATTAAAAGAAATGGTAAGTTTTCACTAAACGAGTGGTATAAGACTAAAGGTTTTGTAATTTTGCTTGCACTTTGAAGCTTAGCTCCATCCAAAAAGGGATTTATTTTCAGTTTGAACCGCAAACCTCTTTCAGAAATATGGTGTTTAAACAATATTTAAAGAATCATAGTAGGCTAGATTGCTGTCCAAATAGGGCGTTTTAAAGTAAACCGGCTTGTGCTTTGGCTTTGCATGGGAAATAAGAGTTCTCCCAATCTGTGGTTAATCTTTAACAAAACCATCCTCAAGTTTAGTCGGAAACAAAGTGAATCGAGTCGGATATATTGTCGACAGATAGCACCAATGTACCTAAATTGCAGCCCTATTCTGTCATTAATTTATGCTCTTTCTGAAAATTCTGAGATTTATTGGCAAGTCTACGTAGAAATACTTCTAAATTGACACCTCAAATATTAAAACTTATCCAGCCGTCCTCAAGTTATGGCTGAAAAGAAAACCCCATGTATATTAATGTCTAAATCAATCAAATCAAAAATATCTTTATTCATGAAGTACAGTCAAGTGTACAGAATGGTGTCAATTAAAATACAATTTTTGTTTATAATTATGTACAAGAAAGTTAGTCATCTTATTATATTCCAGTCTTGTGATGTATTCCTACAAGTTCCTACAAGTACATACATTTATAAAGGTTTACAAAAAAATGTTAAAGTAGGATAATTACTTTAAAAATTCCTCTGTATTATATAAAGGCTTATCAGTCATATAAGCCTTTATAGACAGCCTCATGTGTATCTCTCATGTCTAGATGCACATGAGAGATGATTCAAGAATTGATTATATGAAAGCTTTGTCTATGATTACCGCTACTCACACTTTCACATCAGATGAAAAATCCACACATCAAACTTACACAATCTTTTATCTTTTATATCCTATACAGGACACCTCGGATTATCCGGACCCCACATTACCCGGATCCCGGAATATACTAGTGGATAGGCCACTTTACAGTTTCGATGAACTGAGTGACGGACCTCTCTTTAGCCCGGGATGAAATCAGTAGAAAAAATGATGAGTCACATCCACCGATTCAAAAATGAAAATGTGAATAAGTTGTAGCCTAAATTGAAAGTTATGTGTGTAAATATATGTTTAATGTAACAGTATGACACAATCTATCCGGCAACGCTGGTCAATATTCAGGATTCAAGTATCAAGTAAGTAAGTAAGTAAGTAAGTATCCGGACCGGTCAAACCGAGAAATTCAATGATTAAAATCATGACAAAAACGTGATTTTAGCAAGTTTACAAGTGAAATGCGCCTTCTAAACGTAAAATACAAATGCAATACATTACTGTATGCATTTGAAATAACAATAATTGAAGGAGTCGCAGTGCCTAAACAGTACATTAAAGCATTTTCGTGAACGTAGTTTTTTGGTTTGCTCCTTGGGGCGCTAGCAGTAATCACCAAAGGCATAGCCTACAGCAATTTTGCGAGTAAGTTTATTGCTGTCACTTGATGTGTTTATAGCTGTGAACTTTTTGTATAAACCGATATTGAGTTTCTAATTTGAGACTAATATGTTGTACAGTCTTGATACACCGTTTGCAGCATCACTTTAACAGGGGCTAAGGTACGAGATTGCTATTCAGGCGATATTGTAATGACCTCGGATTTTCCGGATTTTTCGCTATCCGGATCGGTGTTCCACCACATTAATCCGGATAATCCGAGGAGTACTGTACTCTAAAACAAACACTTTAAAGAGACTATAGTTTGTGTCCAAGGATTTTTTTTGTTCAATGTGGGGTTTTTGGTCAAGAGAAATCAATTGGAGCTAGTCACAAGACTAGGAAAAATTTTGTCTCCATCCTATAGCCGTTCAAAGTGCCAATGTAGCCGTAATGGACAATTTCAACCAAAACAGTGATCGATATATTCAGATTGATTCCAAGCAAACCTTGGTCTTCTGGCACTGATTAAATTAAACATGACTTTAACATATTAGGACTTTTTGATTCATCATTACATTTATGGGAGGGGGTGTTCATTCTTATAAACTTTGAACTGATAAAGATGTTATAACATTCAACCAATTTAATGGCTCAATTCAATCTACACATGGCAAGCTAAAACAGAAGACAAGGCACAAGATGAAATTGACAAAAAATAAAACAGATAACAAGATAAAAGATAAGACAAGACAATATTGTTGGCTAGCTCACCTTCCGGGTCAAAAGGTACAGTCGTTTGGTAAACTCTTTTTACCGGACTTCGCTGATAAAGATGGGCGTCACCAAAGACTTGACTGTCGATGTACCTGTTAGAAAGTAAAAACGCAGGTAACTAAAGGAAAAAATAAAACACATAAACTATTCATTAACAAATTTACTTGACAAGGTATAAGTTATGAAATAAATATAATCTGTAGTGACAATTCATCTAGTCTACTGGAAATAATACAATCAGAGAACAATAGAGAAATATAGCACATCCATAAATAAATGTTTTTTACGCATTGAAGTACAAAATATTAACTGATACTAAAATACCGATTGCCTGAGCAAGACCACTTCAAGCCACTGCACAACTCTTTTCCGGACACGGCAACCGACATACATCAGCGGCGATTTGCCACACCGCCGAGCTGCTCACATCCAATCGCTAGCGGTGTGTAAATTGTGCTTTTGTGTTATTATGTATAACTTTCATATGTATTTTAACCTCTTAAAGTCCACAGTCCCATATATGCGATACTGTCTAAGCCCCGCCGCCGAGCCATAGTTGCGTATATGCGAGATCGATTTAAACTTGGTGGTCGATTTAAACTTGGCGCTCTTTGCGCCATGGGGGAAGTCGGAATGCTTCATTTCACTTTGTTAAGTTCAGAAATTGTCAGGCTGTCCCTGGGATATTTTGTTTTGCGTCTTAGCAGACTAAATCACTGAAATTATACGATTTGCTTTGTTGACAGCTGGTCCGTGTGTGTAAACATTGCGCAATGGCGGGCCGAAAACTTTTGAGTGACTGTGAAATTAGCAAATACTTTGGAATTAGAGGCCTAAATGACTTATGACACAGAGTGAAAGCGATGATGAAATAGGCGGGGGAAATTGTGGGTCGAGTGTTAGTTTGTGAACACTGCAACATAGATCTGTCATCAATCTTCCAGTTCATCCCAGGCCTGCTGGTGAAAAGTAGGTTTAACTCCAAGTAAAAAAGTAAAATATTATTTATGATAAATTTATTTCAACAACTAATAGAATGCAAAAAGTAAGGTTAATTATACAAGATATTTTGGTCTGTATGTTCAAGTTACATTAAAAATAAGAGAAGTAACAAATTTACTGGTAACTTTAAAAAATACCCAGCCTGGGGGTTTACAGGGGTACCAAATTACTAGGACTTAAAGAGATAAAATGTGACATTAAGTTTTTATAACTGGTGCCAAATCTTAAGGCCCAGTCCGTCAGTAAGACTAATGTTAATTTTAGCATTGGGCTTATGGACGGCGTGGGTCTTAAGATTTGGCACTGACTATACCAGTGTGAAAATATCGCTTCACCGGACAGACAACGGTGGTGGGGGTTACCTGGCGGCGCCGCCGGTGCAGTTGACGTGCGCGCCGTGGTCCGCACGGCCGCCGGGCCCCGTGTAGCCCGCGGGACAGCCCGGCACCGGCAGCCGCAGGGTCAGCCATGCATGAGCCCCCACCAGTGACAGCACCACCACCCACTGCCGCCACGTGTCCACCAGCTCCGACACCGACAGCCACCGCCCGTACTGCCAACACCCCATGTTAACATAGTTATTTTACATATTTTTACATATTTTTTACATATTTTTTTCATTTTTTCCACATAACTTTGACATATTTTTAAACTAATTTTTAGATATTTTACATTATTTAAATCAACAGCCACTGGCACCACGTATCAACCAGCTCCAACACTGAGAGCCACCACCCGTACTGCCAACACCGCAGTGAATTTGGTTGTTTTACATATTTTTTACATCATTTTTACATATTTTTTACATATTTTATATATTATTTTTACATATTTTTTACATTATTTTTTAACTGGCCACTGATGCCATGTGACCACCAACTCCGACACCGACAGCCACACCGTTAGTGAATTTAGTTATTTTACATATTTTTACATTATTTTGACGTATTTTTTACATTATTTTTACATCATTTTTACATTATTTTAAGCATTAGCCACTGATGCCATGTGCCCAACAGCTCCGACACAGACAGCCACTGCTCGTTAGTGAATTTAGTTATTTTACACAATTTCATATATTTTTTACATTATTCGAGCTGGTCGCATACTTTTAGCGGTACTGTTCAGCTCTGTACTGTACCAACCCCTTGTACTGACTCCTTACCTTTGCTTCATAACGTCCATGCACAGATCAATAATCAACGTGGGAGGGGCAAAGGCAAGGTGAAAAAAAAGCTGCCACCTTTTTTTTAAAAAAAGAAACAAAAATCATCAGTCACTTGAAGCCATGTGTCCAACAGCTCCATCACTGATAGCCACCGGCCATACTGCTGACATCGTAAGTGAATTAGTTTTAAGTAATAAGTTTAAGTGATAGGTTTGCAGTGTCGGCTGTCTCATCATGAAAGCATATACATATAACAGGTACAAGTAATAGGTACTTGTATATAGTAGGTACAATAGGTCTCAATATATAACAAATACAAGTAATAGGTACATATATGTAATAGGTACAAGTAATATACATAAATAACAGGTGCAAGTAACAGTTAAAAGTATCAGTTCCACCGTCTAACCTGCAGTTTCTTGATGAACATCGTCTTCACTGCAGATACAAGTAATGGGTAGGTTAAAGTAATCACTTCACTGGCTAACCTGCAGTGATGGATGTCAGTTGTCAGAGACTGAGTCAATAGGTACAAGAAATAAGTATACACTAGGTAGCCTGGTGCTCAAAATCGAGCAATATTTAGGTACTGATAAGATCAATTTTATTAATTAATATATTTATTTGTAGTTATTAATGATAGTGCTTCAAGATTAGGAAGTTGTATATGGAAGTGATCGATGCCATCGACTTCTTGGATTCGGTCTTGTTCATCCAAAGTTAATAAAATACGTGCATCCACGTTTCTGGAACTGTATTGTGTATATCAGCGTCACACAATAAATTAGCATTTCCAAATAAGTGTTTTTTTATTCCTGGTATCAGCTCCTTTAACTTGCTGTGAACAACTCTTGCTATTAAATCAGGTCGAAAATGTGTCGAGTTCCAGGTTCCAAATTCTCAGTTATTTAGACCACCTAGGATTACATGTCATCGTTACGAATAAAAAAGGTTTCTTAAACCGTTGAACGATAGCTATTACGTCCAAGTAGTTTTGGTTTATATTCTGTGGTGACCCTATAAATGGAAAAGGGAGGATTACTCACTTACTTCCAATATGTGAGTTTTAGTGGTTAGCTTCCTGTTGGATAAAGTCTGTAACATTTAAAAACATATCTACACCCAGTTGGATGGTTCCAAATTAAAGCCAAGTTGAGTGCCCTTCTATCCTTTTTGGTCGGTTGTTGTATTAACGTTATATAAATATATCTAGGTGAACTTAAATTTATGGTTTTCTGCAGAAAGTGAAGTCTCAGTTCGAGGATAAAAAATATTGTGAATTGGAAAGTTATATAAATCTCCTACATTGGATTCATCTATATGTGCTTCAGAATTAACCATCGCAAATGCAGAGTTGTAGGATATGATGTTGTTTAGGTTGGTGTAGTGGTTATAGTGCCCGCCTACAAACTTGTAGGTAGCCGGATCGATCCCGAGAAAAGTTAGTAGCTTTTTGAAGGACTGTTTCTGGAGCCAGCTGCCATTGGTTGTTGGGCTATTAATTAACAATCCTGTCTAAGGAACATGCCAATCTTAGTCAGTAACAAGGCTACAAGATCGCGCCACTATCATCATGATCATCACACTCATCCTTCACTCATATTCAGGGTAACGTCCTCCATGTCCTATTAAAGTGATTAAGTGATTAAGGTAGTTTTTATTTGTTTTTTTTTGTTTCCCTAAACATTAACTGACTCAATGAGATGTCGAATACATTTTTATTGGGCGTATTCTTCTAAATTCACTTTTATGGTAACAAAGATAAAATGTCCATAACGTACCAGTTTTTTCACCTTGAAGTGTTTTCCTCTGCAATGATTACAAAGTAAGTCCATATTTTCAGTGAGAAAGGTAGTTCTTCGGCAGACATTCGCTCTCCTCAATTTCTAGGAATCTGTGTCTTCTTTATTAATCAGCAAACGAACGTTTCTCATATACTTGAGATGATTAGCTCTTAAAAAGCGGATATCCCTTTTTCTTCTAATTTGTGGCATATATTGTGACCTTTCTAAATATCATGTTTAAATTGTTTTAATATTTTCCATTTAATTTGTTAGTACTTGTTTGCAGAGTTAAACATTTATTTGTGACAGGTAAATAAAAACAAACCTTAGGGCCTGTTTGCACGACGCCCAGTACAGTGGACAGTAACACCTTTAAACAAAAGAGAACAAAAGAATTTTTTTCTACTGTCCTACTGTCTGGTCGTTGTGCAAACAAGGCCTTAAACACCAGCTGATTACATGAGACTTAAATTGTGCATATGGTCAATATGTAAACAAATCCTATCTTCCATAAGAATAATATGATAACTTTGAGGGCCACTGGGCCAAAGCCCTTAACAGTCATTGAGCTCATTTTAAGCGAAGCACAACTTCAGAGTGAGCTCTTTAAAATGACACCTAAAAAGTCAAAATTGGTTGAAAACTGTAGGAGGAGTTCTACTCACAAAATAACCCCTAGCAAATTAATTATGTATAGATGAAAGGTAAAGGTAATATTTACAATAGGTGCATATAAATAATAGGTACAAGTAAAAGGTACCTATAAATAATGGGTGCAAGTAATAGGTACCTATAAATAATGGGTACAAGTAATAGGTACATATAAATAATAGGTACAAATAATAGGTACCTATAAATTAAAAGTACAAGTGATAGGTACATCCAAATAATAGGTACCTGTAATCAACCCTCGAGCGGGCGCATGCGGAGTTTTCCTCCGCACGTGTTTTTTATGTTAAAATAAACAGACATAATGGGTGTCGGCGGTTGTGTCCGGCTCCGTACTTTACGCCCCTCATTCCAGGAATCTCCTAAAGCTATTTATACCCCCACCCCCCCCCTGGTACCTCGTTATTTGCAATTCAGAGATGCCATCTCAGTTTGCAGAGTGCCCTTTCCCGTTATACAGACAGTGATAGCTATTTTAAAAATTCATAATAGTGAAGGATTTGTAATTATTATCAAATTTGTTGGACTTTTCCTTTCAATTTCGAAAAAGAGAAGCGAAAGGAAAAGTCCAAAAATGTAAATAATAATTAATACATATTTTATACTAGAAAATTACTTACTATGTTCAATTGAAATATTACACCTATTAAATTAAACAATTAATTGCATCGACGATGAAATGTGATTCCTAATGAAGTTTGTCAACATTTAAATACAATATTTCGTTATAAAACAAGTAAAATGGGTTAAATTGTGCAATATAGTGTTGCGGAGTAAAACTCCGCATGCGCCCGCTCGCGTTTTGCCGGTGAAGCGCCCGCTCAAGGGTTAATAGGTTCCTATTATAAATACAGTGGAATCTGGATAATTCGAACTTGTATAATTCGAAATCTTCTTTAATTCGAATATTTTTCTTGGTCCCTGTCATTTTGTATCTAAACAATGCTAAAAAATCGTGGATAATTCGAATTTTATTTTGGATAATTCGAATTTTTTAAGTGCCAAATTAAGGTACATCAATTTCATTCCACGTCTGGAAATAGTTACAAATTCATCGTAAAACACGTTTTACTACGACGTTAAATAAAAAGTTAACGCCAGACCTATGGCGTGTCAGGTTATGGTCAAATGACTCATCCCTTCCACCTCCCAGGCTTCCCACCCTGCCCCAACATCGCTTGTAACTCGACACCAATAATGTAAACAAAAACAATACAGAACGCTGACCGAGTTCGGAAAAGGGTTGCGCTCGCCGTGGCAGCGCCACTAGTCTTTTCGAGCTTGATTCTGTGTAGAACGGCTCCCGGCAAACAAGCCATGCGCCAGACCTGATGCGCAGTTTTCTATGTTGACACAAAGGCTACTCAACACTGCGACCCCCTTCCCTCCCCCCACCAGCCAAACTAACTCCCGAATTCCAGTGCAGCATCCCGTTGTTTTCGATCATCCTTCAAACAAAGTGTTTTTTTTTTGCAGTGTCTTGTTTTTAAGTGTTTAAAATTTTTTATGTAACATTAAATAAGTGTAGTGATCATGTCGACAAAATCTCGGACCTATAAAACACTCACTTTAGCGGAAATTCAATGAGCGGGCAATTGTCAATGTTTCACGAAGTTAAGTTGGTAGCCTGTATCAAGTTCAGAAGTAGCAGAACGTACTGTATTTTTTTCTAGCAGAAATGTTTCTTTGTATTATCGTAGGTCGCGTCGTACGTAGTTTATACTTTAGGGTAGTTATTTCTGTTTTATGATTACTGTTTTTGAACCCTTATAATTAGCGTTTGTTGATGAATTTATTCTTTTAGAGTGTCAATTTGATAAAGAGGTTAAATTCACAATGTGTAGTTTTAATGTTTTGGCCTCATTCTTTAGAACTTCTTTAATTCAAATTTATGGATAATTCGAAGTTTTTAGCTGGTCCCTTGAGGTTCGAATTATCCAGGTTCCACTGTAATAAGTACCTGTAAATAATAGGCTCCTTTAAATAATAGGTACCTATAAATAATAGGTACAATTAAAGGTAAAAGTAACGGCTTCACCGTCTAACCTGCAGCGTCGGCTGTTTCTTCATAAACGCCGTCTCCAGGGCCGCCACCACCAGGAACGCCGCGCCCAGCCGCTGCAGCACTCCGCAGAAGCGCAGGGTCGGCAGGTCGTTGTCGTCGTGTGAGTTGAGCGTCACGCCCAGTGCGACCAACACGACCGCGCGGCGCAGCGAGGCTGCCAACACGTGGCCGCGCGACACACAGGAGCGCAGCTTCCCACGGTAACTCAGCACCAGCGAGACGCCCATCACCCACGCGAACCTGGTGGCAGAATGTGGATCGGTTAATTAGGCCTAATTAATCTTTTTCATCATACTAACACGGAAACATCTGTTTTCAGTTACTTTTTGTCGGCTCGAAAGTTACCCATTGCCGGCCTAGGCCGGAAAGAACGGAAGTAAACAATCAGCTGATTGCAGCAAACCGACGTTTAATGTTTGTTTATTGGTGGCTTATTAATTTATTTTTAGAGGAATGTAGTGGCAGCACTTCATCCGCAGCAAATGTTTGTTCTGTTTGTTAGAGGTTAGGTTTGATGGTTTTAGAAACATATGTTTATGCAAGGATTACGTTATGATTGTAAGTATTTTTTTTTCTGCGTAGTATGATGAAAAATATCGTATGTTATACAGCCGGGAAGTTTTGCCGTACTCGCATAAAAATCCCGCACTCGTTCGCTCGTCCGGCAAAACAGTACTTCCCGGCCTAGAAACGTTGTATACTATTTCTTACCACTGCATGGAAATAATCACATTGCCACACCTGTAGACAGTACGCAAAACGGCTCATTTCTGCTTTCATTTCGTTCCCGCTCGTAAAAGCGAGGGGTAATGTACATTCCCACTCGCTATATCAGGGTTACTTGATATGTATATTAGGTTAAGGTGGCACACAAGAGAGATAACTATGACGTCTAACACCAAAGACCAGTTTCTATTGGACAGAAATCCCATGACACTCACCATATTCTAAATTCTAGTTGCCTTGTTCTAAATCAGCTGATTTCACAGACGGCACTAACTTTTGGTTCGTTCCGATAGAATAAGCAAACATAACCTCAATGAACTTTTGTGTACAGGTTAGTTAATAAGTTAAACTGTTAAAATCATGGTGGTAGGAAAAATCTTGTGTGTATTACGAGCACAAATAGTCATTGCCGCTCTCGAAATGTTTGGCCGCACTCACCTAATGTTTCGTCCGGCCATCTACAATTCTCAAGCGGCAATGACGTACCTTGCGCTCTTAATACAGAAATAGCTATTTCATCAAACTGACGCCGAAACATCTGCTTTCTGTTCCTTTTTGTTGGCTCAAAGGTACCCATTACTGTAACAGTCCAAAAAAAAAACTCTCCGGACTGCGATTACAGGAAACGGAAGTAAACTGACTTTACTGCAAAAATCAGTTTGCAAAAGTTAGTTTGCTGCACAGCTGTGCAGCAAACTGACTTTTAATGTGGGTTTATTCGTTATTTTTTAGAAGAATGTAGTGGCAGCACTGGCAGCAGTAGCTAATGTTGGTTTTGTTTATTATAGGTTGGGTTTGAAGGATTGAGGGAAAGTATTAATTTATGCAAGCAATATGTTATGATTGAAAGTATGTTTTTTTTCTGAGTTATTTAATGAAAATTATCATACGTTACTAGGCAGTAAGTTCTACCGTACTCGCATGAAAATTCCGCACTCGCTTCCACTCATGCAGGAACTATTATACTCATCCGGTAAAACAGTACTTCCTGGCCTAGTAACATAATATACTATATTGAGTTTTAGTTTGATTTGAGTTGTTATGTATTTGACATGTCTTTTCATATTGCCTTATGAAAAGACATAAAACGACATACAGTCTTTACTCAAACTAGTTGATGGTGTCCTCCTTCGCTGGAAAAAAGTTAACAAATAAATGGAAAAAAATAAAATGCATCAGCTGTTCTGCCTTTTTTTTCTATTTGGGCACTTAGGGAAAATTTTATCAAGGAACTTATATTATTCCACGGATGTTCTCACCGAGGCCTTTCATTTAAGTATAGGGTTGTTGGGTGTCAGACAATGGTTAATGGGTTGAGTTGGTTTTCTCATATTACGGATAGATATTACTGTCTTTTCATCGATCGGTCTTTTATTTATCTTGTATAACTGTCAATTAAGGCATTTAATATACCCGGACTTTTTTCTGCAGCCGGTAGGCCTATATTAAATTTCTTACATTGTAAAAAGATTCGCTTGGTGTTTAAGTCAAGCTATAAACTGAAGTGGGTTAATTTTTTAAACACAAAAAACCATCCCTAACCATCCATTATAAATAGATCCATCCCTACACTTGGTTCGTTATATCTTTAGCTAAGGCCTACTCCATTACCGGACTGTCAGACATTACTTATTCCCAACCATCTGGTACAATAGACAATGTAAAAATTAATTTCAACAAACATAAACTTTGTTTACAAACTGCAATAATGATAAGACAACTGTTGGAAAATGTTAATATATAAGGTTAGTATACCTTCAGAGATCAGCTGACATGCTCTGATGACTACCACTCCACCCTGCTTCCACAGTAAGAGGTTCCTACAGCTCAAGATATAACGCACCGACTGCACCTATATCCATACAAAACTAGAACTGGTACCTTCCGTTATACGGAGGCCATCTCAAAATCACGTATAGTATGTGTTGAACTATGTTTTTCTTCTTTCAGTATCACAGTAAATATGGTTTTTAATAGTTTAATACTCATCACGGTATCCATCAGCGGGTCAATGTCGGAGTGAGAGGGGGGACACCATTGTTGCGCCGCGCGGCAACAACGAGTTAACCATGTGATATTTTTGTCATTACATGTCTGGCAAGGTTAGGTTAGGTTAGGTTAAGCTAGGTTAGGTTTCACACTTTTTTTGTGTTAAAAAAATTAACCCACGTCAGTTTATAGCTTGACTTAAACACCAAGCGAATCTTTTTATAATGTAAGAAATTTAATATACCGGCTGCAGAAAAAAGTCCGCGTATATTAAATGCCTTAATTGACAGTTATACTAGATAAATAAAAGACCGATCTATGAAAATATAGTAACCTAACCTAACCTAACCGCTGCAGCACGCTGTATCAAGGTGGCCTCCGTATAACGGGAAAGTAGGCCTACCCCAGAACTGACTCTTGGATGGTGAGGCGATTGATTGATCTTGATTCCCGAAATTTTTTAACAGCACCCAAAAAAGGCCATTACAAAAACCTCAGCTTAGAAAAAGCGTACGTTAGAAGATGGCTGGAGTTGGAAATACCCCCGTTGCAGCAGACCTGCATACTCAGCGAATTTCAAGTGCAAAACAACATATTTCAATCCAACATAGCGAGATTTGACATGTTTTTGTAAGCTCCATAAGAATAACATGGGGAATGAGTATGCAGGTTTGCTGCTACAGGTATGTTTAAACTGGTTGGTTTTAATTCAATATTTAGTAGATCTGAACTAGAAGAAGCCATTTACCAAGTTTTATCAAGATATGTTGAGAAATAAGCGAAATATAGAATTTTACTTATTTCCCATAAGGTTACCATTGAGACAACGTACTGTGTTTACCACTTTCAATATCTCGGTAACCAATGGACAAAGAGCAGTAATTCAAAATAATAAATTGTTTGTTTTTTTGAGCTGAATTCAATGGTGCCAACAAAAATTTGATAAATTTTATTTTTCTATGTGAAAAATTCAAAAAACCCATTTTTGGGGGGTTTATCCCCCTTTACCCCCCCTTCCGGTGGTCCGATTGGGCTGGTTCACGAATTCGTCCGAGTGATTACCACTTTACACGTGTGTACCAAATTTCATTAAGATCGGACCATATTTACGGCCGCTATCGTGTTAACAGACATATATATAGATATATAGATATATATAAATATATATATATATATAAAATAGATATATATATAAAAATTTGAACGAATGGTGTTTTTTGCTTCTGGGGACCCCAAAATGAAAAGTTAACATGGTCTCGGACTTAGGTCTTACCATGAGTACTACCGTAATAGCTTATTCCTTTAAGGAAATTCGCTAAAAGAACAGTGAGCACACAGCAAGCTCTTATTACTAACCTTAAAAATGAATTTCCTGAGTAGCGATGAAGATAGTTCCTACAATAGATAATCTCAAGGTCTAGCAAGATATATTGCTGGTTTTGGTAGCCTAACAGTAAATTTCAATTAGGTTTTGGAAACAGAAAAAGAGCAAGAAAAAATATGATGTCTCAGTTAACTATATCTAAAAGGAGGATCATCCAAAAATACCTTTTAAAATAAAAAACCATATCATCTGAGGTTATGAATCATCAACTGCTGCAAGGAGAGATATTTGTAAGAATATACAACCAAACAGTGAACTGACCACACAGTAACACCAATTTCACTAAGAATACCAAGTGACACTCACCATGGAAAGACCAAGTCTGCAACCGTCAATCCGTTCCATGCAGAGTGTTCAAAGAACCAGTATTTGCCTCCTCCGTAATTGACAAAAATCATCAGGGCGATTGTCAACCTGGGGATGAAAAATGTTAAAAATTTGAATTCTTCCAAAGGAAAAATGTTAGTTCTAAGATCTTTCACTAAATAGATTTATTGGCCTATGACTTAATATTAGGTATATCTGGTGTCTGGGTCTAATGTATTTGTATAGAAGTAGTTAAGGACTAGATTTGAACTCTTTCTAGGGAAATTTTTGTTTCTAAAAACATTCACTTGTGCCCCTATTACGCTAGGTGGCTGAGCTACGTCGCTAAATCACGTACTGTCTAAGCCACCCGGCCTGCTTCGATACATTGAATCAAGTGGGGAAGGCTATCCACTTAGCCAACTAGTGTAATAGGGGCCTTAACCTTTTTCCTCTATTTGTGCACTTATATTTTGAAATTGAAATGAAACACATACCCACCAATCGTTTATCTGGAAAACCATCTGTACAAAACAGACTCTGCGGGTGGGTGCGAATCTATTGAAAGGGTTCAAACATACAAATACCTGGGTGTTATGATGGACAGTAGAATGTCATGGAACGTGCATGTCAAATTTATTAATAATAAACTCAGGAAATTAATTTATGCTTTCCACCAACTCAGTTACATTTTAACATCAAAAGAAATCAAAACAATTTATTTTGCATATGCACAGTCTGTTTTAGAGGGAGGGATATTGGCTTGGGGTGGGGCATACAAAACAACAATTAAACCTTTATTGATAACACAAAAATCCATACTCAAGGCAGCAATGAGAAGGTGTCGGCGGTGCCCGACGGATGCTTTGTTCGATGAAGTCAAAGTTTTAGACGTCAGACAGCTTTTTATTCGAGCAGTTCTTTGTAACTTATATAAAAATTCAATTACTATTTTTCAATCTCTAAATCATGATTATCTCACCAGAAGTAAAAGAAGTGCAGGAATACAAATTCCCAAATTAACTAAAACTTTTTCTACAACAAATTCATTTTATATTTCACACGTTCGTATAAAAACCTTCCAAACTCATTAAAGAATATGGATTTATCGTTTCCAGTCTTCAAAATAAAAATCAATAACTGGCTACACTCGATTGGAAGGGAAAATTCAGATAATCTAATTACTTCTGTTTACAGACGATAACAGACCGATATGCTGTGGATGCTTGAATTAGGGAGTGAATGGGATGTGCTGGTGCGAGTTGGTGGGTATGCAAGGTTTGTGTGTGTGTGTGTGTGTGTGTGTGTGTGTGTGTGTGTATGAAAGAGAGAGAGAGAGAGAGAGAGAGAGAGAGAGAGAGAGAGAGAGAGAGAGAGAGAGAGAGAGAGAGAGTGAGTGAGTGAGTGAGAGTTGGAGTGTGCGGATGAGTCGGGTCCGTTTGTCCACTGGTGGGAGGGGGGTGGGGGGGTCCTACATACCTTGTCTGTCTGTCTGTCTGTCTGTCCTTATCAAGTTGCACCATAAGTTCAACAATGAGAATTGTTTATTACAATGTTGTCAAAATATAGTTGGTTAAAAAAAATCTTTATTATTTTCATTTGTGATTTGATTTCCATTCCTTTCTCAGATTTATCTTTAAATTCTCAGCTCAAGTAATTATTATTAAAAAAAAAAGATAACGACACTCTCTTACGCACGGGCTATAAAGCCTATGTAGGAGAAATTTCATATTTTTAGAACAGCCTAAGTAAATGTATGTTAACTATGTAATTTGTAAGGATTATAGGCTAGATCTAATGATGTATTGTAAATAATTTTTGAAATAAAGCTGATCTGATTCTGATTCTGCCTATTAAAAAAAAAACAAGTTTTATAAGGTATGGAACAACAGTTCAATAAAGAAAATTTAGTAAAATTTGTGGGCCAAGCGCCAATGAAAAAGATAAACAATAGTGGTAGAACCGACAGTTGGCCTTTTTGTTGAGTTTGAAATACAAATAATATTTGAAAGTGGTATTAGTATTACCAGAACAATTCATATTGGTCGGCTGATGATTAAATCTGAGTACTTTACCCTCTAAATGTGTCCAGAGCTTGAATCCTAGGGGAATTCAGCCTTCTCAGTGGTACCAACTCTGACTGAACTAATGGAAGGGAGTCATCAGACGAGCTAGGATTGCCAAGATCCTACCAACATAAAAAAATCAAATCAAAACATCTTCATTAGTTATTGGAAAAAGTACAATAAATGGTGTCTTAGGTCTTAAAACAAATTTAAAAAAGTGAACATTAAAATTATTTTCTTAGTTGTAAAACTTTTCAAAGTTAATGAATTAAGAGAGTTAGCTTTAAAAAAGCAAACAAGTTAGCTTTCTTTAACTGTTAAGATTAGATTTTAATTTTACACTATTTATTTCTTGACTTAATTAATTTGAGTGTGCTTACAAAAAACTCCCATGTTTGATTAAGTAATTTTTTCTTGATAAGTTCTAATCAGTGGTTACTAAAATTAGTTCAATATTTTAAGGGGTCTCCGTAAAATTTTCCAGTTAAAAAATGTCAAAATCAGAAATATTCAGTGAAAAAGGTTCTATAGGACATGAGGCACACTGTGGTTTATTATGTTTTGAAGATATTTGAGTTGGCAGCTCTGATTTCAACCGTCAAAGTTGGCACAGTTTGCAGGACTCCACTGATTTTCTGGGGAATAATGTTCTATTCGCCAAAAGATAAAGGCGAATCTAGGTCGTTGTTTAGTGCCCAGCTACCAAAATCACATAAATCCTATACTTTTACATGAGCAATGTTATCATCCATGCGTGTTTACTTGCTTGCATGCACAATTATCTCTAAAACGGCTCCAAGGATTTCCTTTAAAATCTTGAAATAAGCAATTTATGACTCAAAAACGTTTTCTATGCAGACTACTTGGGCAGAGAAAATCTAATAAAGAAATAAAATGAATATTAAAGTTGTAAAATTTTAACACTGGCCTTATGAGTTGTCATGATAGCAACAAAATAAACAAGGAAAGTGTAAACAAATGAAGTAATCATAACAGCTGTTTGGAAACAACAGCCATTCAGGACAAATACAGCGTGTGAGATAAAAATTGCATGGAGTAGTTTTTTATCTATCAATTTTATCACACTGAAATATTTTATAGTAATTGGATGAACTGGTAATCATGAAAAAATACTGAGCAAGGCTCGGTCTACCTACTAAAAATAAAAAATAAAAGTAAATATTGAAAAGTGGAAGGATAAGACCAGGAAGGAATATAGATGGATTACCCTATGTTTCAAAAACTAAGGAGCCAAGGCCTGGAAAAGTGCCCCCAAAAGAGGTGAGTAGAATAATGATTTAAGGGCCTCCTTCGGATAACTTTTAGCAAAATGATATTGGTGATTAGGATTCGAACCCAGGAACCTGGGAACAGAAGTCCCGCAATCTACCACTATACCAGGCCTCTCCCTTGGGGGACCCCTTCGTTTTTAATGTCATAAACTAGAACAGTGAGGAAGAAAGGAAAATAAACACACATCCAAGAACATATATATACCAGAACTAATTTTTAGAATTACATATCCTAGGCCCTACATGATTATCCCAGCACTCTCTAGGATGATAAAAAATATTACTTATATCTGACTCACATGAATTATCTTTACCCTGGTATTTTAGTTTTGTTACATGACTAAAATCTGCATAAGGAACCATTGTTTAAATTAACTTTTTCAACAAAACAACTAAAATCTTTCTAACTTAGGAACTTAACAATTGAACATTGAAGAATTTCATCAATTTATTACAACTAATATTGTATTTACTTCTTACTTTTGGTGGAGCTGAATCAATTTAAAGTATTGAAAATATCTCTCTCTGACAAACCGTTTCACCTATTTTTCTTGTACAAGAAATTCCAGCTAGATATCGCAACCTACAGTAGAACCTCGCTAATTCGAACCTCGATAATTCGAAAACCTCTATAATTCGTAATGATTGTCCGTTCCCCTCAGAAAACCTCTATAATTTGAAAAATAATATACCGATAATTCGAAGTGATTTTTACGCTCAATGCAGCCTCTACAATTTGAATTTGAACATACTCGAGCCTCTACAATTCGAATTTTGTTGCCGTAATTCGAACTGTTACCTCCAAAATTCGAAGTCAACCTCTACAAATCGAACTGCGTTACTGTAAGCCTCTGTAATTCGAATTCAGGACAAAAAAATGCCTGTAGAAACATGAACTGACGCTCTTATCGATGTTCCCACGATTAGTTTCCGTTCGTATTCTTTGCAAAGTTGACGTCTTTAACGGTCAGTCAGATTTCGCTGTGTTAATTGATTGTTAGTTTTAGTGTTGTAGTGCCGTGAGCAAGAATGAGTGCTAAGAAGTATAAATGCTTAACTTTGGGAGACAAACTTAAAATAATTGATGCAGTGATTAGTGGTGAAAAACGCAAAAAGGATATAGCTGAGGAGTATGGTATCCCCGCCAGCACATTATCTACGATCCTTAAACAAGAGGAGCTAGTCAGGCAACGAATGTTGGCAGGTAGTAATTTAAACAATAAGAGAGTGCTTAAATCTGAATTTCCTGACGTGGAGGAATGCTTGATAAAATGGTTCAAACAATGTAGGGACCATGACGTAAGTGTAGGGGGGCCAATTCTCAAAGAAAAAGCTGAAGATTTTGCCAAATCATTATGTCATGATAATTTTCGAGCAAGTAATGGTTGGTTGGAGAAATTTAAACAAAGAAATGACATTGTTTTTCGTAAGGTGTGTGGAGAGAGTGCAAGCATTGATGACAATGTATGTAAAAACTGGAAAGAGGAACTAAAAACATTGTTGAAAGACTATGATCCTAAAAACATATTTAATGCCGACAAAACAGCCCTGTACTACCAATGTCTGCCCGATAAAACTTTAACTTTCAAAAACGAAAAATGTCATGGTGGTAAGAACAGTAAAGTTCGAGCAACACTTTTGCTTGCGAGTAATATGACAGGAACAGAAAAGTTAAAGCCATTTATGATCGGTAAATACAAAAACCCGAGATGTTTTGCTGGAGTTAAGTCATTTCCTTTTGAATATGACGCAAATCCCAAAGCATGGATGAATAGTAGCGTTTTTGCGCAATGGTTGCTTAAGCTAGACAAACAAATGAAGAAGGAAAAATGTAAAATTCTTTTATTTATTGACAACTGTACTGCTCACAACGATATCCCAAAGCTTGACGCGATCAAAGTTCAGTTCCTTCCTGCCAACACAACGTCAAAACTTCAACCGTTAGACCACGGAATCATAAAAAACTTTAAGACCCTCTACAGGAAAGAAGTTGTAAGACATATTTTATCAAATATTGAAGAAGAAAAAGCCATTGTTCCAATCAACATCCTACAAGCGATGAGAATGGCAAACAAATCATGGGAAAATGTAACTCAACAAACAATCGCTAATTGTTTTAAAGCTTGTGGTTTCGTAAATGAAGAAACTGAACCAGAAATCGTAACAGTTACACCAGATCCTGTTGAAGATCCGATCGAAAGCGAATGGAGTGTTGTAATGGCTCACTGTAACGTAAATGATAACGCAACATTTGAAGATTTCGTCGAGGTCGACAACGACGTAGCGGTAGCCAGAACGTTGACAGACGACGAGATAGTGGCGGCAGTGGCCGACAGGGACGAGGCAGGCGCAGACGACGAGACGGGAGCAGACGAACTTCACTTCGTTACAATGAAGGAAGCGCGTCGTGCAGTCGAAACCATTCGCACTTTTATTGAGCAATCGAGTGATATTGGTGGGTAACGTATTTTCAGCCATTGTAAATATTGAAAATACTATTGACATTCAATGCAAAAGATCATTAAAACAGTCACGAATTACAGACTTTTTTAATAGTCAATGAACAATGTTTACGAACTAAGTACTGTTGAATCCTACTTACTGTATAACACAGTACTGTAATTCAATTTTGTCATTAATTTGTTTTTTCTTTAATGTTATTTTATTTTATTTTACTGAATATGTCATTGTATGTATTCAATATGTCCTGTACGGTAATACATATTTACAGCATTTTGTCCAAGAGATGTGTTTGAACTATAGTATTCTGTTTAGCTTTTAAAAATAAACTTGGACCTCTGTAGTTCGAATTTTATTTATTTTGACCTCTATAATTCAAACTTCACATAATTCGAAATATATTGCCTTCCCCTGAAATTCGAATTAGCGAGGTTCTACTGAATAATGAATGGATATATTCAAAGAGTTGAATATATGAAAATAAAAAAAAATTGTAATCAAGAAACCAATCCGAGGCTATGAATTTTTCATCACCAACATAACCAGGTACTTTGGTATTATACGGAGGCCACACTTATACAGCGTGCTGCAACGGTTATGTTAGTTTAGGTTATCATGAGAATGTTCAAAATACTTTCCTCACTTCATTACAATTCAAATGATACCCGATGATTCATACTTTTGCACGTCAAATCCTGTTGACAGGTAATGCACGCAGTCCGGTCAACGACCTGATCTTGGCCTACTTGGAGGGTAATTGGCGAAAGTATGGCGCATCTGGTATCGTGCGATTCGAAAATGAAACATAGCACGCTGAATAAGGGTACCAATCGGGTGTAGCCCGCCAGCAGTAGCAGCGGTGGGTTCAACTAAATCCTTGCCGACATCGCTGCCTTTCGGGAGGCAGGACGCAAAGACCGCTCATCATAAATCAAATTTGGACAGTACAGTAGAACCCCTCATATCCGGCCACCTTGGGACCGAGCCTTGGCCGGATAACGATTTGGCCGGATAAACCAACCTACTATAATTACGGCCATTTGCACAAATTTAATCTTATGTAACTGATAAATAAAGTCTTAAGTAGTGTAAAATACTCGTCTTTAGGGTTATTAAGTACACACACTTTGTAAAACCAATAGAAATTATTTACTGTAAAATAAAATTAAACTACGGAATAATGGTTCACAAAAATATTCGCAGCAGTACAGTACTGTAGGCTTCATTATAATTGTGGTACATTATGAATAAAGAAAACTCATATTGATGTTAAAGATGAATGTAAAAAATTTCTTACAATAAGTCGTTTTTGAAGATTATTGGGCCTTAAAAGTCAATAATTTTCAGCTCACAGGTTACTATCTCAACTAAGTTATTTCCATAAAAATACAATGTAAACAGATGTACCGTGAGAGCATTCAAATCGCGACGAGTTATCGCGTGCGTCTACGCGTACGTAAGCCGTGGGAAGTATATTTTAGTATTTACTTCTAGGAAGCGGCCGGATAAACCGAGGACCGGTAAATCCGAGGCCGGATATGAGGGGTTATACTGTACGTCAATTAAAGTATGTTCTTTCCAATAATGAAATTATTTTTGGTATCTTATAAAAAAATTCTCTAAAAATAGGGGCTGTATAATATCAAAATACCCATAGCCTTTTTTCCATCTGTCTTTTGGAAATAAAAATGTATCATGGTAACATCCAACCAGCAGGGAAAGTTCCACCCAGGCTCAAGACAGGTATTAACCAGTAAAGTGTTATTGCTTTTTCTACCTCGATTTAGATTAAGAACTCTAAATATGTCAATATGGGTTCATTCCCGCCACATTTTCATAACATAAACTGATCAAGAGTCTGGAAAGAAAAGGTGTAATTACATTTTGCATATCGATGATGACGGGATCGCTTGAGCACATGTTCTGCAGCCACTGCAGCCTGAGCAGTAACCGGATAACGGCCAGGGTCAGGATAAAGATAACCAACGCAGCCAAGGAAATATGCAAGGCTGCAACAACAATTTTAATTATTGTATATTCTTACAAGCAAAAGCACTCACAAATATTTTCCTTCTACAAACCTCACTGGGTAAAAAAAATACTCGGCAGCTGAAAGGTAGGCTGTAAAATTGATTTAAAAGGCTAAACAGGGATTTAACACGTTAGCTACCATTATGTAAAGTGGGTTTTTTGTGAAATTGCCATGGTGGTCATATCTGGCCGTAACGTAAGCTTATTAACAAGAGCGGTGCCGGCCAAATCTGACCGACACATGCAAGTTTAACGCCATTTGGCCAGCAACTTTTATTTACAAACACTAAACCCCTAAAACTTTTAAATAGTATTTTATTTCTAATCTAAAGTAAATCCTTATTTTATATAATTGTTTGGGACATAAAAAACTACCTACAGACATTTTATAAAATGTGAAAACCGTCAAGAAATTCTGTAAAAATTAATTATATAGAAAAATCATTAAATGGGGCTGTTTTCACCTTGAACACCAAGATTACACTGAAGAAAAAAAGCTGGGGAAACAAACAATGCAAACAATGATTTGGGACGTTTGTCAGGGGTGCCAAAATCAGCATAAGATACTCAAATGCCTGTACAGTAGTGCAGTGTTTGACCGATTCGCCAATAGATGTCTCTGGCAGGCACCCAGCGGCACACTGGCGGACAAACATGACATAGTAAATCCCAAGCCTCCTAGATAGTGTTGCGGCAGTTTTATAAATCCACTGGACGTGCCTCAAATATTCACGTGAATTCCGCCAACCCAATCGGATCGGCATAGTTTTCTAGCAACATTTCTCATCATTATAATTTATTTATAAACGGTAGATACTGATGGAAAATATGTCATGGTGTACCAACATCAACCAATAAAAATCCCTTCTATTGTAGTAAAACACGTGTCGGGGTCAGAGTTGACCGGCACTATTTTTTTATAGCAGTCTGGGAATACAGTGGAACCTGGATAATTCGAACTTGTACAATTCGAAATTCTTTAATTAGAATATTTTTCATGGTCCCTGGCATTTTGTATCTAAACAATGCTAAAAAATCATGGATAATTCGAATTTTATTTTGGATAATTCAAATTTTCAAGTACCAAATTAAGGTACTTCAATTTCATTCCATGACTGGAAATAGTTAAATATTCATTGTAAAACACGTTTTACTACAACGTTCATTAAAACATTAACGCCAGACCTATGGCGTGTCAGGTTATGGTCAAATGACTCATCCCTTCCACCTCCCAGGCTTCCCACCCTGCCCCAACATCGCTTGTAACTCAACACCAATAATGTAAACTAAACAGTACAGAATGCTGACTGGGTTCGGAAAAGGGTTGCGCTCGCTGTGACAGCGCCACTAGTCTTTTCACGCTTGATTCTATGTAGAATGGCTCCTAGCAGACGAGCCATGCGCCAGACCTGATGCGCAGCTTTCTATGTCGACACAAAAGCTACTCAACACTGCGACCCCCCTTCCCTCCCCCACCAGCCAAACTAACTTTGAATTCCAGTGCAGCAATCCGTTGTTTTCGATCATCCTTCAAACAAAGTGTTTTTTTTTTTTATTTGCAGTGTCTTGTTTTTAAGTATTAAAAAGTTTATACGTAACATTCATAAGTGAAGCGACCATGTCGATAAAATCTAAGACCTATAAAACACTCACTTTAGCGGAAAGTCAATGAGCGTGCAATTGTCAATGTTACACGAAGTTAGGTTGGTAGCCTGTATCAAGTTCAGAATTAGCATATTAGCAGAACGTGCCGTATTTTTGCTAGCAGAAATGTTTCTTTGTATTATCGTACGTCGCCCTAGTATATACTACCCTAGTATATACTTTAGGGTAGTTATTTCTGTTTTATGATTACTGATTTTGAACCCCTTGTAATTAGCGTTTGTTGATGAATTTATTTGTTTAGAGTGTCAATTTCATAAATAGGTAAATTCACAATGCGAAGTTTAATGTTATGGCCTCATTCTGTAGAACTTCTTTAATTCGAATTTATGGATAATTCAAAGTTTTTAGCTGGTCCCTTGAGGTTTGAATTATCCAGGTTCCACTGTAGAAGGAACGAGAAATATAAACACACTGTGGTACCCTAAACACAGATTGGCATTATTTGAAAAAGGTCCACATTACATGGCCATAAAGTGATTTAATAATTAATTGTCCTGTAGAACTGAGGAAAGAAGCCAAGAAACATATATTCATAAACAAATTAAAAGACTATTTATTGCAAACCTGTTCTTATACAGTTTATGAATTTTTCGCCATTTAACTAACCAACCAAATGTAAAATTTCAACATTTTATTTGTTATTATTTTATAAAATTCAAACTATAGGATCCTATATAGATATTAAGTAAAAGTGTGTAGTAAGTAAATGAATGACGTGTCACCTGTTAAATGACCTATGCTTAATTATTAATGTTATGTGACAAATAAAGAGTTTGAGTTTGAGTTTTAAGTTTAATAGCATATTTCCTTAGAAAAGTTCATGCCAGCCAGATATGACCAATGGTTTTCAGTTTTTATTTGTCTGTATTTCATCATAATTTGGTAAAAAATAGGCCACAGATGAACAACTAAACAGATTGGCAACCTAATGCATTTTTTGTGCCTGTTTTTTCGCACGGCGTCAAGTTTGTTAGGTTGTTTTGCCGCATATATTGCATTGGTATCAAGTACAATTTTGTCAATATCAAATCTTCAGGTCCCAGAGGTAATAATAACTTTGATACCAGTGCAATTTGGGTGACATAATAGACCAAAACACTTGACGCCGCTAGAGAAAACGGGCACGAAAAAATGTATTAGGTTGCCAATCTGTATAGTTCTTCATCTGTGAATAGGCTTTAAAACTGAAAGCAAAAGAATATAAGCAAGAAATATTACTTGTTGAAAGTTGGCAAATACAAGGGAAGGTGTTGGAAAGACTGTGGCTAAAATGTCTTTGTCGGTCAGATATGACCGACATGGCAGCTAACGTGTTAAACCTCATGTGTATGCTCTACGGCTGGGCTAGAGAAAAATACCCCCGTTGCAGCAGACCTGCATACTCAGCGAATTTCAAGGAAAAACAACATATTTCAATCCAACATAGCGAGATTTGACATGTTTTTGTAAGCTCCATAAGAATAACATGGGGAATGAGTATGCAGGTTTGCTGCTACAGGTATGTTTAAACTGGTTGGTTTTAATTCAATGTTTAGTAGATCTGAACTAGAAGAAGCCATTTACCAAGTTTTATCAAGATATGTTGAGAAATAAGCGAAATATAGAATTTTACTTATTTCCCATAAGGTTAACATTGAGACAACGTACTGTGTTTACCACTTTTAATATCTCGGTAACCAATGGACATAGAGCAGTAATTCACAATACTAAATTGTTTTTTTTTGAGCTGAATTCAATGGTGCAAACAAAAATTTGATACATTTTATTTTTCTATGTGAAAAACTCAAAAACCCATTTTTGGGGGGGGTTTACCCCCTTTATTCCCCCTTCCGGTGGTCCGATTGGGCTGGTTCACGAACTCGTCCGAGTGATTACCACTTTACACGTCTGTACCAAATTTCATTAAGATCGGACCATATTTACGGCCGCTATCGTGTTAACAGACATATATATAGATATATATATAAAAATTCGAACGAATGGTGTTTTTTGCTTCTGGGAACCCCAAAATGAAAAGTTAACATGGTCTCGGACTTAGGTCCCACCATGAGTACTATCGTAATAGCTTATTCCTATTTTGATTAGGATTTTTGCGGACATTTGCCATCACTGATTAGTAAAAAAAAAACTAATCAGTGATGGCAAATGTCCGCAAAAATCCTAATCAAAATATAAAATCACCATCACCAACAATGAATTTCAAACAAAGAAGCTTATTCCTTTAAGGAAATTCGCTAAAAGGTTTACATTGGACATGCAACTTGGCCAGGCCAATTCAGCCTATTTGCTAGAATCAGCTTATTTCCTTTTTGGATTTACCAGCCGAATTGTGCATCACTAAACGTGTTCATCCATCTACACTTACCGAGTTGACAGCCGAGTATTTTCCCCCTTTTTACTCAACCTCCTCCTCAACCATAGTACACCGGCCTAAATTGAATCGCACAATAAAGTAGCACCTTCAATGTCTCGATTGTCTGTTATTTTTGTCCTTCGATTCCCAAAAGTGTTTTTATCCACCCATTGCCCTTCCACATAAATAATCCCAGGGAGAATGCAATAATTTTCTGTCAAAAACAACTCCTAACTTAACTGCTACAGAAATCATCAAATGGGATAAAGTAAAACAATTCCGCCAATGGACTATAAATATACTGTCTATAAGGTCTGGTTGTAGTTTCAGAGTGAGCTAGAGTTTTTAATCTTGTTTGACTGTGCTAATTGACAGAGTGCTAAAATAAGCCTCCGTGTCTTAGCTTTTTTAAGAAGTTTACTTGAAAAAATACATATCAGCAAAGAAAATAAGCTCAACCACTGATATTTTCGAGAGGTGGAATTTTGGTTATTTAATACATTTTATTAAGAAACAACCAAACTATAACAATTGTTCTCTGCCACGATAGATGTTAAATACCAACATCGGAAATAAAATAATTGTTATCTTTTGTATTGCATTACTGACAAATTTATCAGGGACCTCATTCAATCCTGGCTTTAACACACTAGTCAACACTTAAAAATGGAAATGGAAAATCTATCTCACTATTTACAGTCATTGCATAAACTTACGCAAGAATGAGTTTTCCCCTTCATCTTGGATGGTAAAAGTACAATTTTCCCCAATTCTCCAAGATAAAAGTTCATGCTGGTTGAGTGAAACTGTTTCCCTGAAAACAGGCAGATGAGAACTAAAGTTTCTTAACATTAAGATAATATTAAGCGTAATACAAATAAATATAAGCAATACAAGTGGGGGATAAATGTTGAATACGCCCAACACAGTCTAAAGGCAATGTTTATCAATAATAAATAACACAAAATTTGAAAACCAAATTTTTTTTAAATTGAAACACGATATAATATTTTTGTTTGAAATTCATTGTTGTTGATGGTGAGTATTTTTTTTTTGCGGCATTTATTAGTAAAAACTTGTTTCACGACATTTTAGGATCTGGAATCTGATCCGTCATTAGGTGGAAAAGAGCCTTTGCAAGAACATAACAAGATTAGTAACAACCAGCCAGGAGGTTCTTGACAAAAAACAGCTAAAACAGAGAACCGTAAAACCAGTCGAAAAAACTAAAGCTGAAACAAAACAAGAACAAAATACTGTGTTTTCATCATACTGAAGAAGAAACATCTGTTTTCTGTTCCTTCTTGTTGGTTTGAAAGGTTCCCATTGCCGTACCAGTCCGGAAAAAACTTTTTCAGGAAGTAAACAAAAGCTAAAAACCGGAAGAAAACAATCACCAGATTTGCAGCAAACCGATGTATAGGCCTAATGGAAGTTTATTATTGGATAGATTTGGAGGATTGAGATTATTGGTTTATGTAAGGAATACTATATGATTGAAAGTATTTTTTTCTGAGTAGTATGATGAAAAGTATCGTACGTTACAAGGCTGGTAAGTTTTATCGTACTCGCATGAAAATCCAGCACTCGCTTCTGCTCGTGCGACAACTATCATGCTCGCCTGGCAAAACAGTAGGCTACACTTTCCAGCCGAGTAACGCAATACACTATTTTGACTGATTTTACAGTTTTCTATTTTAGGTAAGTTCTTTTGTCCAGATCTTTTTATGATCTTAATTATTTCCTCACTAGCTGATAACCCCGGCTTTGCCCGGGATATTATTTTTTCTTCTTGTATTCTTCTTGTTTCTTAGAGCTGCAGTCCGTTAGTAACCATAATATAGCTATTTCTAATGGTAACCATAGCAACTATTTAAAGCACTCCCAAAATGGGCCTTGACATGGTTCCCTTTTGGATGATCCTGGACCTAATCCCTTAAAGATATAAAATCCAACCCACCATAGTGCACATCATGAGATTCCAAGCTTTCATTTGACTCCAAGATCAAGTGTCCACGACATTTAGTTTTGGCTGTAGCCCGAAATATACCAACACACAACTCTTTTTTTATATATATTTATTAATTATTAATATTAATAATTAATAATTAATAATGATGAATGATTAAAAAATGATATACCGGTAGGCCTAATTGCTTTTACAAATTGACTGATTTACTTACTGGCAGATTGATTCATTTCCCAACGGTCGAAACGCATAAAGAGTCAAAGGTTTGACGGCCGGGGTGACTAAGCTTAGGGATCTACTCAGCGGGATGGTCGCCCAGAATTGTGGATCACACTATAAAAGAAAAAACTGTCTTTATTGTCCAAGAAGTACGATACAATGGATCTGATGTGCCCCTGTTGCTCACATTTAGATTAGGGCTGTTTCTCACCATTATCTATAGAAGAGTGCAATGTTAGCTTCTGTTGATACCATCAAAATCTAACATGCAGGAATTAATCAACAACATTTTGTTGTTAACTGTTGTAAAAGAGACAAAAACTTACTTGGTTGTTTTTTAGGACATTCCTCAGTGAACATTAAGATTAGGCTGTTATTTGCATCCAGCCTGATCAAATTTAATGTTACAAAATCTTCAAGGCTAAGGCTACATAAAAACATATTAAATATTTTTTATACTTTACTAAGTATCCATTAAGATAAGGTACTCTAATACTTTAAATAACCCTGCCGTTCAAAAAGATATCAAATGATAGTGATGACAAATTAGTACCAAATGCAGGCATTTTATGGAAATATAGCTTAACTTTAACAGATTGTTAGGTCATTGAACTTTTTTAAATAAAATTAATTAAGTATGCTTTTGACTTTGACCATTGAGCGGGCGCTTCACTGGTAAAACAGCAGAGGGCACATGCGGAGTTCTATTCCGCAACACTAAATCGTACAAATTTAACCCATTTTACTTGTTAAAATAATGATATCTTGGTATTTAAAAGGTGACAAACTTCATTAGGAATCACATTTCTGTTGGAAGTCACGTGAGAGTATGTAAATATTTATATTTATGTTTCCCTTGGTTACCAATTTAGTTTGAATAAAAAAATGTCTTCCCTTGTATCTTAATTTTATTTTATTAATTATGAAATGAATTCCACTGCTCACTTTGCTAACTATCATTTATTTTAATAGGTAAATGTGCCCAGTTACAGAATTTACAATGTGTTTATTATTTTTTATGATCTAAAGAGAAAAAAGATTTGGCAAATGTAACAAACCTTCCTATTTTAAGTGACAGCAATTTTTCAAATTGGAAATTCAGACTAGAATGTATTTTGGATGACAAAGGCGTAAAAGAAATAACAGGAAAGGAATATTCAAACGAAGAACTATGCAAAAGTTCAGAAAAACTCAAAGAAGATGCAAAAGCAAGGTCAATAATAGTCCAATGCATAACTGATAAGACACTTTGAATACATAAAAGATGCTAAAACTTCATTTGAGATGATTAAAGTGTTAAGAAATGTATTTGAAAGAAAAAGTACGTTATCAAGACTGTATATAAGAAGACATCTCCTTACTCTCAAATGTGAAGAAAGTACAAGCCTGCAAGATCATTTCATGAAGTTTGATGCCCTGATTAGAGACCTTGAATCAACAGGTACACATCAAGAGGAAGATGACAAGGTATGTTATTTATTATTGACTATTCCAAAGAAATATGATACCGTAATAATAGTTTTAGAGACAACTTCTTCCTCACTAACTCTTGATTTTGTAAAAAGTAAGTTATTGGATGTTGAGTTGAAACTTAATAATGGTCAAAACTTTTCAAAGTCAGAAGTTGAATGTTCTTTTAATATAAATTCAAAGAAAAACAATGCAAACAAATGTTTCAAGTGTGGTAGCTATGATCATTACCAAATAAGTGTCCCAAAAGCTATCACAAATCTGATGGGTTTAATTACCATGAAAAGAAGTATCAAAATAATTCTGGGGGGAAATTCAGAGGAAATTTTCGTGGAATAAACCACCAGAAAAGGTGGAGTAACCGAACACAAAATGTTAATGTAGCTGAGCAAGACTCAGATAACAGTATTTCATTCAATTTTACCCCTTTTTCGACAACAGTAAGTAATGCTAATGAAGAAGGTAAGTCAAGTTCATTATTGATTCTGGTGCAACTAATAATTTAGTTTGTTCCTCAATGGAAAAGTATATGAGGGATGTGACTGATATAATTCCAATTCAATTGAAAGTTGCAAATGGGCAAACAATGGAGGCAAAACGACAAGGTAAAATGGTTGTGTAATGTAATCAAGGGAATAAAGTACCGAAACAAATATCTATTGAAGCATTGATTGTTGATAGACTGCAATTCAATTTATTCTCAGTCCAAAAGATAAATAAAGCTGGATTTAGAGTAACATTTGATCATGAATTTGCGCAAGTATCTAAGAAAGATAACCTACTTTTTAAGTGCGATCTTGAAAACAATCTTTTTGTAGCAAGATTTGGACTAGGTAATTCAAAGGTTAACACTGGATTATCAACATCGTCAGAGGAAAATTTATGGCATCTACGGCTTGGTCACCTAAATCGGAGAGGAATTCTGCAACTTTGTCTGCCCTATTCAAAGGACCCTTGTGACTCCTGCAAAAAAGGTAAGGCCACCAGAAATGTCTTTGATAGTGTCCAGGGATCTCGGTCAACTCGTATCGGGGAACTTGTTCACACTGACGTCTGGGGACCTGTAGATGTACCGACTCTAAAAGGTAATCGATACTAAGTAACAATTATGGATGATTTCTCACATTTTTCACAATTATTTATTCTTAAACATAAGTCTGAAGCCGAAAGTTATCTAATTAAATATGTAGAGAAATTAAAATCTCAAAATATTCGTGATTCTAGATTAAGATCAGACGAGGGAGGTGAATTCAAATCAAATAATTTCAAAAAGTTTTGTTCAGGCAATGGTATTCAATTAGAGTATACTGCCAGCTACAACCTCAACAAAATGGAGTCGCAGAAAGACTTAACAGAACAATTCTTGATAAGGTAGGATCAATGTTTGTGGATACAAACTTACCTAAATTTCTCTGGGGAGAAGCAGTATGTTGTGCAATTTATCAGTTGAATAGATCACCAACTAGAGCACTAAATGGAAAAATACCAGCTCATATTTGGTATGGTAAATCAAATGGAGTATTGGATAAATTAATAGTTTTTGGTTCTAAAGCATGGATGTACAATCTTCCAAAAAAAGGGAAAACTTGAACCAAGAGCAACAGAAATGCGTATGGTAGGGTATTGTGGTGCTGGTTACCGGTTGTGGAATCCAAAAAACAACCAAATAGTTATATCTCGGGATGTTAAGTTGTAATGAAGCTGATTATAGGTACCAACAAATGTCAAAAGAAAAGGAATCTAAGTTTATGCAACACATTGAGAGTGAAACAGTCGAAGACAACAGTGAAGAAACATCAGAGAATACAGAATCCCAAGAAAATGAAAATGCTGAAACCCAAGATGAGCAGAACCAACAAAGAAGTAGAAGGAAAACTACTATTCCAAAAAGGTACGAGGACTATGATATCTATAGTTATTGTTTGATATCTACCGAAAGTGACCCTTCAACATATAATGAAGCAGTTAAAGTCAGGGAGTGAATGGCAAAAGGCTATTAAAAATGAATTAGAAAGTCTTAAAAAGTTTAAAATTTGGTCTGTAGCAGATATGCCAGAAGGGAAAATGGCAATAGATACCAAGTGGGTTTTCAGAACTAAATAGGATAATGTAAGAAAAGCTAGATTAGTAGCTAAAGGATCTGAGGAACAGTGTAATTCTGAAACTTATTCTCCTGTAGCTAAAATGACCACTGTGAGTATGACAATTTCTCATGCACTACAGAATGATTGGGAACTTAAGCATTTAGATGTTCCAACTGCTTTTTTAAATGGGACTCTAGAGGATGATGTCTATATTAAAGTACCTCAAGGTGTGAAAGCACCAAAAGGTAAGGTATTAAAGCTTAATCGATCTTTGTACGGACTTAAGGAGTCACCCCGTTGCTGGAACAATCGGTTCAAAAAACAAACAAAATCAAGTTCAGTTCTCAGTGTTGACAACCAGACTGCAATCGCAATGTTAAATAACTATGAAAACACAAAGCGATCAAAACATATCGACATAAAGGCACATTTTATCAAAGACATTGTCGCAAAGGGTATTGTCAAGATCAAGTATGTGCTATCTGAGAAAAGTGTTGCTGATATATTCACAAAAGCACTATGCAAAGAAAAGTTTGTTAAGTTCTCCAAGGACTTGAGTTTGTTTTAATTTTTGTTTTGTGACAATTTTAAGTTGTTAATTTAAATTACTTCCAATTAACAGACTTAAAATTGAACATGGAAGTCATGTGAGAGTATGTAAATATTTATATTTATGTTTCCCTTAGTTACCAATTTAGTTTGAATAAAAAAATGTCTTCCCTTGTACCTTAATTTTATTTTATTAATTATGAAATGAATTCCACTGCTCACTTTGCTAACTATCATATATTTTAATAATTTCATTATTGATACAGTTAATTGTTCAACTTAATCTAGGTGTAATATTTCGACTGAACATAGTAAGTAATTTTCTAGTATAAAATTGGAATCACTGACTGTGTTACTGGATAGGGCGCTCCGCAAACTGACACCGCATAACTGAATTGCAAATATTAAGGTACCAAGGGGGGGTTGGGAGTATAGAAAGCTTTAGGGGATACCTGGGATGAGAGTGTGAGGTACGGAGCCGGTCACGACTGCCGAAACCCATTTTTTTTAGAAAAAAAGAGCAGAGGAAAACTCAGTGTGCGCCCGCTCAAGGGTTAATCATTGTTACCATGTGGGTCAATCCATATGAAGTGGTCCAGAAAAAATAAACTTGGTTGCTCGATGGTTTTAGAAAAAATTGATAATTTCCCTGTTGTTTCTACCATTTTTAAAGAGTTAGGAACAATCCTTGAAAAAAATTTACCTCACACCGTTTCTGTGTGGCGGCCATTTTTGTTATCCAATTCGTGCTTATTTTAGCGTTTGCAGCCTTCTACGTTAATCCTGTTATCTCCTTACTAGAAGGTGTGGTCTATTGTTGGTGCTTGTTTACTCATCCTACAAGGATGAAACAAAAACCATTTTAAAGCTTATTAATTGTTCTTTCTAAAAGGTCATTACCATATTTTTCATATTTTACTTCCTTCCCAATGAAAATATCATCCAAAACTACACAAAATTCACTTTTTGGAATTTTTTTTCTTGTGGAAGGAGGCATTTTTCATGGTAATAGCTGTATGTAGATACTATTACAGAAAAACCCCTCAAGTCCATAACTGCTTCCCTGCAATTTTAAAAAATTTTCCAAAATCAAGTTTTTTGAAAAATGTCAAAATTTGCACCCTTATATCTCTGGTGGGGCTGATGATAAAAATTTGAAATTTTCATAACTTTTAGTGTGTTTGTACTATATTCATGAAAATATAAAATCATCTTGTATATTAGTAGTAGTGGAAGGCCGATTCACCAACGATGAGAGGTGCGAGAGGTGCGACCCGTGACGTCATCAGTTGTGACGTAGCTGTGGAGTGCAAAGTCCAAGGTCATCGCTGACGTATGAGTGCAAAGTCCAAGGTCATCGCTGACGTATGAGTGCAAAGTCCAAGGTCATCGCTGACGTATGAGCGCAAAGTCCAAGGTCATCGCTACGTCATTATTTCTCGCGCGCGCCACGAGTGCAAAGTCCAAGGTCATCGCTACGTCATTATTTCTCGCGCGCGCCACGAGCGCAAAGTCCAAGGTCGTCGCTACGTCATTATTTCTCGCGCACGCCACCACCGTTGCGCCGTTCGCTCGGCTCGAGCGCGCCGGTTCCTACTAGATTCTGCCGCCCTGATACTTCGGAAGAATAAAAAACGGAATAATTCGATATTCGATTGTCGATTTCGATGACCAGTTCCGTCCCAAATCAGAACATTTGACCCAACACCATAACAAGTCCAAACTTATAAAAAATAAAATAATTAAATAAATTGCATTTTTTATACCCTAAGCCTCTTAGCCTCTTTAACATATATATCCTGACAGACCTTGACAAAAAAAATTAATTTATAACGCTTTAAAACATAATTAACATTTCTTACGGGTAATTTTATCTCCCTCAAACGTCCAACAATCCTCTAGATTAACTTTAATTCCTATAGTATCACCGATATTATCCAAAACATCCAACTCACCTATGTCCATTAAAGCATCAAACACAAACTCGTCACTCCCTAAAATTCTAACTGACTTCGGATCATTAGGGTCAAATTTAGTTCCATCAGCTGTAATAACCTCCCCGATCGACTTGGAAATAGCAGCCTCGTGAATCGCATGCAATTCTTTTAAATACTCTTCATCCACAAGGTTCTTTTTACCTACTTCTTCCGAACGCCTTCTTATTAACTTACGTTCAAAACATGTTGTTGGATTCGTCCGCAAGTACAAGGTAATATCTTTAACACCGCCCTCATCAAATGCAGTCTTACGCGGATCGACATACTTATTACTTAGATCCGTTAAAATTTGAACCTCAGCGGGCGTCATAAACTTTTTGTAATGTTCATTAAAAACATGTCTTACAGTGAACGCAGAGCGCTCTTTAATCACCATATAACCCTTCTTCGCATATTCAACTGCTCTCTTATCGCACTCCGTCATATACATTAACGCGTTAGCTTGAAAAGTGAAGGCCCATCTCTCGATATCTTTATACAAGAGGTCTAATAAATTCGTACCGTGAAAATCCCGCCATGCGCCGACTGGCTCTTGTATGTGTACGGTTTTAAACCCTAGGTTTTTAAACCGATCAAACAAGCCTGTGGCAAAAGTAGTTTTACCCGCACCGATATTTCCTTCCAGAGTAATAATCATGTTATGAGACTCCATTTTATTCATCTATATAGTATATCAATTAAATTCCAACCGAGTTTTTTATCAAACCGATTTGCAGAAATATATTTCAGACGTAAAAAAATAAAAAAAATAAATTAAATAATTAAAATCATCGTATGTAATTAAAAATTCATTACACACCGGTCGAACCGAATCCATTACTTCCGCGTTCCGTATTCCGCATATCGATTCCACCGTCTACCGGCACATCGTTTCTATAAACCTCCAATATTAACTGAGCGATTCGATCACCTCTTTTAACGATGAAATCATCATCCGAATGGTTAAACAACAACACACGCAAATCGCCTGTATAATCAAAGTCTATCACGCCGGCGCCCACGTCGATGAAATGCTTAGCAGCTAAGCCACTTCGAGGTGCTACTCTACCGTAACATCCGCGGGGAAATTGAAAAGACAAGTCCGTCTTTATCAACTGTTTACCGCGACCGGGTACTACATAGTCATAAGCGCTTTTCAAATCGCAACCGGCCGCGTCCGGTGAACCTCTGACGGGTGGTGAGGCGAACTCTGACAACTTGAAATATTTAAAAGTGACAGACTCCATTTTTGTTACCTATATATTACATTCGCTTATATTCGCACTACATAAATTATTAAGCTGTTGTGCAAAAATACATTTCAGGAACGAAAAAAAATTAAATCATAAATAAAATAACAAGTATAATCAAATAATAATAACGAATATTCAATCTCTCACAAACTTGATATCGTGTTTAAACTTATCATTCAACAATGGGATCTTTCCATGGTACACCACATACAACGGTTGGTCCGATTTCAATAGCGCGTTTATATTTTTCGTAGTCATTCTCTCGTTCCAACTCTCGGGTAGTTGAAACCGCACATCATCACATGTAACCAAAACTCTAAGACCATAAGCATAATGAATTCTTTCTATGCTATTGACCAAATATTTTTTATCGATTTCTAAATCACTTATCTTCGCGAAAGAATTACCATTCACTTCGTCGAGGATATCTTTAAAATAATCCTTTTCCATTTCCATTTTTCTTCGTCTATATATAAAAATATATTTTCACGGTCGAATAAAAAATTGAGAGCGTTACAAAAGATGTAATAAATCATCGCTTTTGACGAAAACTAATTCATATTTAATTCCGACTCATCGACTAGTTTTAAATAAATGATATAATCGGGCAGAGCGTTTTGCAGGGGAACATAGTTTTCATCCGTCAGATAAATGTTGATTTCTCTTATCGTCTGCGTGTTAGGTTTGAGCGGTATGTAATTTAAAACGGACGGTTTCTCGTAAATTTTATCTCTGTGTTCTCGCGGACTCGAGTGATACAACAACGAGGAGAAATCGTGTCTGTGCCAATGCTCCGCGTGATTGACATACGAATGTTCGACTAAATCGCAATGCACTTCGATCATGTGGAACGGTCTGATTTGTAATTTACTTTCCTCCTCATATATTGATAAAATCTTGTTCGCTGTAAACTGTAATTCGAATAAGGTTTCATCTTTTTTCAATTCATCGAATCCGAGAAACCGTCGCAGCTCGTTGTTTATATGGAACTTGACTGGAGATTTTATACATATCTTAGACTGTGGGTCTCGAAAAATCTTAAACTTTTCCACATCTATCGCCGGTGTAAACTTATTAATCCTCATGAATTCCCTGATTTCTCTCTGCATAGTTTTCAAATCCCAAAATTCCGCTTTAAAAGTTAGTGTAGGACGACTTATCTCCCCCATATAAAAAGTAATTGAAGCCTCCTCGTTCAAGTTATAAAAATAGTTATGAAATGAAAACCCCGTGAGCGCTAGATAATAACGCATGTCATCTTTCAAGTGTATGGGGTTTTCGAGCTTCAATTGCAAATGCGGACTCTGACCCGTCAATCTGAAATACACCATTTCTCTATATATACTTTTTTAAATTGCGGTTAAGATTATTTATTAAGAGCGAGGGAGAAAAAAAATAAAATTATTCGAACCATCTCAAAAATGTGTATTTATCGTTTTGTAAAGCGCGTTCTATCGTATTGAAATCCTGTCCTCTGGAAAAACGTCGCAATACCTCCAAACATAAATGACCGCATATGGGGGGATCGTCATAATTTTGATATCTCATATGATTATAAAAAATACCTTTAGTCATGTTTAGATATCTCTCCAATTCTAAAGGTGGAGGCGCCTCACCGAACGAATCGAAATATATGACATAATTACCTTTTTTCGTATAACAAGTCCAATGCGTGCCGCCCGACTCCAGATCACCTAGATTAATAATAGCACACTCGTTTTTGCGCGGCTTGTCGGGTAAACACTCTCGCATAAAAACACCACGGAAATTGTTGATTTTCAACTTGTTGGCCCATGTCTCCAGTTCGGACATGGTCAGCGGAACTAGTTTTTTTTATCCTCTCTAATATCTTTAAGAGTCTTATGCAATTTTCTGCTTACACGTTTCTCCAGACCGGCTCCGGTTTTATCTTTATTAATCAATTCGTCCAGTTCATTGTCTATTAAATTTTTCAACCACGGCACGAAATCATTCTTCAACACAGGCGCCACTTTATTCTTTATCAGAGGTGAGGCGAATTTCTTAAAATACGGAATATTGTTTTCAGCCAGTTCTAAAACTTCCTTCAGAAGACCTCCATCGATCATTTCCTTCAACTGCGAATAATCAAAAATCAACCGTGTCCCTCTGTTGTTTTTCAACGCTTTTTCCACTTGTTTGTTTTGATCACCATCGAGTGACACTTCGGTATTACCATTTTTTAATTGATCTTTTGTTAAAGTAAGCACTGCGCGTTTAAGCTTCTTATGAGCTATCCGCAGCTTATTCAGTTGACCTTTGGTCAAATTTATTTTCCTCGTATGATTCCCCATATCTATATATACAACTAACATGATCGAATTTATATAAAAAATTTAAACTCGTCGAAAGTTCGTAACGTTTTCCTTCGAACGAAATTTTAAATTCGCTAATGTAAGAGATGAATTCTTACTGTCGCACGTGTAAAACGCAAACGGCTTCGGAGAACGTGAAGACTGTGAAAACTAAAAATAAAAGATGGTTGGCGAGTTCTAATTGACGGAGTTTTGATTATTTAAAAAAACACTTAAAAATATAGACCCCTTAAAACTACAGGTCCTCGTAATTGTTTATTTTTAGACCCGTGGTTTTGTAATATAAGCCTTACTAAGCTTTTATCGCTCGAAAAGGGTTGGGACACAAATCGTGTCCCACCCTGTCTTAGGGGGTCCCACCCCCTAAAACAGGGTGGGACCCAAATCGGGTCCCACCTAAATCAGTCCAAAAATGTTGATTTTTCATTAGCTTTCAAACCCGTCTGCTGTAGATGGTTTAATTTTTCATCACCACCTAACCCCACCTGCAATTTGGGGCTGTTATTCATAATATCAACTTATCCTAGTTTAGGACTTAAGACATCCTAATTTAGGACCGTTATTTATAATATCAACTTATCCTAATTTAGGACTTAACACATCCCAATTTAGTTGGGACACGATTTGTGTCCCAACCAAATCTGAGCGATTTAGTTGGGCCCCAATTTGGGTCCCAACCTATTTCGCATCATAAAGGCTTAGTAATTTACATATCTGAGCCCGGATTATATGAATTGATATTTTCATCAAAGTTACCCTCAGCGAATGACTTCAAACGTTGGGTCTTCGAAGACGTTTTACCTTCCATCCGTAAACATGGTGAGTACAAACTGAGAAATAAAAACGTAGAGCTCATGGAAACGATAAGTCGGTTAGAAAATGAAAATCGTCTGATAGAAAATGAAAATCGTCGTTTAAACAATACGATACAAAACATGAAACCTAAAGTAGCTTGTATGCCTCAAAAATCGAACCTAAGACACGTCTTTGCCGTCTTTAAACGATATTCTTATGCGGACGGTATTTATACATACTACTGTGTAAGAACTGAAGATCGGCATTTTTCTACGGTTTATAAAAAGAAAATCGATGAAGGTTATTTACTTTTGTTTTACAAAGATGAAGTGCCGAACAGTATAAACGTTTTGAACTGTGTAAAAGATATCATGAGATACCGCAATATATCCTATAAATCACGCCGTATAATTTCATAGAATTAGTAGAAGAATTCTTCAAAGATTTGAGAAAATAAATAGTAAACATTTTCCCATCCTAATAAATTCTTATTTCTCGTAATTTATTTTATTTCTTTTCTTAACCGGTGCATTATTTTTTTTCCTCATAGAGAGTGATGGATATCGTCCCGTATTACGAAGAGAAGATCGAAGATAACCTTCTACCCCGACCATTACGTTGTCTGATAGTAGGCTCCTCGGGCTGTGGAAAAACAAACTTGTTGTTGAATTTTATTTATAATCCGCGCGGTCTCGTGTTTAGAAATTTATACGTGTTCAGTAAGTCTATAGAACAGCCGGCTTATGTAGAATTACGCGAAAAGTACATAGATGCTGAAAACAAGTTGAATAAGAAGATAGCATACTTTTTTAACAATTGTGAAGATTTACCTCCACTGGACGAGTGCAAGAAAAACTCCCTCGTGGTGTTCGACGACTGTTTGATGGAAAAACAAGAAGCGATAAAAGACTACTTCATCAGAGGTAGACATAAAAAACTGTCCTGCGTCTACCTCAGTCAGAGCTACGGTAAAGTCGACATGCAAGTGATACGGAACAACGTCAACCTGCTATGCGTCTTCAAACAAAACAAACACTACACGAAACGTATTTATGACGATTTCGTAGGATCGGACATGACGATTGATGAATTCGAAAAGATGTGTCAAAAGTGTTGGAGCGAACCGTTCGGATTTTTGACAATAAACACCGCTAAGAAAGCGCACAACGGAAAATACATGTTCAAGTTAAAAGACGAGTTAAACGATGTTATCGAACGATAATCGACGTGTATGCATCGTTTTTAATAAACGATTCATATACGTTATTTTATAAAAACCACGTGTATGCATCGTTTTTAATAAACGATTCATATACGTTATTTTATAAAAACCACGTGTACGCATCGTTTTTAATAAACGATTCATATACATAATATTTTATAAAAATAACGTGTATGCATCGTTTTTAGATTTTTATTCAAATTTATTTTTTTCTTTATTTTTGAAAAGCGAAACTCTGAACCCGAAACCTATATCTAGATAATATAATGAAGAGGAAAAGCGATGATAAGGAGATCATCGGCACGCTGGTGAAAAAACAGAAGATGGCCGATAAGATGTGGCCGGACGATGCCGACGTACGAATGGCTAAAAAATATGAAAAGTTACAAGAAAAATGGTTAGAAGACAGTAAGAAAAATCAGATACGCGAAGCTGAGGAAAGGAGAAAGCTTTTCAGTTCACACCCTGTGTTAGTAAATGCCAAACCGAAAGAACAATTGTTAGCACCTCCTCCTCACCGTGAAAACAAACCGATTACCGTCGCGGAGGCTAAGAGGTTGGATAAATTGGAAGATCGATTAAAGAGTGAATTCGACACGTCTAGAAGAGCGGAAGTCGAAAAGGTGCGCGAACAAGAGAAGCGACACGAACCCGTAGTTAAAGCTATAAAAGAACAGACGGAAACTTTAAAGACAGAGAAAAAACCCCGTGTCATTTTGAGAAGACCCATCCCCACTGTCGGACAGTTCAGACCTAGAACGTCGAGCACACCCGGTAGACCTGTAGGTAAAGTGGACAAAACACTTGGTAGACCGGTAGATAAAGCGGACGAAACGATAACTCCAATCGAGGACCCAGACGTATTCGATGCGTCTACAGTTTTATCACCGGCGCAAACTTCGCAGGAATTACAGAATCGTTCTATCCGCGAATTCACCGAAAACGAGGAAATTGGTGATATCGCAAAGCAATACCTCTCGAACTGTAACGATATGAGTTTCGGCGTTTATTACGATTTCGCGAATAGCAAACTCGCGATCGGATCGCAAACCATATCCATCGAAAACAACGATATCATACTGGAGAGAACTATGGACAGATACGTAGGTACCGAGGGATTGTGGTCACTCTTGACCAGAGCGGAGATCCACGGTGTACAATCCACAGCCGTGGTCGGTACGACACCGAAGGAGAGACTCATAAGTATAGGCGCGTTCACTTCTCAGGACTTTGAAAAATATAAAGATATTTTAATCAAAACACACGCTCTACATCATAACAACGATCCCACCTCACCCAGACCCAAGGCGAGCGGTGGTTGGAAATGGAAGAATTTAATAAGTGACATATGGAAAGAACTCAAACAAAAGCCGTCTTCGTCCGGCAAAGGTCTACTCGTGGATACGAACAACCCCGTGGAATATAAATATATAGACGATTACGACGAGTTGTCGGAGAGAATAAAGTTTATACAAGCCGAGGAGGAAGCGGGAAATAATAATTTTAATAACGAAAAAATCGGGATCGTCAAGTTTATAAATAACGAGATCGAAAAACTGATCACTCGGCCGGAAGGTGCTAAACACATAAGACGATGTTTGTCAGCGTTAAAGGAAAATAATGTTAAAGGTGGTGAATTGTCGAATGGTGCGGATTTTAAGGTTCATGTGAATAAATTAGGTTTGGCATCGGATAGGAAGAAATATATGCGCATGTTCAGTAGGAGATGAATATTTTATTTATCCGACAATTTTAAAAGTATATTTTTTATTAAGTTTAAATCGTGTTTTTATTTTTTTTATTCGAAACCGAAAACTTAAAATCTAAATATAGATATGGAAAAGTATTACGAGGAAGCGTCTGATAAGATAGAGCGGTGCGAATTCAATACCGTCCAACCGGTGACCGATTTAAATTTAAATTCACCGAATAAGTTTACGACATTCTATTTTGACCATGGAGACGCGTTTTATGACAGGAGGATATTTTATCACATACAGGGGGAAGTAGTGAAAAAAGCGGATGATACGAAGTACGACGCGGCGGATCCTATCAAGTTGATCGATAATTTCCCAGCATTTTTGTTTAAGAGAATCGAATTAAAAAAACACAATCAATTGATAGACTGTGTTGATGAAGTCGGTATCACAAGTACAATTAAAGCTCTAACAACTTATAGTAAATCGGGTGAGAGCACTCATTATACGATGGGATTCAAATCTAAATTCGAAAAAGGGGTGGGTGGGTTCGAAGCTTATGGCCCGTTGTCACATCTGGGTCTTGGGTTTTTCGACGCTCTGAGATATCCGATATTCAAAGGAGGTTTTGAAATAATTTTTACAAGAAACGAAGATGATGACGCGATATACCGTTGGAAGGAGGGTACTGGCGCTAACGAAAAAACGGCGGCCGAGGCGAAGATAAAAATCACGAGTTTCGTGTTAAAAGTACCCTTAGTCGATTATGAAGGAATAAAAAAATTACCACTCATGCAAGGACTAAAACGATTGAGTGATAAGGGCGATTTGACATACAGGTATTACCAGTGGCAGTGCATAGAAAAAAACTTTGTGTCGGGGTCTTCATATAGTTTCGATATATCCAACTTGTACCGGAATATATCCAACCCGCTGTTTATAATCATAGGTTTACAGACCAGCCGTAAAAACAATCAAGAGAAGGATCCGAGCCGATTCAACGCTGTAAACATAAAAAACTACCACGTTATAATCAACGGACAACGGTATCCGAAGGAGGAGCAAAATTTGGCGATAAATAATAAACATTATAGTATTTTATACGGGAGTTATTGCTCAATCAGGCAGGTGTTATTCGGAGATGAAGATGTTTATTTAAACGATGTCGATTTTGTAGACAAGTATCCGTTTTGGTAGTCGACACGCATCACTACCCGTTCTCCACTGATAATAAAAGAAAAGATATTCAAATAAAATTGGACTTTACTAACGCCGTTGCCAGTCCGGTGGCGGATCAGGGGACCACAGCGTACGTGGTATCGGAGATCGGCTTCACTTACGATTTGGAAAGGAATTTAATTAGAATGTTTTGAGATGTATATATATTTTTGAAAAAATAAACTCTACGATATAAAGGGTTAGAAAATCATTAAATATTTTTTTAATTAACATATATCTTACCTTAGAATTTGAAGATGAATTTTTTTTCTTTTTTAAGTGTCGGTGGGTATTAGTGGAAAGCCCTATCACTACGGCAAAGTTCCCACCTTCGACAGGGAACTTCTTTATGATGAAACATAATTATCGTCATACGTTATGAGAGAAACATGGAAATCCTAAAATAGGACCCCTTCTGTTGGATAGGGGTCCTAAAATGGGGTGGGACCCATATTGGGTCCCACCTAAAAACTATTCAAAAATGAGTCATTTTAAAGGTTTTTAGAGAAAAAAACTCATATTTTCTAGTCAAAGTCTAGTACTGAATTTATATCTTTGTTTTTAATAAATATTTTTTTTATCAATTATAAAATTTGCAATTCGAAGAGGAAAAAATAGTTTATCCATGATAAAATCGATAATTCAAAGGGGGTAACGATTCGTTACCCCTTTATAAGGAGGAAAAAAATAATATTTTTAGTAATGATCGAAATATGTCATGTATAAGTATTTAAAATATAAACAAACTCGTACCTTCTAATCCATGTCCAGTGCGGCATTCGCTTCGATATTAATCAGATGCTCGATAGGGATATTGTAGTGGCCCCAGGGAAGAGTCTCCACGCCGTCTTCACAGATTTATCTCTTATCATCAGAGGGGGAGAGGGCTATCTTGCGCTGTTTGATCGAATATAAATCATGGTGTTTGCTTCTAATGGTGTTCATTGTCTCATAACTCACTTCTTTATCAAACAAACAGTTTTTATAGTCTTTTATCGACAGAAAGTCAACGACATTCTTTTTTATCCCCTTAGCTTTTTTAATCCCCTCACCTTTGTCTTTTTTATCCCCCTTCTTCTTATTCTTCTTCTCCTCCTCCCTCTTCTTCCTCTCCCCCTCAGAGTCGTAGGCGTACATTTTCGAACGTAACCCGACGAACTCATTCATAACATCACCGGCCAGTTCGTCTTTCCATTTGCCAATTACTTTTTTATTCACACGCGGCATGTTATAGGGGTTATCTGCTTTGTAATCGCTGGTATCGAAGTGGTCGATCATACTTTTTATATCCTCATAAATATCTTTTGTTTTGACGCTATAAGTCAGGCTGTCCGTGTCAGTGTACTGAACTCTGGCTTTATCACCGTATTTCGCTCTCATGACATTGTATAGTGCAGGAAAATTATGCAAAATTTAGCGTGATTGCGGAATTTTAATTTAGCAGGCTGAAAATTGGTGGAAAGGTCGCAAATAAAGCTGGGATCATCATACTAAAATTCCCAAAAAATCCCACTTGGGCAACATGCCGCCATCTTGAAAAAAACATTTCCGGTCTGTGTTTCTCTGAACATTTTTTTGATTAACACGAAAACCATAAGAGATATGAAAAAGGTGTAAATGACGTTTTTTGTAGAAAATAAAATTTTCCATAAAATGAGTGTAAATATGTATCGTAAATATAGATTATATCTGTTGATATTATTAATTTTCTAAAATTTTGTAATTCAGATACCACTGCCATAAGGAATACATGTAAAATTTGATGTAAAATATACTCCCTAGGGGACGAATCCATTTAACCTCAATGAATAATAAATTATATCCATAGAATCCTGAAGAAAATTTCAGTTACTTACCACCTCAATCATCAAAATTGGTTCACTATAAAAGCATGAGTAGGCTCACAAAAAATGATTCCTTATGATAACATTTGTAAAAATTCCTTAAGGAATATTCTTTTTGCGAGCTTACCCACGCCTTTATAGTGAACCGATTTTGATGATAGAGGTGTCGAAGAACAGAAATTTTTATCAGGATTCTAAGGGTATAGTTTATTATTCGTTGAGGTTAAATGGATTCGTCCTCTAGGGAAAGTATTTTACATCAAAATTTACATGTATTCCTTATGGCAGTGGTATCTGAATTACAATGTTTTAGAAAATTAATAATAACAACAGTTTTAATCAATATTTCATGTACATATTTACTCTCATTTTATTGGAAATTTTATTTTCTACAAAAAACGTCATTTACACTTTTTTCATATCTATTATGGTTTTCATGTTAATCAAAAAAATGTTCAGAGAAACACGGACCGGAAATGGTTTTTTCAAGATGGCGGCATGTTGCCCAAGTGGGATTTTTTGGGAATTTTAGTATGATGATCCCAGCTTTATTTGCGACCTTTCCACCAATTTTCAGCCTGCTAAATTAAAATTCCAGAATCCGTCACTATTTTCTTGCACTAGTAATGAAAGTCATAAACGGCTATCTTCGAAATATCTAATATTGACATGCCTACGTAGATCGGTTTATTAAAGTATAATCTGGTTTTGCCCATATGCACGGCCGCAAATGTCTCTGTGAAGACGGTGACTGATTTAAAGTTCGGTCTGGCCACTAGTTTGTCAATTTGCCTGTCGTGCGTGGCCAGACGTACGTCTACGTGCTTACGTATGTTCTCCATCGTTTTACCAAACACCGCGTTATTCATCAGTTTATAAAAATCTTTCTCAAACTCGTTGGTCGCTTTTGTCCTCATATCGGTGTTCATATCGATATATTCTTTCAACCATGCCGATTGGCGGAATTTAATGCCCCTGTGGATCTTTTTTAACTCCATGCCCAATGACAGGTAGAGCTGTAGGTTTTGGTAGTGCACCACGTATTTATCCTTATCGTATAAAGTCGTTAAAAGCTTTCTCTGATTAAAACCGGGAGGGCATCTGTTTTCTGGTGCTAACGGGAGGTCTTTGTGGGAGTCGTGTAATTTCCTGGGGTATTTCAAATCTACTTCCAATATAAAACCATATGCAGATTCGTTGTCGATCCAATTTCCATCTTGCAGATCACTTTCGATATCTCGTAATTCATCTTCACCCACCCAATTAAAATCGCTCTGAGGTAAATACTTCGACATGGCCCATCCGTACAAATTATTTACATCCAAATAAATGAGATACTCTTCGGGCTTTTCAGGATCGTAATCTGGTAAATATCTGTTATTGGCTCTAGTATATCTGTGGGAGCACTGAGAAATTCCGCCGCGAATGCCCTTGGTGATCATAAGTTCCATGTCGGGATCAGTCAATAACTCGAGAGCAACACCGGTCTTTTTTAACATGGCGTCCCAAGCCAGACCGGGACTCGTAAAATACCAAGCGGGATCGAGTTTGTAAGTGTCCATGCACACTTCACGGAAGTTTTCAACTATGTCGGCCAATAGCAGTGTGTCGGTTTTGTTGTACAAAAGCGTGTATTCCTTCATATTCTTAATCTCAAATTCATTCCACACTTTACGCGCGTGCTCGTAATCTTCATCTTTAACAGTTGTCTTATTCAATTCGTTATCAAAATTTTTTTGGGAAGGCAGAGACGGGTAGTCGAATTTTTCCATACTATCCATAAAATCGTAGGGAAAGATGCCTTTTCTCAAAACTAAATCTAACTTGTCGTTTTCGAAAAACTTTGCTACGTGTTTGAATTTATCTCTGGTCAGGTTCTTCGCGAGACTTTCTAAGCTGTAGTTCATAAATCTAAATGAGTCTAAAAATCTCAAGTTTACTCCACCCTCTACTTTGAGTTCAAAAGATATATATCGTTCTTCAGTCGTGGCTAAGACCGCTATCTTGTTCTGTTCGAATCCCAATAACTTGACGAACAGATGAGCATCGTAATTACTCAAGTTGTGGACAAAGATGGGTAAAAAGTGCGGTTTTCTAAAATTCAAATTGCACGAGTTGTGCGCCACCCCTCTGAATTTACCAGTCAAATGGTCATGGTCAAAAACACGTTTGTCAGTCTTCTTAGGGTCTTTTTTATTTACTTCAAACACTTTTTCACATATATGGCAAATATTAACACCATTAATCTTCGTTTCATAATCTTCTTTAGTTATATTCATGGGTTTTGCGGCCTCTCTACTATATAAATTTTCCAAGTCTCGCGATATCTGAGTTATGGTTTCTACAAAAGTTTTTGCTGTGTTGGGACCGAAGCTCTCATGATATAAATCAAACGGGATATCATAATCATCGTCAGCGGTGGTTATATATAAAGAAAAACTGGCGGCTTCATGCGATTGATACTTTTTCGTATACGACTCTTTTTCATCGGTTGGAGTGGGCTCATTTTCATCGGTTGGAGTGGGCTCATTTTCATCGGTTTCATCTGAGACCGGTTTCAATATACATTCAAAATCAACATAGCCGACAAAAGGAACTTTCATTTTTCTATATTTATTTTTAAAATTAATAAAAGGAGGGGACCCGTTTTTATCTACTTCAGGCATCACAATTTTCACAGGGTCTTGGCCGACACAAAATTCTTTATGTTTATCTAGCTTGGATTCTTCTTTGAATTCCGTCAGACAGCGATTACAAATATGCGATTCAACAGTGTTTGGCTCTCTACAGACCGCCTTGTGATCGTTTAATAATTTCTTTTTGCTGAAGGAAATTAAGCAACGGTCACAAATATATTTTTTATGTTGGTGTTTTGAAAACTGTCTGCTAACCAATCTACTCATATTTTTTATCCAACAATAGTGGGTGTTTTTGTTCTCGTCTTTCAAATAAAAAAGATTAACATGCCGGTTGGGGATTTCATTTTTAGTTACGTACAGGGGATAAATATCATAAGTGTCGTCATCATCTCTTTTCTTCGGTTCAACGGGGAAATCTTCAAAATCATCTCTATCCCTAATCGTTTTCATTATCTCGCATGTATAAATATTAACAGATAATCCGGCTTGTCTCTCAAACTTTGATATAATACTCGCTTTTAGTGGGACGGGAAATGGAATATCTTTTAAAGCCTCATCAAATTCATGTTCGTATTGTCTGTAATGGTGAATTCTATGGGGTTGATTCCGCCAATCAACAGGGTGTAGTGCAGAAAGAATTGACCAGAGGAAACATTTTTGATCATCATTTTTAACATTTAAAATTGCTCTCTTTAACATAATTTCTTTCGGTAGAGGGATATAGCTAGACCCTCCACGGAACGGGTTATAACGGTTAATATGAAGTTCTAATTCATCGATGCTATATAATGACCAGCCCGAACCGCGGTTTTGAAAATCTTCCATTTCTTTAATAAGTTTTTCTTTAGCGTCATCAAAATACCCCGACACATCTGTACTCGAGAGTATAACTGCGTTTTTAGTTTTAAAATTAAATTCAGCAATCTCTTCTGCTTTCGAATAATCCATATACAACACCATTCTTGTTTTAAGATCCGCCTCATTACGATGCTCATTAATTTTATTTATGATAACATCTTTCAAACTACTCAAAAACAGTATCGGATCTTTCATAGCATTTTTATTCTTAACGGTATAAACATTTAAACGTCCGTTGAAAGCTGTTCGGGACAGTTCAATTTCCGGTTCATGAGGGGGAGAAGAACCTTTTACATAACCGGCAATTTTACTCACGGTTTTACTAAGAATATTTAAAATAGGTGTATCAAGCCGCGGTCGTTTAGCGGGAGGGGGGCTTACATCATCATCATCAACAACACCTCCACGGTTCGAAATTAATTCAGGTTGTTCAGGCTTTTCGTGGGTTTTCAAGTGGTAGCTCAAATTACTTTTTCTTATCAATTTACTACATCGGGGGCATTTAGTTTTATAATCAATACTTGCTTTTTTCTTAATGGGGGATTTTTGGTTTCGAACTGACACTTCACATCTACTAGTACTAGGTTCCGATATATCTTGAACCAATATTCCGTCCCTACTCCTCTTATTGACGTTAAATTCCAACGACTTTGAAGGTTGATCCAGAACCCCCATTTCTCCACTACTACTACATATTTTCAGATGACGACTGAAGTTTTGACTTTTAATTTTCTTGTTGCATTTATCACACGTCTTAACTGGATAACGTGCGCTAACATTTTTATTAGGGTTCTTCGGGCATATTTTTATATGATGAGAAATATGGGACTTAGCGATAGCTTTATCGCAGAATTCGCAGTTAACTCTCAACGATTCCATTTTTATAAAACCTACAATAGAAAATAATAATTATAATACAAATAAATAATTTAAAAACTCTCAGGAAATTTGAATAATTAAGAGAGCGTTCAGCGTTTCTCTTGTTTTATAAACTACACTAACTCACAATATTTTAACTGTTTAAAAAGAACCATATTTATGTTTCAACTATAAACGTGAAATCCTAGTATGGGATAGAAGTAGTCCCGGAATAAGACGTCCTAGAGTGGGATGGAAGACGTCCTGGAATAGGATAACACAACCGTCCTGGAATAGAGTAGCGATGACCTTGGACTTTGCGCTCGTGGCGCGCGCGAGAAATAATGACGTAGCGATGACCTTGGACTTTGCGCTCGTGGCGCGCGCGAGAAATAATGACGTAGCGATGACCTTGGACTTTGCACTCGTGGCGCGCGCGAGAAATAATGACGTAGCGATGACCTTGGACTTTGCGCTCATACGTCAGCGATGACCTTGGACTTTGCACTCATACGTCAGCGATGACCTTGGACTTTGCACTCATACGTCAGCGATGACCTTGGACTTTGCACTCCACAGCTACGTCACAACTGATGACGTCACGGGTCGCACCTCTCGCACCTCTCATCGTTGGTGAATCGGCCTTCCACTACTACTTATATTGGGCTAGTCTAGAAGTTACGCTATCTCAAAAATCCAGTAAAATCCCGTGAGAGATGTGGTTATAATGCAAGCCCAACGATAGAATAGTTGTGATATTTTGGAAACTGCTGGTGGTAAAGTAATTAACAAATGTTTCTGAGTAGAAATATTAAATATGGTAATAAAATAATCTGCATTGGCCTCGACATTATTTGAAGCACCAAAAGAGATCAAATAACAGACAGGTTACAATGTGCAGTGTTTACACCATCAACAGTCAAAGATACTGGTGTATGACAGTAAGTTACAGGGTTTCTTGTTGTGCAGCAAATAGTAAACAGGCTATAACTTAGATTTACTAGTCAAACAAACATGAAAGAGTATCTTGAGTCTCAGTCTCTCTGCTTGGTCTCTCTGTGTTTGTTCAAATATGCTTACTGGGATATGAGAAGTACAGTTGTAATAATTTAATTAAGCAAAGTTTTCAGTGGATTTAGTGTTTTTTTAATTGATTATAATGTTTTACTTTGCATGTTGTATTAGTGTGGATTTGTCAGCTTCATACTGTATAAATCTGTGATAAAACAATATCGCTTCAAGTTTTTTAAATTATTAAGTTTGTAAAAGGAAATAGAGCTCGTGCGTTTCCTGGTGAAGCCTGCTTGCCACTACAGCCCCTTATACCCAGGCTTCACGAAGAAACGCACGAACTATACAAGTTTGTTTTAAAATATGGAAAACTATGTACAGTGTTCCATTAAAACTATTTTACAGAAAAATGTCATCCAAAAATGTTTATGGTAAAGTACAAAAGGAAATTCTACAAATTCAATAAATGGATGAAAAAGATTAACAGTTGATAAAGTTACGAGTAAGTGATAACATAGAAAATATATGTAGATTTCACGAGAGAAAATACCTGAATAAGTTTCATAACTTATTTGGACAAAGATGTTACAGTCCTTTTTCAATTCATAAAAAAATGATAAAAAGTCGTCAGAAGGAAATATTAATCGAACACCGCAACAAAACCATTGTTGCTAATTTAGTACCAGTACAAACTGTTTTAATAAATTATTTACCAATTATGATGAAAGTAATGATGACAGTAATGATGTTCATCATTTGAACCACCTGGAAACAGCATACAAAAAATTGATGCTGCTTGTAGTATTCTAGGGATAATGCCTGCATCTAAGATTCAAAAATTGAGTCATGAAAAAAGATCAGTTGAAAGAGTAGCATTAAACATAGGCCTATTAAAAGTGTTAGACCTGTCATTGTTAATGATCATACTGAAACATATTTATTCTAATTGATTATATTTTAAGAAAGCAAGGGCCAACTGCCATTATTTCAGGTACTATAGTTTAAATATACATTTTTTTATAAACAACCATATCATTGCAATTTCAAAAATTATTTCTATTATAATTACTTTTAAAGATTTCTTAGGTTTAAAAAATAATGATCATTTAAATTAGTACTAAATTCAAAGCTTCTTTGAATGTTCCTTGTTAAAAGTATTGTTTAAATCACTGTCTAAAATTGCCAAACTACTTAGTCAAATCGGACTTGTTCGTAACTTAAAACACATTATCTGCAAGGTGGATGTAAATTCTTGTCTCTGAGGTATGCGATTTTTTAATTAGTAGGCATTATGTTATTGTTCATATTCATGCATTTATTATTACTTTATCACTTGCAGTATCCAAATTCGACACATAACACGTCATAAGACACCCTGTTTCTCACGGTGTTTTACTGGATTTATGTGATAGCATAACTTCTAGACCAGCTCAATATACAAGATGATTTTATATTTGTATGAATGTAGTACAAACAAAATACAAGTTATGAAAATTTCAAATTTCTATAATCAGCCCCATCAGAGATATAAGGGCGTAAACTTTGACATTTTTCTAAAAACTCGATTTTGGAAAAAGTTTTAAACTTGCAGTGAAGCAGTTATGGACTTGAGGTTTTTTTCTGTAATAGTATTTACATACAGCTATTTCCATAAAAAATGCCGAGCTTCATTAAATACTCCTTCCATAAGAAAAAAAATTCCAATAAGTGAATTTTGTAGTTCAACTTTGGATGATTATATCTTCATGGGGAAGGAAGTAAAATATGAAAAATATGGTAATGACCTTTTAGAAAGAACGATTAATAAACTTTAAAGTGGTTTTTGTTTCAACCTTCTAGGATTAGTATCAAAGGAGATAACAGGATTAACGTAGAAGGCTGCAAAAGCTAAAATAAGCATGAATTGAATAACAAAAACGGCCGCCACACAAAAACGGCCGCCACACAAAAACGGTGTGAGATAAAATTTTTTCAAGGTTTGTTTCTAACTCCTTAAGAATGATAGATACAACAGGGAAATTATCAAGATTTTCTAAAATTATCGAGCAACCACCTCTGGACCACTACAAATGGATTGACCCCACACTGAGTCTAGAGTAAATTTATAAGGTAGGCCTACCTGATAACAATCTGAAGATAATGTATATATATCAACTAGTTCTTCAAGTTCATTGTCTACCATTAAGCAGGCTGTGTCATATCGGAGTTCAGAAATATTTTCAGGACAGCTGGCAGTGTTTTCCATCTGAAAAGTAACAATTATCATCAAACATCAGTAATCTTAAAGCAATGCCTTAATGAAACTCAGGGACCTCACTTAATTTCTCAGGGATATATCAAATCTTAGTCCCATGACAACTTGATGTTCTTACTTTCTACCCACATACATTCATGGATAAAGTGTTGTTTTCATAAAAATTCATTAATTTGAGTTGTTCCTGGAAATATCTGTTTCAGAGTTCTCTGGAATACAAGATAACGTCCATAGTCCAGGCTTTGAAACTTGGCTATCTCACATGTTACCCTCTCAATGAGCCAACTAAAACCCGGCCAAATGATGATGTTAAGACATAAGGTATAAACAGAGAAAGCAACTGTAAATCAATTAAACTTTTCAGTTTAGTTAAACCCATAAATACAGTACCACACTTAACACACACACATAGGCATTTGTGTTAACACATAGTTAACTCACATAGGCATATGTTGACCAACTGACTAACTGTATAGGCCTATTCCAATTTATGTAGCCTAGATCCAAATTTATGTCCCCAACCAACTTGCCAATCAGATCACAGAATATAACTTTGCCACATATTTAGTGTTACCAGATATTTTTCAGGCAAACCCAGGACATTTTGAGGTGTGGTGATCAAACATACCCCCAGTCCTTCAACAGCCAAAGATAGTTAAATAAGATCGATATGAACAATCGATTTTCTCACTATTAATATCATTTTGCAAATAGTTCAATCTATTTTTGTGCAGTCCCAGAATTACTATTATACAAATAAAAGGTTATGTTACCTGTTGTGTCAAGTAATTCAAAAATCCAATATTTGGATTACGGTCGTTTCGGTGAAATCACCATCATCAGATCCAAACAGGAATATCAAACATCTTCAATTGAATTGTCATAAATTAAAATCACACATTTAAACACATTTAACACATTTAAAAACATTTAAAAAACTTTCAATGATTGTGGCCACAAACGCGCACTGCTTGAGGAACATGTCTTATACAGTGGCAGAATGTTATTTTGTAAGTTTCTTACTATTACTTGTACACGAAAAGTATTCTGAAACTTTCCAGGTCAAGGTCTATTTTATACACAACTTCAGTAAAAATTTCAACTTTGAGATTCAAGTTGAAGTGGTAAAAAAATTACCAATACGTATTTTGCATTTTTTTATATAATTTTGTGAAGAGTGTATAGAGTTTGTGAATGAGTGTATGGATGCGATGGAGACCGGAGAGACGGTAATTGGATGCTTTGCCGATCTTTCTAAGGCCTTCGATTGCGTTGACCCACTCATTCTCAAACATAAACTAGCATTGCTAGGTTTCAAAAATAAAGCCCTTGATTGGATCGAATCATACATGACAAACAGACGTCAAACCACAGAAATCACGCACGAGACAAAATTCCAAATCAAATCAATCTGTTCGGCCCCAAGGATGGTCACTAGCGGTGTTCCGCAAGGTTCTATCCTTGGGCCTGTCCTTTTCCTCATCTATATAAACGACATTGACCAAAAAATACCGACCGACAACCTTTTCATGTACGCCGACAATACCACACTTCTGATTAGGCAAAAAGACATTGACAGACTTGAAATTGACACAACAACAAAAATCAATGAACTTGCTCAATTTTTCGGTAAAAACCATTTGGCTATCAATCCAAAAAAAAAAAAAACAAATTACATATGCATCCAAACATCTCAAAAAAAGAATTCAAAATTCCACAGAACTCCGGAAGTTTTTATAGATGAGGACCAGCTTGAGGGAGCAGATGATGTCTGCTTTCTAGGAGTTAGGCTGGATGAGAATCTAAATTGGGGAGAGCATATAAAATCTTTAGAAACAAAATTAGCTAAGGGGATTTTTGTAATTAGAAGATTAAATCAAATAGGCAACATCCCACTCCTCAGGACAGTTTACTTCAGCCTCATAGAATCACATATAACCTACTCTGTGATCTTGTGGGGGGCAGTTAAGACACACTTGGCCAAAATCTTCACTTGGCAAAAAAAATCAATTAGAGCCTTGCTAAGACTGCCTCCTCGCACAGGTTGCAGAGAGGCATTTGTTAACTTGGGAATTTTGACAGTCCCGTGCCTTTATATCTTTGAGGCTGTCATATACATTAAACAGCAGAACCTTCACATTCAAATGCCAATTCACAACCACAACACCAGAAACAATAGGATTTTTGCGCAACAACACAGGCTAAACAAATTTGAACAACAACCTAAATACAGCGGTAAAAAACTTTTTCAAGCCCTTCCAGCACACTTAAAAAATATAAATAAAATAGATAAATTCAAACAGGAAGTTAAAAATTACCTCAAAGCTAAATGTTTTTATAATTTGGAGGCCTACCTGTCCCCAACTAACAATGCCTGACCACTAAATCCCTAAAAAAAACCCTGTAGCCTACTAACTTTTTGCCTGCTAACTCACCTAGCCTAAGATCAGTGATCCTAGCCAATTGGGACACTATGAGCCTTCAGTGCCTCAGTGATGACGGCCTATGAAGAAGAGGATATGTATGTATGTATGTAATAGGCTTATTACCTTATGCATATCTAATTGGGGTATTTAAATGATTATAGCTGTAGCATCAAACTAAATAGGCCTTTAACTTATTATGCTATTTTGTTTTTTTAGGCACAAATTTTTATTTAAAAAACACAATTTTTTAAGTTAATTGTATGGTAACGTTATCCCTACTATTGTAGAAGGTGATGAATTACAAATTAGTACCAATAGTTAAAGTCAGTTTGTTTAGGATATTCCCAAGCAAAAAGTTTTAAGAAAGCACAGGCTCACAGATATAATGAGTGGGTGCCAGTCAAAAATATATTGAGGAAACTGACACCTATAAAATTCACAACAGTGACTGGGCGAACATTCAGCATTACAAAAAAACTAAGTGAAGAAATATCGCAAACCTTTACTCAACACTTTGACAAGAACTAAAGGGCAACAGTGAGAAGGTTTAGAATTGCTAAAATCAGCGTCAGTAGTTTCAGAATACTTTCGGTGTAGTGTAAGTAAGAAGCTTACAAAATAACATTCCGCCACTAGCCGGTAATATACTTGTATTTTTGTACTTTAAACGGTATTGAACAATATACTATGTTTTTTTATTAAAGAACATATCTTACTATAGCTTTAAAAGTATAAAATTATATATTTTAAGTTTTAAAATTGCTTTGTACACCTTAATTAGATTTATTAGCATGAATATTTGGAGTATTAAAACTGGCTCAAGTTCGGAAATTAAGAAAAAATACTTATAAGTGAATCTCAAATTTGAAATTTTTACTGAAGTTTTATATCATATAGACCTTCCATCTGTAAAATTTTCAGGTTTTTATCAGCTCCCCCAACAGAGATAATAAAGATTAAAAACTAAAGAAAACAAAAAATTTTGTTTCGTAAAAATTTATATTTTTTAAAGGGTAAGCTTCTCACTTTTGATATACTTTATCAAAATTACTAATACAATGTAGTGTAACAGGGGAAAAAATATTGAAGCTGAGAAATATTTCCTTCTAAGAGAAAATAGCCCTTAAAAATCACATTTAGTTAATTAGCGACCAACAATTTTAAGCTTTTTAAATATAGTAATAAGCTCATGTAGATGAGTAATTATGGTATTAATTTGCAAGCCAGAATGAACTGAAGAAATAAAATTTATTTGAAATGCCTGGGTCATCTGGTTGCAGAGCAATTAAAGAAATAGCAGATGCCTGCAAACGCTGAAAATGGCATGCGCCCTAATACAAAAATGGCCCCCATTTTCAAACGGTACACATAAAAATTTCAAAAAAAAAATTTTTAGCCCCCTAAACATTAAGGAATTTATCAACAAAATTAAAAATTTTTCTGAGATGGTCACGCAACCAGTGCTGGACCACTTGGCATGGATTGACCCAATCTTGCATTTGATTCATCGTCAGTCGTTGTCTTTAGTTATATTGTCTGCACCTTCAACTGAGGTTAGAATTGCAACGAGTGCCGAAATCGCCATTTTGTGATTGGTTTTGTTAAGTAAAGATAAGTTTTATATTAAAGTCTTGTTTTGTTTGAATGTACAAATAAGTTTGTGGTTAAAACTCTGACGAGAAATACTTTAAATCACTTCCCTAACCATACCAGATGCAAAACCAAAATTACGATTGTCATAGTCAGCTTTATCGATTCCGATATTTTTTGACGACATATCTCTCAGCATTAACGTACCAGTATATCGATATTTTGCACCAGTTATTTTCATTCGATTGTTTCACCGGACCTGACCTCTGTGGAAGTGCAGCCTAGCAAAATTTTTCAATACCAGACACACTATGATGAAAGGTTTGCAACTTAAATTCCAGTTATAAATGGGGTAACTGTTTTTATTACTTAAGGAGCAGTCACCCTTTCTTCAGTGAAAATCTGACTTAGGCCTGCTCTCAGTGACCGGGAGCCACCAATTATTTCAAGACTGGATAATCCTTGCATTCATATCAACAAGCACACAAATGAGTCATAGATAATAGGTATATCTAGTTGGAGGGGCTACATATCAAACCGACTCTGGGTTTGAAATGAAAGAAATTAAAACAGAAATTTAATATTATTTACCTTGAACGTTGTGATCACCGGTAAGATTCGTCAACCTTTAAAACATTTTTAGCCTAGTACATTTTATTCTAAGCCATTAAAGCACAGCTTAAAATGAAAAAGACAATTGTGCAAGATCAGTCAAAGTGAAGATTACAACCAGCAGAAGAAAGAAGTTTATAAATTTGAGAGCTGTATAACCGGGCTGAAGTTAGCTGGTGAGCAGCTCACGAATTTCAGGGCCATAAAACTGTCACGGAGGTCCAGGTAGCCAACCGATATAGCTACTTTAAAACAAAATAGACCTCAAGAAATAATCGGATATCTGAAAGAAAACCTCGCTCTACCACGCGTTTAATAGACGATTTGTGGAAGATAAACGTTTAGAGGGAATCGATTTTACTTCCCTTTATTAAACTCAAGAACAAACTCTATACATCTCGGATAATTATGAGCTTTTCACACTTTCCGTCAACTAATTTACTGTGGCTAAATTATAGTTTTTAACGAAATATTAAAACCAAACTATCGATGGTGTATTGATTTTGATCACGGATTATTAGAGAACACAATGTACTCTTACTCTCACAATGTAAAGTTATTGTTTTCAAATTTCCCGACACTTCACAGAGGTGGTAACAAACTCAAGGTAAACCCCAGTTTTTAGTCGGTTAGTCGGTCAAAGACCCGACATCTAGTGGCTTATTGATGATTTTTATCGACGTTTAAAAACTTAACCATTGATGGTATATAGATTTTGATCACTGAATATTAAAGACCACAATGTATTCTAAAAGTTGTTCTTTTCGAATTTCCCGACACTTCACAGACGTGGTCATAAACTTAAGGTAAAATCCAGTTTTTAGTTGGTTTGTACCAAAAGAGCCGACATCTATGTCTTTCCGCCCGGCCGTGATACCCAGGCGATTAAGCGTCTTCTCGGAACTCGACTCACCCATCGATGTATCGATGGACTCACCCTTCCGACCCGCTCGCCAGGCCGATCGGTGGCACAAACAATGCGTCACCTACTGGCGATATCCGACAGTACAATATTTTTGTAATGTCAAGTTTTAATTTAAAATGGTAATTTTTTTTAATTCTACATGAAATTCTAAAGAAAATGAGCCAAAATGCGACTAAAATGCGTCATATTCACGTTATGAAGGTTAGTAAAACCGATCACGAATGTAAATTGGTCACAACTAGCTGTTCACGTTTTGTCGTGTAGAAACCAAACCAGTGTATGGTTTGCTTGTCTTAAATACCCGATATTCGGCGGCTTTCTATTTTTTGCTATCGACTTGTATCGATGGAATATTGATTTCATTGTTCAGTATTGATTATTATTACGGAACAATCAATACCACCGTTAAATTAATTTAGTTTAAAATCTAGGTTTTATTTTTTTATGTAACAGAGGAATATCTATCATTTTATTGGCAACAAAGGGGATCACAAGCTAAATGTAAAAATCCATGTTAAAATAATAGAATTAATAAGCATTCTGCATGATTTTTTTCAAAATATATCTAAATTATCACATAATTAATTTATAATCAGCAAGTAAATTATATGATAAAAGTAAATGATAAGCAGCTTTTATAATTAAAGAAAATACGCTGAAATTTAACTTTGTCTTATGGTCTATGATCCGGCTTCGGCGTTTTAAATATGTTATCTGCTGTGTAATACTATCTCATGTCATGTGTACATTTATTTGATTTTCATATTAACCATCTATAATTCTTTTGAAAAATCGATGTAAGAATCCCGTCTTTCTTAACAAAGTTGTATTGTGCTCCCGACTTGCCTGGCAGCTCGGCAACGACAATCCACATTCCACATTCCACCATAACAATTTGAAAAGAATGCAGAACTCGTGAGGATACAGTTACGGCTCGACCCCCGCCATCCCCACGTTACAGGTATTCCAAATAATTCCTCTTACTCAACATTATGGAAATACAAGTAAAATCAAATCATAAGACCCAGACCGTTCGTAAGACCAATTTTAATTTTAGCATTGGTCTCAAGGACGGCGTGGGCCTTATGTTTTGACTCGAACTATAAAATTAAACATCTTTCAGTATAGGACTTATTGTTTTCTTTTTACATTTGCGAGTATGACGTACATTTACATGTAGGCTATTATTTTATAAGTTTATTTTATAATATATTGCAATAATGATCATAATTTCTAGCCATTCCTTCCTAAAGCCTACACAGTACTAGTCATGCTTTAATAGTAGCCTATATTTTATTAAGTGGTACTTTAAACATGTAAAGTTTTAGCATATATTAGCAGGTATAGCTAATCTTAATACATACTGTTACATAACGCATTCCACAGTACAAATTTTACAAATTTACAGTTTCTTATATAGCATAATATATGTAATTTTATAACAATTTATTCACTCTTTAAATAATAGTCTGAATACATTTCAATATCCTGGTCGACAATATGTTATAAATTTACACACTATAAAACCTTTTTTATGAACTAATTGACGAACGTGATGGATTTAGTTTCAGCCACTTTTACATAGACAAACAGATCTGACTGAAATCACAAATCACGTTTGTCTATGTTACAAGCGGCCTTTCGAGTAAAAGGCGTCGTTTGTCTGAAACATAACGTCATTAATCTGGTTTTTAAGTCTTTTCTTCATCAACTGGACAACCTGCAACAGTAATAAATAGTTATAGAAATTTCATACACAAAAAAGTAAAAAACAACATTATATATCAGCATTGTTCCTGACAAATACAATCGGCCTATCAATGTAATAGAAAATCCAATCAAAGATCAGCTACTGCTATAATATGTTTAATCAACAATTCATTAGAAAAACTAGTTTTATCAATATATCAAATTTTATTAAATTTTACTATAGACTGAATACTGTTAGTATTATACCATTAAACATAGGCATAGTGAAAGTTAAAACTAATCTGTCATCCATATGTTATTGCATTAAAAATAAAATTTAATGTAAACCGAAAAGTACATTAAAAATATTAACAAAGTACAAATAAATATTTATTTACAAAATAAAGATGAACTAATTATAAAATATTACAGATCGCATACATTTCTATTGCTTTAAGTCCTGATGAAACAAAAATTCTAGCACTATTGCAGTTCGGTTTTAAAGTATATGGTCTCTCCTATGCAATCAGTGTTGGAATAATTTTATGGCCATCTAGCATGATTACAACTTGATATGACTGAAATCACAAACCAAGGTTGCGCATACATAGATGGCCTCCGGGTAAGAGGCGCTGGCAATCTGAAACAAAATGTTTATTAAATGCTCGATATGTCTTTGTTATTAAGGAGTTGTTGGACATTCATACTCACCAAAACAAGCATGTGTTTTAAAAGCAAAAATGTTTAATAAACTTTTATATATAACTGGCAATTCATTTTTAACCAATAAACATAAAACAACAAAGATATGAATATGTTTAAATCCTATACTCTTATATGAGCAATGTTATCGTCCGGCCGTGCGTGCTTGCTTGTATGCTTGCTTGTATGCTTGCTTGTATACTTGCACATTTATCTCAAAAACGGCTCCGAGGATTTCTTTCAAAGTCTGGAAATAAGTAATTTATGACTCAAAAACGTCTTTTACGCAGATTACTTGGCCAGAGAAAATCTAATAACGTAATAAATCGAATTTTAAAGTTGTAAAATTTTAACATTGGCCTTATGGGTTGCCGTGATAGCAACGAAAATAAACAAGGAAAGTGTAAACAAATGAAGTAATAATAACAGCTGTTTGGAATCTACAGCTATCAAGGGAAAATACAGCAGGTGGGATGAAGAGTCCATGGAGCAATAAAAAAGGTTTATATTGATACATTTTATGACATTGAGATATTATATAGTAACTGGATGAACTGGTAAACATGAAATAACACCGAGCAAGGCTCGGTCCACCAGGTACTATACCAGAAAATGAGAAATAACGAAAAATATCTTCCATTTAAAATGCATTGGGATTGAAAAACGTCTGCTTTGTTTACATCAAACATGTGGTGCTAATGCTTGATTCATAGCCATATGGTAGATGTTGACATGTAGGATTTTTTTCAAAATGCAGCTAACTATGCACGTTCAATGTACTATAAAAAAAATATTTTAAATTTAAGATTTTCGGATTTTATAATAATTAAGGGTTTGAGTTTTTTCATAATTTAAAATTATAAAAGTTAAGTACGTTTGATTAGTTTATGTTATAACGATGCAGATTTAATACCAAATTATCTATATACAATTACGTAAGGGAAAGTTTTGCGCCGAAACTATGGGCGTTTGGAAGGTCGCAGGATGATGGGAGGGGGCTGAAATTGAAGGTCTCCATCCCAGGGGCTCGGGGAAAATACAGAAATTGCTTGAAGTTTACTATAAAATGAGAAATGACGTAAAATAGCTGTCATTTAAAAACCATTGGGATGTAAAAAGGCAGGCTGTGTTTACTTAAAACCAAATGCTAGATATAATCATAATTTTGTGGATCCAAAAACCTACTTTCTAAGAAGGAATTTTGTACTATAGTAAAGAAGGATTATGCTTTGGGGCTATTAGCCCCTTCAAGCCTCTAGTATTATTATTATACGGTATCTTGACAAAACAAATCTCACCGCGTAGGCCTATTACAAAAATAATTATTATTAACATATATTATACTTATTAACATATTATAGTTCATATAGGAAATAATGAACAAATCTGCGAACTGCTTTTGTTTGGTGTATGCCTATTACCTATAGAGTATTCATGTGGGCTAGATATAAATAAATAAAAAAATAAAGTTATTACTAGTCACCGAAAACATCAAAATCGCACCACCATCTCCCTTGCATCGATATAACGATTACAATTTATCACAAAAGAAATAATTCTTACTAGTCCAATGGTGTCCGGACAAATCTGAAGCAGGTCATTAGTTCCGATCATGATGAGCACGCGGGGATTGTGGCCCGGTCCGGTTTGGGCTGTCCATTTCTCCACCAGAAGTTCGTCCGACGTCTTCCCACTGCGGCACATCCCCCAGAGAGACGGATACCCTAAAAAAACGAACCTGATACAAACGAAATAAAAACAAATGTGGCTACGGAACCACGAAAAAGTCATTTGTATACTATTTCAGACGGTGAAACAATATCGCATTTAAAATACAAATCACACAAAAATATAAACAAATTTGGACAAGGGAGAAATGTTTTTACGCTACAGAGAGTTAATTAAATTTTCCATATCGTTTCCAGATATTATACATACCAGGAAAACTAGGAGTTTCGTCGGCATGTCGGAGACCAAACCGAAGAAACATCGAGTCGCCTAGAAGTTCGGCACCACAGAACTTAGGAAGAGACATGTCTTTCTAGAAATTTCAGAAAAGCTGAAAAGATAGGATGAGTCGCAAGGTATCCACACTAACAATCCAACGACTGTGACTTCCAAGAAGTTACCTCCAGCTTTTATAAGCGTGGCGTCTGGGAGGGGGTTAGGGCGGGGCCTACCTCGTCCCTGATTGGCCTTGGAGATCGGCCAATCACAAACGGGTTTCGATCTCTACAAGCTTTATGTGATTTTCCTAACCATTTTTAACCTTATTAAATATTAGCAGGTGTTTTAACATACTAATACAGTTACGCTTTCAGGTTTATACTCTAACTTGGAATAAGTGATTCAATTCAATTTGTTTATTCCCAAAAAATTACAGATTTGGCCCTGTAAGTCAACAGTGGCTTATCAACAGGGACCTTATAAACTAATTACAAACATTATAATACATACAACTTATATTAATTAGATGTTTGATACAATAATATAACTTATTACAATATAATATAATATAGTATAACTTAATTATTATTATATTTGATAAAATAATAATTAAGTTATATACCTAACATAGGCTAATTCATAAACATTATTTTATTACGGACCGAATACTTTTAGAATCATACCATTTGTCATAGGCTTACAGTGAAAATAAAAACAAATCTGTCATCCGTATTTTATTGCATTAAAATAAAATTTAATATAAACCAAAAAGTACAATGAAAATAACAACAAAGTACAAACAAATAGCCTACTTATTTATAAGATAAAGATTAACTATTCTAAGTATAAAATACTACATATAGCATACATCTGTATTGTTTTAGGCCTGATGGATAAAACATTCTAGCACTATTGTAGTTGTAAAGTAGATGGTCTCTCCTACGCAATCAGTGTTGAAATAATTTTATGGCCATCTAGCATGTTTACAACTTGATCTGACTGAAATCACAAACCAAGGTTGCGCATACATAGATGGCCTCCGGGTGAGAGGCGCTGGCAATCTGAAACAAAATGTTTATTAAATGTTCGATATATGTCTTAGTTGTGAGGGAGTTGCTGGAAGAACAGAACGCCCTAAAACAAGCATGATTTTAGAACAAAAACGGTTATTTGCTATTAACTTGGTTATACACAAAACAACAACGAAGATATGAAAAATATTAAAATTACTTATAGATAAGCTAACATGCATTTTTTTGTATTTTTTATTTTTATTGAATAAAATGAGCACAAGGTGGCCAGATATAACACTTTTATTTAAAATTTCAAAATATTTCAAAAGTTTTTGTAGCCTAATTAAGCTTCGATCACCCAAACCGCACACCGCACTTACGCCACCAGGCGGCTCTGGCAATTCTCCGGAAGCTAACCTCCGGAGTTGGGTCTCCCCAGATGCCGTCAAAGCTCAGTCCCTGCGTGGCGCAGCCCTCGAAAATGTGCCCTTAAAATCTTACTAACTTCAGACTAAAATGAAAATTTGTAATACGTATATGGACTGTATAGATCATGCATCAGCCTATGAATTCTGCCCGGATGTATTTATCAATTACATATGTTATTCCTTTATGAAAGAGTTTTAAAGTTTCCTTAAAGTTATTTTACAACAGTGATAACACTTATATTGACAATCGCTCTGATGCTGCAGTCCATATAAATGTCATAAAAATTGTAATCAACTATGTTAAAAAGTGGTACGTACTTTGCAAAATCATATAGATATACTTCCGTTCTTGTCACAATCGTCGTAACCCCCCGATCTTGAATTTGTGCAATGCATTTCAGAGGTTTGAAAAGAGGTTGACTGTTTCTTCAAAAATGTATCCCAAACACGTTTTGCACGAAGACGGTTCCGGTCTGAATCAGTACAGCGCAGTTCATTACAAATACTTGACCAAAGTGGCTTTTTCGAAATATTTACTTGATTGGGCTGCAGAGTGCAAATTCCTAACTTATCTAGTGCTCTGAGCAATGTAACTTCGGATATGATACCTGACTTGCAAATGTTCTCACAATGAGTATCTGACCTTGAATTTGTAATAACAAGAGATTTGAAAATATCCTGAACTCCCTGGAAATTTTGTTTCCAACGAAGAAACAATTTCCTCGTCAAATTTCGATCATTAAACCCATAGAAATGTTCTCCAGCTCGAGCGAAAACTGAATCGCGCCCAACGCCCGATTTCGAAACCAATTTAACAGTGGAAAGGCGTTCAGCTAAATATGTAGCGAGATCATTGGCACTTACTTCAACAGGACCGGGATTCCTCTCAACACCTCCTATAGCCAGCAGGGCAAGCAGAACAAACCCATAGAAAAAGTACCCCCTCGCTGGTCTGATACCTGGAACAAAGATGCGTACTGTGGGTTTTACGATATTTACTTAAAAGAAAAGGAATAGAATATAATAGAATATTTATTTCCTCAGAATATTATTTAAGTCCAATATACACATGCTTTGAAAAAAGAATATATTCAACAAAATTGTCTCTTTTACGTGCATGCGTCGATCATTATATCTATGTTCTTAATAATAACTATCGCACTGATTTACCACGCCAGCACTGATCTGTTCACAAATATAAATTAAAAAATTAGAACACCAATTTAAAAAAGCACGTCATCAAACAAAAAAATAGCTGGAAAAACACATTAAAATTAAAGTTAGGCTATCTTAATAATTGTTGTGAAAAAAACGGGGCATCTTAAGGCTAAGCCCGTTTTAGGGGTTCCATCATTAAAAATACACAATTAACACCGAAATATATTTAACTTAGAAAATGAGATCCCACTGTGGATAAATGGTAATATTGATAGTATAAAAAAGGTATAGCTTTTACATGTGCACCTTATGAGGTAATTTTTGACCTCCCAGCTCTCGGCCTTAAAGAGTCAAGAGTCAAAGAGCCTTTGTCTAGTCTTGAGCTGAGTGGAATGTTGAAAACGCAAAAAAAAACCAAGGGGACTCGCACAAGGGGTCATGAAAAATTCTAAAATTTATTTAAACAATTTATTTGTAGTAAAATAATGCTTCGTTAGTTTTTAATTTTCTTATTACAATTCTTAAGTTATGTAAAATGAGACGTTTCCAATCGACCTAATTATTCTCTTATAAAAAAATAATAATACTTTGTTGAAGGGAAGAATAATGGAGGGGGTTATATTGAAACTGGTAGATTACAGTTCCGGTGTACCTCAATCAATATATATATATAAAAGAAGAGCTGTGTGTTGGTATATTTAGTGCTACAGCCAAAACTACACGTCGTAGAACCATGATCTTGGTATCAAATTAAAGCTTGGAATCTCATGATCTGCACTATGATGGTTGGGTTTCGATATCTTATTGGGTGTAGGCACAGGATCGTCCGAAAGGGACCCATGTCAAGGATTTTGTGAGTTCTTGAGGTTTTATTTGTTTATATCAAAACACATGGTTTAATTTGAAAAGGTAACTGTGGTTAAAGTGGTCGCCAACAGAATGCAGCACCTACAATTGTTTTTGTACAACAGGTGAATACAGTCTTATTTAGCAAATGTGTTTTTATTTACGTTCTCTATTATTTATTAAATTTTTACTCTTAGGTTATGTTATTAAAAAAACATGAAGTGCACTAAAATGTAGAGTTACATATTTTTTGTTTTTACATTCAAAGATAGTAAATAAGACGAAAAAATGTCAAAATGTAGAAGAAAATTATTGCAATTCCGTATCTTATCACGTAAATGAATGATTGCAAGAAAAAATGAAATAACGAAGAGAAAGAAACGCATCTAAAGGTATCACGGGAAAATTCACAGCGACATCAAGAAACACTGTCGTAGCAGATTTGGAACAGAAAGGGAGGCAGACGCACAAGGTGATGAAAGAAATAATCAGAACAGAGATATAACGGAGAACCATCGAAAAAGGGATTAAACAGAAGAAGCTGAATTAAATTAAACAGTTTAAAAGCTGTTTACAAAAGGACAAGGAACTATGATTTTGGCTTTAAAGTATCCAAACAAAAATGTATGTCTGGTAACATTTCTGTGATATTGAAATGTTTAAAGTACACATTAGTCCAATAAAATGTAGATTGTATTGAACACCCGAATGTAGTAATTTGCAAGATGGTCAAAATTTGTAGTTATTGCATAGCACAAAGATTAATTCAAAAAGAAAACGCATATTATGTGCTGTTTGAAAGGGAAAATAAGACTGCTACCACCAAATATGCCACCGCCGGCTTTATCAAATAAATAGTATGTATGGAGAAACATCATAATATATTGAATTTTAGATTACATTAGACGTTATAATTCTTTCTTCCAAATTACATCTTTTGGGCTACTATTTAGGCCTTCATAAGATTTTTCAACCCAGCGAAGCGGGTTAACAACAGCTAGTTATTTTTAAAAATCAAGCCCTGTATGTCGTGTGTATGTCTGTTAACACGATAGAGACAGTAAATATGGTCCGATCTTAATGAAAGTTGGTACAGACATGTAAAGTGGTAAAAACATTGACGAGTTTTTATGGAAAACATAATTAAATACATGAAGAAGGGCAAATAAACTAATTTTTCTCTCTGAATAACGGTACCAGTAGATAAATATTTTTAGCCAGGTTTGGGGGGCAATACTCCACTGTGAGCCGTCTAGGAAAAATACAACATGGAGGAATAAAAAAGTGTATTCATAAATATTATCAAATTGTTTTTTATCGTAATTGGGTGAAGTGGTAAATATAAAATAACTAGCAGTTCCCGTGGCTTCGCTCACGATACCGGCTACAGGCCGGAGTCCTTTTTTGGTGACGTCACATTATCAGACGGAATCGCAGACGCTTTTATAATGTACTCTTATGGCGATTCACTGTCGCACTCTTAAAACTATCGTACCCAAAGTAATTCGTTACAGTTTTCGTTTAGAAACCAATATTTTTTCGAATCTGCATTAATTAATGAACAACCAAATGCGGTCGAAAACATTTTTAAAGAAAACAATATGGTGGATGGATTTGATTTGATCGATGATTGGTGGTGCTACGTACGATTTATTACGCAATTCAATCCAAAATAAAATTTGTATTAATCAAAACACAACAATGTTTTTATTAATTTATCTAAATGAAAGTCATAAGACTTTCCATTCTATTACTTTGTTATAACAGAGTAATAGAATGTATCAATACAGAAATATTGTTGATATTTTATTGATACAAATATTATTTTGGATTGATAAATGTTGATTTTTATTAATTACATTTCAAAACAATCTTTCGTCCAGTTCTTTCATTGACAGATTTACTAACCTACTTAATGATGAATAAGACTACACAATACAACAATAAAATTAAGACGTTTTCTGAGAATAATTATAGATAATAATTTTACGGAAAGTCGTTGATTCACGTGAACAAATTAAAAATACCCTCTGCGAAACCACCCGTGTCGAAAGTGGTAAGGAATTCGCCCCCAGCCCAGGTAGAAGGTTCAATGCTCATAGGCTTTCTTATTCCAACGATTATTTATTTTTTTAAATCTTATTGCTTTAAGGTATTATTGTAGTCTAGTATGTACAATAAATTATTTCAGCACTCTAACAGTATGCTATTTTAATTTATTTTGTTTAGTTTAATTATTTACTTAATGTTTTTATCATTATTATATAGTAATATTATTTTTTTACTGATTAGTTTATTCATTAATATTGTAATGAAAATGCCCCTCGAGCTGATGTGGAGTACTGATTAATTGTGACCGCTGTGCTTAGTTGGGGTGGACCCTTCGAAGGTCATAAAACTAACCATCATCAAAAAATCTTACCGCTGTCCTCAGTTGGGATCCCAAAAGGTTATATCGATTACAACAATGTAGTTATAAAAATTAACACCATGTTCCTTGGAGGTTTTCACAAGTTTTCGTTACTTTGCGACGTTCTAATGAATGTCTCAACAAAGGATCATGTGTATCCCAATGAGTTAGTGGATATCGGGTCTTTGATACAAACCAAATAAACACTGGATTTTACCTGAAGTTTGTTACCATATCTTAGTAAAGAAGGGAAATTTGAAAAAGAATATCTTTTAGAGTATATTACGGTTTCTAATAATCAGTGATCAAAATCTCATCGATGGTTTGGTTTTTAAACGTCGATAAACATCATTAATATGCCGCTAGCTATCGGGACTTTGACATAAACCAACTAAATACTGGATTTTACCTTGAGTTTATTACCGCCTCTCCCTAGCGTCGGGAAATTGGAAAACAACTTGTTTTAGAGTAAATTGCAGTCTTTAATAATCAGTAATCTAAATCAATATACCATCAATGGTTTAGTTTTTAAACGTCGATAAAAATCATTAATATGCCGCTAGCTATCGGGACTTTGACATAAACCGACTAAAAACTGGATTTTACCTTGAGTTTATTACCGCCTCTCCCTAGCGTCGGGAAATTGGAAAACAACTTGTTTTAGAGTAAATTGCAGTCTTTAATAATCAGTAATCTAAATCAATATACCATCAATGGTTTAGTTTTTAAACGTCGATAAAAATCATTAATATGCCGCTAGCTATCGGGACTTTGACATAAACCGACTAAAAACTGGATTTTACCTTGAGTTTATTACCGCCTCTCCCTAGCGTCGGGAAATTGGAAAACAACTTGTTTTAGAGTAAATTGCAGTCTTTAATAATCAGTAATCTAAATCAATATACCATCAATGGTTTAGTTTTTAAACGTCGATAAAAATCATTAATATGCCGCTAGCTATCGGGACTTTGACATAAACCAACTAAAAACTGGATTTTACCTTGAGTTTATTACCGCCTCTCCCTAGCGTCGGGAAATTGGAAAACAACTTGTTTTAGAGTAAATTGCAGTCTTTAATAATCAGTAATCTAAATCAATATACCATCAATGGTTTAGTTTTTAAACGTCGATAAAAATCATTAATATGCCGCTAGCTATCGGGACTTTGACATAAACCAACTAAAAACTGGATTTTACCTTGAGTTTATTACCGCCTCTCCCTAGCGTCGGGAAATTGGAAAACAACTTGTTTTAGAGTAAATTGCAGTCTTTAATAATCAGTAATCTAAATCAATATACCATCAATGGTTTAGTTTTTAAACGTCGATAAAAATCATTAATATGCCGCTAGCTATCGGGACTTTGACATAAACCAACTAAAAACTGGATTTTACCTTGAGTTTATTACCGCCTCTCCCTAGCGTCGGGAAATTTGAAAACCACTTGTCTTAGATTACATTGTGGTTTTCAATAATCAGTTGTCAAAACCAATATACCATCAATGGTTTGGTTCTTATACGTCGATACAAATCATTAATATGCCGCTAGCTATCGGGACTTTGACACAAACCAACTAAAAACTGGATTTTATCTTAAGTTTATTACCATCTCTCTGTATTGTCGGGAAATTTGAAAACAACTTGTTATAGAGTACATTGTAGTCTTCAATAATCAGTAATAGAAATTTTCCGCCGTTTAAATTTCAGATTGTGTAATATACAGATTCAAAATATTTCTACAGGCCGTGTTGGACTCAGGATTAGACATACATTAGACCCGCTTTCGACGTTTTTATTTTATTTTTATTTAATGTTTATAAGTTCTATCGATTTAAATAACGCTTGTACGAACTTTTTTTCCATAGTTTAAAAAAATGTATAAATAGACGTTTACAATTATTTACTTATACAATAGGTGAATCTATATAAAAAAAATATTTGGTATTTCTTTTCCGAGTCCGTCCGGCTCTTCTACTCAACCGATTTTCATAATTGAGGTCTTAAATTAAAGGTATGCACGTGCAGATTTGCCATCAAGCAACCGCATTCATTTATCTGCCGTATTACTCGAGTTATGCACAAAAGCAATATCCTCCCTGTACATTTCTTATGGGAGTTAAATATGGTTTTCCTTTACCGAGTTCGTTTGGCCCTTCTACTGAACCGATTTTCATAATTGAAGTCTTAAATTAAAGGTATGCACGCACAGATTTGCTACAGGCATCGGCATTTATTTATCTACTCTATTACGCGACCAAAATACATAAATTCGATTATTTCCCGGATTTTGAATTCAATTAAAGATATATTTCCCCCGTTCTAATTACGTAATTCTGTATGTTTTGGTCTAAGAACCTTCAGCGAAATACCAGCTTTCATTTGAGCTATTGATTATTATGATCAGACGTACCTGAAGCACTCTGCTGAGTTCCGAACAACACAAAAAAATTTTTGTTTTTCTTTTCCGAGTCTGCTCGGCTCTTCTACTCGACCGATTTTCATAAATAAGGTCTTAAATTAAAGGTATGCATGCGCAGATTTGCCATCAAGCATCCGCATTCATTTATCAACTGTATTACTCGACCAAAATACATAAATTTGATTATTTCCCGAATTTTGAATTCAATTGAAGATATTATATTTCCCCAGTTCTAATTACGTTATTCTGTATGTTTTAGTCTAAGAACCTTCAGTGAAATACCAGCTTTCATTTGAGCTATTGATTATTATGATCGGACGTACCTGAAGCACTCTGCTGAATTCCGAATAACACAAAAAAAATTTTGTTTTTCTTTTCCGAGTCTGTTCGGCTCTTCTACTCGACCGATTTTCATAAATAAGGTCTTAAATTAAAGGTATGCACGCGCATATTTGCCAGCAAGCATCCGCATTCATTTATCAACTGTATTACTCGACCAAAAGACATAAATTTGATTATTTTCCGAATTATGAATTCAATTGAAGATATATTTCCCCAGTTCTAATTAAGAAATTCTATATGTTTTAGAACCTTCTGTATGCTAAGAACCTTCAGTGAAATACCAGCTTTCATTTGAGCTATTGATTATTATGATCGGACGTACCTGGAGCACTCTGCTGAATTCCGAACAACACAAATCTTTTATATATATATATTAGGTTTTCTTTTTCTGAGTCCGTTTATGGTCTGATATTAATGAAATTTGGTACAGATGTGTAAAGTGGTAATCAATTGGACGAATTCGTGAACCAGCCCGATCGGACCACCGGAAGCGGGGTAAAGGGGGATAATCTCCCCCCAAAAGTGGGGTTTTGAATTTTTTACATAGAAAAACAAAATTTATCCAATTTGTGTTGGCACCATTGGATTCAGCTAAAAAAAAAGAATAATTTAGGATTTTGAATCACTGGTCTATGTCCATTGGTTACCGAGATATTGAAAGTGGTAAACACAGTACGTTGTCCCAATGTTAACCTTATGGGTAATAAGTCAAATTCTCTTTCTTGCTTATTTCTCAACATATTCATCTTGATAAAAATTGGTTTATGTCTTCATCTAGATGAGATCTAATGTATAATAGTCTGAAATCCCCGATATTTCCATTTTCATGGCAGCAAACCTGATGTATATACTCATTCCCCATGTTAATCTTATGGAGCTTACAAAAACACGTCAAATCTTGCTGTGTTGGCTTGAACTATGTTCTTTTGCATATGAAATTCGCTGAGTATGCAGGTCTGCAACGAGGGTATTTTAGCATGGTATATAGTTAGTTTGTAAAGTCGTGTGTGCCGGGCTGACATGTCGCTGTCCCGGAAACGTAAGTACAGAATATCTCATGAAAGTCCTACGTTTTCCTTCGTGGAACAAATTATTACCAACTTGGTAATAATCGTGGTTTAATTGGTTTTCTGAAATTCCAACATAACCGGGCCCAGCTATACGAACCTCTTTTTCAACTTGGGCAATGTCGGGCAAGTCACATTGAAGTTGTAAAGATCCATTGCATGTAACATTAATTTTGTAAATGAAGAATTATTTGATTTGAGTTGATTTTGTGTCTTAGTACCAAAATTTACTGCTGCGGAGCAGCGTGGGTCCTTTAGTAACTTTATAAAGGTTTAGGAGTGTTTTGTTCAGAGACGAATTTAGTCCAGAATGAACTACATTTCTTCAAGCCAACGTTATTATTACTATCCATGGCTTCACCCCAGCCATGGGTTTCCGGCCTTACAGGAATTTTACCCTCGCTCATTGTACTTTAACTACCTGGACTGTTGTCCGCTCTACGTAATGCACTGGGAATTCCAAAAGAACCCCTTTTAAAGTATGAAACACGTGGTGGTGATAGCTCGGTTATTGAACTAGAACTAAATAGGACCGACTGTTAGAACATTACCAGTTTAAAGAAAATAATTATACGTTCTGTAAGTCAAGTTAATGTGGAAATTGTTTATCACTAAATTTAAAACTTAAGTAAGAAAAAACCAAACGTAGACTGAATGTTATTAGTAGTAACAGTTAAACTTGTTCATATCGAAAAGTGAGTAACATTATAACACTCCAATCCATAAGATTTTAGGACAATTTCAGACCAGTGTAGCCAAAAGACTGACGCCGCTTTTTGACTGGTTCAAATTAAATTATTAGCTTATATTTTCCTAAACTGTATACCTTGGTCTGCAGAAGGTGTTTTTCGTTAAACCCTCCGGCATATAAATAAGTTTAAATCCAATATTAAAATTACTTTACAGTCAATACTGTACATCCACCGCAGTTTTCTGACGGCCCGTAATACCAACTTCAACGAGATTAAGAGGTGTCAAATTACTTGAAATTTTATAATGCTGTTCATTTTCCTTTAGGTGAAAAAGCGTTGCCTAATTGGGCATATATGTAACCCACAAATTGATATGTATTTCTTATGGAAGGGACATTTTTTAATATTAATGAAATTAGTGTTTTCCTTATAAATATTTGGACCAAAGTAGACATATTATATACTTTTCTTACAGGAAATTTTTTTCTTTAATTTTTAAATTTGATAGGGCATACCAAAAATTGATAGTTTTCAATATATTTAGGAAAAACCAAAAATTGTACTTTTGGACCCCCCTCCCTCCCCCCGCTCAAGGGCTACGGGCGGGGACATTTGATATGTTCACCTCCTAACAAGTCCAAACAAAGCTGCAAAGTCAAAAATTGTGTTCCAAAAAATTCCCTCTATACCTTTTCATTGCCTGGACATATGAACATGTATATTTGAAAATTTTACTGCTTTTCCCCGAGCGAAGCTCGATATACCCAGATATTTTCAATAAAACACATAATCTGAATCTGAATCTATATTATCAATACGCTTATTTATATGTCACATGATCAGAATATTTTACAAGACTGGTGCTCCACAAACAAAATGCAAGTAAACGTTAGCAAAACGAAGTAGGTACATCAATTTTGATATCCGTGATTTTGAATTCACCTCACCTATTATTTATCACGCTCAAGACTGTCTTAGATTAATTCGAATTTGTGAAAAATTTGAGAAAGTAAATTTTTTTAATACTTAGGTGTGACGTTTGACAACAAAATGACCTGCATATTCACCAACTGCATATCAAAATTAAACGTTATATTAGAAAATTTTACTTTTTAAGAAATATCTGTGAAGTTTCCTTATTGAAAACTCTATACTATGCTCTTATACATTCCAGACCACAATATGGTTTGGAATGCTGGGGCGGAACTTTTAAAACGTTAATAAATCGATTAAGAGTAACTCAGAATTACTACTTACGAATAATTTTAAGAAAACAAATAATAGACAGTTAATTTCCTCTGTATTCTCAAATGAACATTTTACCTATTGAGAATCTTTTTGTATTTAATGTTCTACGATTATTTTTAATTAAAGGTGGGAATAACGGAAATGAAAACCTTTTTATAGTACAAGATTTGCTGATAACATGCTTTTCAAAACACCAAAGGCCAATAAAGAGATTTTTAAACAATCGTTTTTATTTTTAGGGCCGTTTATGTTCAACAAAATACCTATAAATTTGAAAAGATGCAGTTTTTTTAATGTATTTCGTAAAAGAATAAAAAACTGGGTGTTTGAGATAAGTGAAACTTTCATCTTCATTTTTTTCATTTTTTACGTTAATCAAAATCATAGAAATATGTTTTTACTTTTTTATACAGAATGTATAAATGTAGATCTTACGTTATCTTATAAGATTTGGCATATTTTGAGTTAGGCAAACTTCTGTAGACTTAGGCCCTACAATTTGTAGTCGCCACGGGGAGCAGTGATTAGCAAGTTGATAAGACTGGACTCGACTTTGTTTGATAAATATAAGTTTTTGTGCACACTGGCCACAAGAACTGGTTATCGTGGCCAGTTGATTTCCGAGAAAGTATATGTTTCCTTGTATTGTTTAGTTTGGAAGGAAATAAATTCGTATTTCATTATTTCATATTTAATATATAGTACCTATATATTTGCTGCAAAATCATGACCAATCAACTCTAACTATTCAAAATAAATACAAATAAAATATTCATCTGGAAAATTAAATATAATCATAGTTCAGAGTTTTATTTTGGAAATTCCCTATTAGGGTAAATATAGAGATTTAGAGTAATTATTTTGCAACCTTTGGGGGTTTTCCAAATCGCAATTCTTATTTTTCTACTTTGTATGAGATCTAGCACCTTATTATGCGAAGTTTAACAATGCCGTAAAATTTAAAAACGCTGTAGCCGTCGGTTTGCAGTGTTTGTGTTCGTTTTTGCAATAATATTAAGTAAACTCAGTTTGAGTTTTTGTTTGTTTTTCGTTTGCACCCTTGTCATGTTAAATTTGAGAGTTGAAATAATAACTGCTTCCTTGCTTTTTGAGATTCCTTAGCGCTGGGGTTCGCCCTTTGGGAGGTATTTCCCCACCGGTCGACGAACTGTTGCCTACCTGCCCGGTCTATTGTCCAGTACAAGTATGTGTAAATAACTCCACAGAAGCATTTCCAAACAGGACCTTCCAAAAATACTTGAAACACCTCGGTTTTCCTGTAGTTGTTTTTAAAACTATTTGCAGAAACCTGATAAGTAATCAAAATAATAATTCCATAGATATGATTTTGTATCTAGGTTTTATAATCTCGTTATAAAAAGTGAGTAGGCCGACGCATATCGATTTTATTTGATAACCAACCCAAAACTAATTTATACAATAAAACAAAATTTCCGTAAGACAATACATCGATATATTTAAAAACTATTACATTTTAGTAAGACGTAATTTTTCTTCATAAGTATGTTTTACGTGCAACACAGTACTTTTTATGGAATTGGCACCCTATACCTGAAACGTGGGAAACGTTGAAAACACCTATTACGTATCAAAACATTTTATCTTAAATACCGCATCGTGAACATAACAAATATACAGCATCGATGATTCATTTTCAAGCCATTAAAAAGGTTAATTAGCCGCTGGATTTCAGGATTTTGTCACGAATCAACACTAAATTGATATTTTAACCTTTCATACAAAATAAAAAATACTCCTCAACTGTTAGCCTACATAAATTTAAAAATGGGTTTGATAAGGTTTGACGTTTATTGAAACAAAATCGCATAATATTATAGCTAATTCTATATGCAATTGAACATTTGCATTATAGGAAGACATAGACGGTCTTTAATAAGTTATGATTTGTATTGAAACAAAATTATATAACATCAATGCTAAATCCTGTTAAAAATTTAACACCAACCTTCTAGTAAGACGTGCTCTATGAGGGAGATATTCAAAATGCGCACTGCATAAACCTGGATTTTACCTAAATTTATGACCATCTCTTAGTAGTATCGGGAAATTTTAAAACAAAAAGGTTTACAGAACATCGTGGTTTTTAATAATCAGTGATCAAAAATCAAAATTTATACCATCGCTGGTTTGGTTTACATATGTCGATACAAATTATTAATATGCCGCTAGCTATCGGGACTTTGACATAAACCAACTAAATACTGGATTTTACCTTGAGTTTATTACCGCCTCTCCCTAGCGTCGGGAAATTGGAAAACAACTTGTTTTAGAGTAAATTGCAGTCTTTAATAATCAGTAATCGAAATCAATATACCATCAATGGTTTAGTTTTTAAACGTCGATAAACATCATTAATATGCCGCTAGCTATCGGGACTTTGACATAAACCGACTAAAAACTGGATTTTACCTTGAGTTTATTACCGCCTCTCCCTAGCATCGGGAAATTGGAAAACAACTTGTTTTAGAGTAAATTGCAGTCTTTAATAATCAGTAATCTAAATCAATATACCATCAATGGTTTAGTTTTTAAACGTCGATAAAAATCATTAATATTCCGCTAGCTATCGGGACTTTGACATAAACCAACTAAAAACTGGATTTTACCTTGAGTTTATTACCGCCTCTCCCTAGCGTCGGGAAATTGGAAAACAACTTGTTTTAGAGTAAATTGCAGTCTTTAATAATCAGTAATCGAAATCAATATACCATCAATGGTTTGGTTTTTATATGTCGATAAAGATCATTAATATGCCGCTAGCTACCGGGACTTTAACACAAACCAACTAAAAACTGGATTTTACCAGTTCTATTAATGTGTCGGGAAATTTGAAAAAAAAGTTACCAGTACATTGTGGTCTTTAATAATCAATTATCAAAATTTTAATGGTTTGGTTTTCACACGTCGTCGATAAAAATCATTAGTATCTTAAGCCCTTGATAGGTTATTGAGACTTTAATACAAACCAACTAAAAACTTGATTTTTGAAACCCCTTACTATAGTAATAATTAATTGTTTATCTCTCATAGTAATTGACATATATTTTCAGAGCTAACCTTTTCAGAGCCAACCTATGATGGTTGGCTCCATTTGGGAGGCTATGGCCAGGTATTTCCCGTTCAATCATTACGTTTCTCTTACGTTGGGCTTCCTGGAAAGATGCGCCCAATGGAGTAACGTGTCTTCATTCATGCCCTGGTTTATGCATCAAGTAAAGCATTTTAAACAAGAGTGGGTGAATAGTAAAAAATAAATAAATCCGAACTTATTAAGCAAAAACTTAGTACAGTTAGATTTTTCTAACAAGAAATGTTCAAGACGAGGTGGAATATCTTTGACAATAAACTTCTTTGTTTGTTGTATAATCACGTGTTTCTAGTTTCTTCTTGCCGAGGTTTGGTCTTGGTGTAATCAAAACAAACAATGATCTAAGACATTTTGTAACTATTTTATTTTTTTATAATAAACAATAGCATGACGGTAACAGTACGGTATAACAGTAATACATTATTTTACTTTAAACAAAAGAAGTTCATCGTCTGTGATATTCCCCTTTATCCTTACCACTACTAGACCGTTAAAAAAAATATAAACACTTATTATGACTGACTAAAACTTATTCAATATTATTATTGGGAAATAGAATATAAGAGGTCTATTACTATTTGAAAAACAGGTATCGACGACCCTAATTGGGATTACGGTCGTAAATCATTGTTTTTATAGCCCTCTTCGCGTCAGTTGAATTCGTGAGCTAGCTTCAGCCAAGTAGCTGAATACACAAAAATAACTTGAATCTGACTTGACAAAGCAATCAGCTGTTTAGCTGTTACAATATAGAGTGCCACAACAAGAAATTGAAAGTTTCTAAGTAATTAATTACAGATATATAATAAGTGTATGTCTTAAAATTATTGAGGCGGGTCATAGCAAAACTGGCTAAGTGACATTTTTTTCGAAATTGAGATTGTGATGTTTTCTTACTCTATGGAAGACGATACACCAGACCACAGTACCTAGAATCTTTAACCAGACTGTGTGCTCGTTTTGTGCCAAAACTTGTTATTTCCTATTTAAAAACTTCGTTAAAGTTTAGCGGTTGTAGCATAACTCGCCTTTTTTGTTATGCCGATACAAGTTTACCAAAAACAGCTGTGTTAACACTACAATTTGTTACAACACCTTTATCATTGGAGGGATGCAGTCTTGAGTGACGACAGGATCGTAGGTACGACTCAGGATCGTACCTAACGAGTGTAATCAATGAAGCTTTAACAATTTAGGTGTTAACACAGCTGTTTTTGGTAAGCCTGTAGCGGCATAACAACAATGTTAATTAGAGTGTCCAAGTGACGACACTTTTAGATACTAGTGTAAACTAGGCTTTACACTTTCAGTGCATACTCAACCCCCTACAGACGCCGGACTAGTTTATGAAGGCATTGCTATCAAAGAGTAATAATTAACTTTGCTGTCTCCAGTATAACATTATAACCTCCTTGCTAGGGAAACACCAATGAGCTCTATACTACATACTGGAGTCACTACTCATCTAGTCCAAAAATTCTCTAAAACGCGCGCCAGCAAAAGCTACATAAGTTGGTAGTCCTGTCATTCAAGGAACAAGGGTATTTTCATTCAATCTAAATTGTAAAAATTGTTTGAAAATAAATGATTATTTTTGCTTGTAATAAGTCGTAAGATTATAAAGGTTAGTATAAAATTGCGTATTACACGTCAAATTAAATAATATAAGAGTGTACAATGGCTTTAAAAATCGCCTTTTAACATTAGTTTAAATGGGAATATTAATTTCTTGCCCCCCATCAGAGAAATCAGCCAATCAGGTAATTCTCCTGGTGAGCAAACGATTCGATTGGTTGGTTATAATAAGCATAGGAATCTATCATGTGTCTTTGTCGTGTAGGCATTTATTAAATTAGGCTAATTAACTAACAAAAACAATTAACAAACTATGGTACTAGTGTTGATTAAAGATCGTGAGATTGTAAAGATAAGTTTAAGATCGCTTTTTACCTCAAACTCAACATCATATAAATGTAAAATGACTTTTAAAATCACCGTTTTAACATTGGTTTAAATGGGAAAACAAACTTTTTGCCCTCCAGCGGTTTTAGCCAACTAAACAGAGCGAAAAACGACTTTCACGGCGGCATACAGTTGTAAACAAGAGTAGTGACTCCAGTATGTAGTATAGAGCTCATTGGGAAACACGCCTTTATATTTTAATGTAGTGGTACTAGTGGCTGTGTTGTGGCAGAAGTGGAGTGGGGTGGACTGAGTAGAGTTGTCAAATTGTCAATTAATTGTCATTCATTTTTATTGGTTGTTCAGTGTTTGATTAATTTATTTGTGCTTTAAAGGATGGTTAGCATTGGCAAAACGGAAATTATTATTTTTTAACTGAATGTGGAAAGGAAAATTATGTTACTTTGTTTCCCAATTCTGATCAATTAATTAATCTTGAATTATTTATGTTTACCTAAACTTAGGTTAAGTTACTTTTATCACAATACTCAATTTCTTCTAACTATTATGTTTGTGTTTTTATTAGACTCTATCATGACAAAGGTGAAACTACAAAATACCAAATTATCTTTAGTTACTGTGCAAGAAAAATTGTATGGCTAGATAACTTCTTAAAGGTCCCCTTTACTATCAGTAATAATGGCCTTTTGACAACAATAATGATTAAATTGTTGTAATCAAAATAGGCTACAAATATATTCACCTTTTTGGGTAAATGTTCACTTTACGGGACTCTTTCCGAAATTGAAATTTTTTTCAAATTGTAGGAAATTTTACGCTGATTTCGGAAATTCTTGGTTAATTTGACTACCCACATGACCCATTTCTGGGGTGAAAAGTTTTTTCCGGTTTTTCCGATTATCCGGCATTTTCTAACGTTTTCCGCGGAAAAAATTGTTATTTTCAGAATCAGCGCGTTATTTCCTACATTTTGAGAAAAAAATTTTCAATTTCGGGAGGAGTACTGTAAAGTGAACATTTATCTTTTAAAGTGCACTTTATTTGGTTGTCGGTGTTAAATAGCAATTAGGTTTCATTCTTATTACAGCAGGAGTCTCCTGATTCATGTTGTCGTCACTTCACACAACCTAAGAATAGGCACTCTATGCTTAGACGTGCACTGGAGCAGCCATTGAACTGATAAATTTAACTTGAAATATCAATCATATTATTGATATTATACTCCTCACACACCATGACATCACTTCTAGATCAGTATGAACAAACGTCTCAAAGGACTGTGGGTACAGCAGCTACACCGACACCTGTTGGACCTGAAGTTGTAAGTTTCTAAGCTCAACCATTAATTACCCGACAGTTTTAAGTTACAGCCTATGTTTATCGCCAGGTCACATTCGGTTTTTGCATTAAAGGCTTTACTTAAAAGTTTGAATGCAGTTGGAAAAATCAAAATTGAAGCTCTTCAATTTCTTTTTCACTCGTAGTGAAGTGTATTTCAGTAAAAAAAGTACTGTTATGTTCATAAATGGTTACGGCCTAAGGGTGCAGATCCATAAGAAGAATTTAGCTTACCAGTACTCAGTGGTGCCATAGCCAGTTTGAAGTCTGGGGTAAGAAAACGTTTGCAAAGCCTTCCCTTTGCCTTATAACCCCCCCACTGCCAATCTATCTAGATACAGGCTACACTAAAATATGAAGAAGAAGGGGTTGAAAATCTCCAAAACCATAAGACCTACAGAGCTGAAATTTGGTACTTATACTTTCCTTAGGCTATGGATGCATATTAAAAAACGGTTTTACCAAACTCCCAGAGGTTTTCGCTTAGTTATTTTTCAAAGTCAAATAACTCTGAAAAAAGAATCCCATAGTTCTCATTTAACAAGGGTTTTAGGGGTTCAATCACCTCCTAAAAAACATAAAAACTGCTTTGCGCCTTGCTACAAAGCTGCTTACGTCATCTGCCCGTGATCAGTAATTCAGCCTTATATGCGATTTTTGCCAATTTTCACATCTTTCCGCAATATTACTCCGTTCACACAAGATTGGAAGAACAATTCCATTTTGATATTCTTTAGCCTAAGTTAAAGTTGAGTCAAATCACACCCAACAGATAGAATTTTAATTTTTCGAAATATCAGGAACCAATTCAGTTTCTAGTTTATTCCTGATGAAAAAAAAAATTTTTGTACACATTTTTTGGAAGTAAAAATGTTAAAATTAGGCCTACTGTAAAGAGGAGTTCAGACTACTTACAATTTCTGGATTCGGATTCACTTGTATAATTTAGATTTGTGAGCTGAGGTTATTAGGTCGATAGTATTTTCTAGCGTTTTGTCAATTGATTGAATTTTGCCTTCAGCATTAAAACAATTATTTAAGTGTCGATTCTACAATGAACCAATCAAAATGGTCTGCATAAAAATAAATTCAATAAAAATTACATATGTACATATTTTGAAATAGTTAGGCTGAGTTGAAACACATTATTACAACTCACTGAAACAATTACAAAGTTTTTTGCCACTACACACTAAACTACACCTTGTCAAATCACTCGTGCTAGACCGTAACTCACTCTACATACTGTAACTCTGTGGTCATTGACATGACTGTGACTCTTTCTGATATCCTTCAATGTTCTCAGAACCAGGTATTGCCTAAGTTTTGTTTATGATCTGAGACGAGTGGAGCATATTACACCTTATTTTATTGGGTCAAAATTGTTGAAACTAAATGATCAGAGAACAGTAAAAATCCGTTCTTTAGTTTTTCAATTTTAAAAACCAGTTTGCCAAAGTATTTTGAAAATAATTTAAAATTTGTTTCCCAATTCCAAAACAATATATTCGGAGCTCACGCTTTGCCTCACTCACTTTGCAGATGCCTCAACTTAGAACTGCATTATATGACAGAGCATTTGTTGTGACTGCCTGCTGCTTGTAGAACAACCTTCCTCTATCCATTAAATCCCTAGATAGTCATTGTCGGTTTGTGGTGGCGCTGAAAATTTTGCTTTTTGAGCGAATGACCCTGGCTGGTGTATCTTAGGGGGTTGCATTGGGTGGGGTTACTGGCAGAAAATGAATGTGCAACCGTAGAGTGAGTGGAAATTTTGTTTTAGTTTTTCTCATTTTACTGAAAGAGTTCATTATGTTTTTGTTATTATTGTATATATATTTGTGTATAAATTGTTTAGGCAGGTTAAGTGTAAGAAAAAGCTATGCGGCCCTAACTTTGCCTGTTAAAATAAAGAATTTTTCATTTTCATTTCATTATTATGTGTCCTGAGTCCTGATAGCATAAAATCATAAGTATACACTCAGTGCTGGATTTAGAGACGATCCGGCTAAAACTAAAAACCCCTTATTTTGTACACCTCAGTCCACGTCCATGGGATCAGGACTAACTGGTCTATTGGTAAATCCGACACTGTTTACAGTTCTAATCTTCAAAAGTTTTCGGGGGACCCCTAAACCTCTTTGATTGCTGGGGGGGGGGGGGGGGGGGTTAACCCCATTCTTTCCACATTTGTTGCATAGTTGTACCCACCACCATCACCAAATCATCCTAGTTGAGCACCCCCTTGGAAAAAGTATGATGGACGCACGCCCATGGAATTACCCCACATACAAATTACATGTGGGGGTGATCCATTCATGAAACAAATCACAGTTCTTGATACTTCTCCTATAAGGTCAATGCCCAAATTCACTGCATATATATAGTGCACAAAGGACACTATATTTAGTAGTAGAGCCTAACAGTTATGAATTTATAATTCCAATTTCTAATCCATCAATACATTGTCTGCTTCAGTGACATAGTTTAGAGAAAATATTTCCCAACTCTTTAGACCACTGATCTCTACCTTAATTATTTTTTTACTAATCTTCCAATAGTAACTGTTGGACACTATTAAATTCAGGCACTTATAAATGGAAACATTTAAGCAGGAGGGTAGGGACTTGCATCGTGTTGAGTTGATATTTTCAAGTGCTCTCCTCTCCTTACAGTTGGCTATTTAGTTATAATTCTGTCATATGACGCCATTAATTCTCCATTTTTAATTCGTGGCAATAAGCTTTCTGCATAAAAGGGATGAAACTAAATTACCATCAATTCACTGCTACTTCCCCTCGGTACCTAGAGAGGATTGTATTAACTTTGAATACTTTCAGTAGTTCTCACCTTATTTTCTATAAGGCATATTTTCCAAACCATGCAGCTCTATCAAATACCGTAAAATATGATTCACTGCCTCATTTTACAAGGCATGCCTCATTTTTTATATAATGTGTTCTGCCTCATTTTTAAGTTGTAGTATTATTATTATATATGTAGTCATTCTCAAGCTTTAATAATTAATAAATACTTCTTTGCCATTTCATTAGAATTTTATCTATTATAAACCGGAAGTAAAACCCCTATCAGAAACGTGAGGCCCTAGGTGGCCACCCTTTTCACCTTACCCTTAAGTACCGGCTCTGCCGGTACTTAAAAAATAAATGAGAGTAAAACTGAGCTAAAATAATTACCAATAATTATCAATGTTCAAGTTTCTGTATTTTTATTAGATTGTCATGATATATTGGGAATTGACTTGTTGTTGCACTAGGAACATAAGGCTTAAAGAAAATAAAAATGTAGCGTGTTAATGTTTTTTAAAAGAGTTTGATTACTCTCTTCTATGGAGAAACAGAAGCTTTTTTTGACTGAAGTTTGTTGAGGTTTTCTACTTGACAGCCAATTGTTGGCAAAATTTGCTTACTTTACATTTATAATTACATTAGGGTCTTAAATTAGCTTAACTCTAAACAGAAGACAAGAAAAACTTAAAGGTTAGCATTTAAAAACTCCCGTTTTGCATTTTTTCCCTTTTAAATAGGAGGCCTACTTTTATACCTTTATGACTGTCCGACGTCGAAAAATAGTTTTTAACAGCTGCATTTATCTCGTGTAGAAATCGGCGTCCGGCTTTATCAACATGGCTCTGGAGGATGAGACGCCGATGTTTTGTAAGCAGAAGGTCAACTTCGCTCCGCCCGACAAGATCATCCACATGTGTGTCAGCAGCGAACTGATCGTGCTGGCGATGGCGAACGGCACTCTCTTCCGGATCGACTTGAAGGCACCGGACAAACACGAAGGTGGGAGATTTGTTTTAGTGCTATAAGCAGTGATTCCACTTTGAGGGATTTTATCCCTTTTCAGGGATATATGAGGCTCTTGAGGGATAAGAGCGGAATTTAGGGATTTCTAGGGATAGTTAAGGAAATAAATGAAATAATTAAGTAGACAAAACAAGATTTAATCCTAGCCTCATTACATGTTATTTAACATATGCAATATTTTATAATGGTGTTCTCAAATTGTGAAAGTAATTTTACATAAAAATGCCATCAAACTATAAATTAATCAAACTATGAATAAATGAAAAATCATGTTTTGCGGGGTTCCTTGCCAGCTATGGTAACTCTTGTATCACATATATTATAATTTGAATTAATTATGTTGTTTGTATTTACAAGAACAAATAATTTAACACTCGCTTCCCTTTAGGCCTACATACTCAGCTTATTTATTCACACTAATAAAGTCAAAATTTTAGCTACGAACGAATACACTCAATTACAACACGAGAAATACACATGACATAACGGTATGCATTCGTTACTGAGGGATATGAGTTTAGAACTCAGGGATAAAAGGGGATTTTTTGGGCGCGCTTTGTTGAGGGATAGCAAGGGAATTTTTGGATGCACATTCAGGGACTTTATACTTCACTCTGTGGAAACACTGCTTTCGAGACTAGTAATGACTACTATGACTATTGACTGATGACTAAGTCGGTCGGGTGGCGTGCAGAGATGGACTATGGCCGCGTGGGGTCGCAGCTGCGTCTCGCCGCCATGTTCCTGGACCCGACGGGCGACCATCTGCTCCTGGCCTTCGCCCCGCGCGCCGCCGACTCCGGCGCCCCGCCCGAGCTCTTCTACCTCAACAGGAAGTCAACCAAGATCCGACCCGTGAGTCCTGGGCGCTCCCACCATTTCATTTCATTTATTGTCATAAAACATTTACATACTAGGCAGAAATGTTTCTGCAGCAAACACACAACATGTCATACATTAGTTTTAAACCTAAAATAACAATATCCTAAAAAAATAAATAAAATATTATCAGAAAGATAGATGCTATTTAAATGTATAGATATGTTAAATAAAATGTTATGTTGAAGTATAATTACAATTTACCCTACAACTTCATTACTGTCTAAAAATACTTTTATGGAATAAAAGGCCTTATCGTTAAGAACGTTTTTTATTTTTTATTTCATAGTATTGAAGGGTCGTTCTAGGATTTCTGTAGGAATTTTATAAATAATTTTTTCAAAGAGTGTCAATCTGTGATTAGGTATTTGAAATCTTTCTTTGTGCCTAGTACTATATTCATATTGTAAGGCATTTTCCTAATAAACAGTTTTGTTGTTTATCGCAAAAAGTACTAATTCTGAAATAAATAAACAGGGCAAAGTTAAGATGTTTAACAGTTTAAAAAACCTCATGGGTGCATGTTTGAAAATGGGGATCACCGCCCAAGCTGCTCTACCTCAACAGGAAGTCAACCAAGATCCGACCGGTGAATAAGAATAAGCAGTGCTTCATTTGTAAAAATTGAGGTCCCAGAACTGTAATTTATCACTTCCCTTCAGCAAAGTATTATTTGTTTGTGTGAATAATTAGGTCAATTAAAAAAGTCACATTTTACATATCTAAATTTTTTTCAGTAAGTAAATTAAAAAGTAACAAAGCATTATTTTACTAAAAAATAAAATGTTTGAAGACATTTTAGAACTTTTTATGACGCCTTGTGCAAGTATTCGGGTCTTTTTAGAGTTTTCAGCATTCCTTAGCTCGAGACTAAACAAAAGAGCGCTAATTTCAGGCCGAAACTGCGCATGTAATTTCCATACATTTTAAGTGATTGTTATTTACGGTAAAATTAATTTGATCGATTACATGCGATCGTTTCTTCTGATGAATAATCCGGCCAGTTACATATGGTCCTCTCTTATGGCGAATTCTCCAGTCAATCATACCTACATTCGTGATCATCTTTTGCGGCAAATTATCCGTCCGATTACACGCGATCGACTTTTGCACCAGTAAGAGGTTCTGGAACGCTGTTCCGTCATGTTCTGCCACAAATCAAGCACTGAGAATAAGAATAAGAATAAGAATAAGAATTCGTTTATTGTCTTTCAGGCTTTCAAGCTTGACAAAGTCATATTTCAGCAGTGCAATACTACTAAGTCCTTAACCTAAAACTAAGCTACCTAACATCAATATCTCAGATAATAATAGAAGAGAACATAAAAACATTGATACATACAATACATTGATATATAAACCTTGGTAGGCCTACTCTCATCCTAAATTGGGCAAACTAAACACATAAATTTATAAGAAACCAATTAAAAATATTCAAAATTCAACTAAATTTACAGAAAAGAATTCATCAATTGAGTAAAAAGGATTTTTATATAACCATCAATAAAATTTCTGTTTAAAAACCTTAATAGTATGCTTTCCAACGAGTTGACTAATCTTATTATAAATTTTTAACGATAATACTATGTGACTAGATAAAGATTTACTTAGCCTATTAAATTCTATGCTGCCTTTTCGTTATTACGAGTATTATAGTTATGTAAATTATGAACAGGAATAACCAAGTCCTTATTTTTAAAAACAAAACATACCAGATCAAAAATATAAAGGTTAATAATTGTTTGTATTTCTAGTTGAACAAACATTCTAGGTGAGTCCTGGGGGCTCCCACTGCTTGGATGATCCCCATGGGGGGCGGGGGGTTTGAAGCTGGGGGTTGTAGAGTTTTTTTTTTTTGTAGTTGGGATTAGGTAGTCTGGGTTTCCCCACACCATAGCAAAATTCTGTGAGGGTACTTCAGCCATTATTTTGACTTTTTTACGGCTGCAATAAAGGAAAGGAAGCGTCCCTTGTATCATCCCTTAAGCTCAGATCCTTTAATAGATTAATACAGGGGAAGTAAAAGGATAAGGGAATAAGGTTTGGCCAAGCTTCGACTGGGTGGACGAAGGTATACCTTTTTCCAGTGAATGCTTGAAACAGGGCCTCAAGGGATCAGGTGGCCCTCATCTTGGTCACCAGTACACCCCCGTCCGCCCTGCCATCAAGCCCAGTGATGATGGCTCCCCTGGTGGGGAACTGAAGTTGTTCACTAAGGCCTTGTTTGCACGACGACCAGACAGTAGGACAGTAGAAAAAAATTCTTTTGTTTAAAGGTGTTACTGTCCACTGTAGTGGGCGTCGTGCAAACAGGCCCTAAGAGACAGCTACAACACTGCCTCCAGTCGTGACAACTTCCGTTACTGTACCCAGTATTGGTAGCTAAACTGGCAAAAGCCAGTTAGGATCCCTCTGGAAGAGGTTGTCAAGTTATCCAGAACATTGTAATTTTTAATGGGTTTTAATATATAAACAAATAACAGATTTAAGTTTCACATATACGAGGCTCGTCCAGAAAGTAACGGGCGTTTTGTTACTATATCTAGCCCTGATGTCCCGACACCGCGACTGAGTGTGTGCGGTCTAAAGGTCCTGTCCTGGACTCAATTTGAGCCAAGTCTCGTTGCCGATCGAACACGCATTTCCTTCTTACAGCTTTTCATAATGGCGGTGTCAACTAAAAATCCTGCCTAATGCAAGTAATGCAATTTTAGTAGTGTTTTGCAGCCTAAAGTTTTATTCCGTGTTAAATTGAAGCCTACAGGAGAAAAAGTAATCCTGAGTCTATTGCGAGGCCCAGCCATTTGAAACATGTGACATGGATAAAACTAATTGCAGGCGACCATGCCTGGTCTCAAGTGATTACCTTATTCAAAGGTTAAGGGAATTTTTAGGCAGGAAAGTGTTTTCAAATGGTAAGGATCTGAAAGAAGCAACATTATTAGGTAAAATCAAATGGCGGGATTATCAAAGGACACCGCCATTTTGAATTGCTGTAAGAATGAAATGCGTGGTCGGTCGGCAACAAGACTTGGCTCAGATTGGGATCAGGAGTGGAGGTTTAGGCTGCACTCTCAGTCACGGAGATGAGACCACTGGGCTAGATGTAGGGACAAAACGTCCGTTGCTTCTTGGATGACCATCGTACATTTATTACTTACATGAGTATAGTTACATATTGAGCAAACAATCATTAAAGAAATCTAAAATACTCGTCAATTAAATTTAAAACTAAATGTTCTGAAAAAAAATGCTTAATTGAAGATTCCCTGTCAGCTGTTACAGTGTTAAATTACAAAGACTGTCGAATTATCGAGTGTCAAGTTAGTGAGGTTTTACCGTGATATCCATTCCATCTCTAGTTTGATCTCAGGTTGTCGGGCCATGTTTTTGTATCCTTAAGTGCCTGCTATGTCACTGTTTTTCATCGGCTGTCGACGACGCATAATTCAATCGCATTCGTGTACGTGTAAGAGGAAATCAACACTGTGTCATTATGATCTTAGTTTTACAATAAATTTGATTATAGAATAGAAAGAGAAAAGTCAATGGTCCCATTTATTTGTCGAGTTTTCAAAGCAATTGTAAACGTCAATAGTTAAAAAAACAAGTATATACATATATTTATATATATAATTGAAATTCGTACAAATGGAAAAGAAATTTGAATGTTGTGATTTTGAGAGGTTAGGATTTTCAAAGAAAGGTCTATTAACACGCTGCTACCCATATTGATACAAATACCAATGGCACACACCAACCGTGTTGGTGCTGTGAGATTTTTCCAAGTGGCCCAACTTCATCTGTAGTTAGCCTAACGTGTGAGGGAGTTGAAATTTACTCGGAAGTCCCCTGTGAATCAATTTAGATAATCCATTCTTCATCTTGACCACAGGTCATCTTTAGCTAGGATTCATATTTTTCTAATAAATAAAAACCAAAATGTACTTTATAGCTAGGTAGTTTTGAATATGATTTGATATTTTCATGAAATAGCTTATCCCTGTGGTTATAAAGGGGTTGAGGTATTTAATATTTTTTTAACTAAAATTTTTTTTTGACATATTGGTTCTTTTATCACAAAATGTGTCTGCCTTTGTAAGCTAGTATAGTTGGAATGATAACCATCCAAATTTCGCATCTTTACTTTTGAAAGTTTTTGAGTAGACCTAGAGATTGTGTCAAAATGCTACTTATAAGGCCCGCAAGTTTAAAAGCAAAAAAACTTTTCCTCATAAGGTCTGGACAGTGCATCTTCAATAGAAAAATTGATAAAAAATTAAAGAACATTTCATGACTTGTCAAAGAAGTCAAAGACAGATCTTTGACTAACCGTTGCTTGCAGACTTCCAAGTTCCGAGGGCATGAGATCACGGCAGTTGGTTGGAATCATGGAAACTTCCGAGCAGACACGACCAAACCGCTGCTGCTGGGAACGTCCAAGGGACTCATCTTGGAAACGGAGCTGTCCAACGACTCTGAGAGGATCTTCCAGTCCAGCCTCGAGCAGTATTGGAAACAGGTGAGTCGTTTGGCAGATGAGCTAATCGTTATGAAAACTGGTGAATCGTTCAGTTGAAAAAGCAAACCATTAGAGATAATCAGGTGAGTTGTTTTGGGGACTACCCATACATTACTAAAACTGAATCATTAATTAAAAAAGTTTACGGTTAGGGACAAAGAGGTGAGTTATTTAGGGGACTAGGTTCATTAGAAAACCTGTAAATCGTTCAGTAAAAAAGTTGATCATCAACAACGGATGAGTTGTTTGAGGGACTGGATTCATTAGAGAAATTGGTGAATCTTTCGAGTAAAAGCCATTTAAATGAGCTTATTTCGTGACACCAACGACTGAGTTTTCACTAAACAAGAGACGGACAGTAGTTAGTAAACTCAGTGAACTAGAGACAAAAGATTAATTAATTATTCTTTGATCAAGATTTGAGAAAACCAATTATATTTTTACAAACTGATTCATTAACCAGCCTTTTTTTAGCCCAATAATACCACACCGTACTACCATTTGTCTGACCATGGTGCCCTGAAAATTTAACCACAATGGGCGCGTTCAGCTGCAGTCACCAGTGGGTAACCGATTACCATAGTCACTAATAGGCAAATCCACCGCATCTTGACAATCAACAATGTCCGGTTACTTACCGAATCCACCGTAAACACAACATCGGTCGATGCACAACAATGATCGGCAGATGGTATGTCCACCACTACCGTTCACTTATTATAGGTTATTATATAACCCTCTGGTGACTGCGGCTGAACGCGCCCAATGTTATCTGTCTTTGATATCTCATTTTCTAGTCTTGCTTGTTTTTACAAAACTTAGCCATTATATAATTGCAATTATGGGTCTGAATCGACTAATAAAATTTGTTATGCTGCTCGGATAGTTGCCAAATTATCTCCCACTGTACGGGGCCAAGGACGCTGAAGGAATGGTAAGAAATAAGAATGGTTGTAGCTTAGTCTTCAGGTTTTCCGGGTTTTTAAGCCTAATAGTCAGTGCTTGATTTGTAGCAATTGAGGTACCGGAACTGTAATTTGCCAATTTTTACATAACCCCCCCTTATCATTCTTCCCCTCATCAATGTATTGTTTGTCTATGTAAATAATTAGGTCGATTGAAAAGTCACATTTTATCAACTAAAATTTTTAAGAAGTAAATTAAAACCAACAAAGGATTATTTTGCTAAAATATAAATTGACTAAAGAACTTCTAGATCTGTTATGACGCCTTGTGCGAGTATTCAGGTCTTTTTAGCATTTTCAACATTCGGCTTAGCTCAAAACTAGATAAAAGAGCGCTAATTATTGGCCGAAAGTCCGCACATTTTAAGCGATCGTCATTTCGTCATTAATCCGGTCGCGTACACGCAATTGTTTCTTCCAACAAATACTCCGGCCGGTTACACATGATCCTCTCTAATAGCAAATTCTCCGGCCGATCATACGCGATTGTCTTTTGTGGCAAATTCTCCGGCCGGTTACACGCGATTGTCTTGTGCGGCGAATTCTCCGGCCGATCATACGCGATCGTTTTTTGCAGCGAATTCTCCGGCCGGTTACACATGATCCTCTCTAATAGCAAGAATTCTCCGGCCGATCATACCCGATTGTCTTTTGCGGCAAATTCTCCGTCCGTTACACTCTATTGTCTTGTGCGGCGAATTCTCCGGCCAATTATACGTGATCGTCTTGTGCGGCAAATTATCCGTCCGATTACAAGCGATCGTCTCTTGCAAAAATTACTCCGGCCGATTACACACGATCGAAGAAAGAGGTACACGCGGCAGAAAGAGGTCCCGGAACGCCGTTCCGCCGCAAATCAAGCACTGCTAATAGTAATATAAATGAAAGGAGAAAACAAATTATAAACTGCAAGATGAGAGAAAAGCCTGTTTTCACCAGTTGGCTGCCCGTGCAGATGTTTGATTGTTTCACAGCAGGTGGCAGTAGCACTGGTCGGAAAACCTATACCAGTGACAGTGGTGAATGACATGTTCTCACCACAGCCGATCGTCTCTGGCTACCATCCTAGAGGAAGCGGGACGGAAAAGAGTCTTGAGAAGTAAAAAGCGGTTTCTGTAGAGAGGCTGTCATGTTTAATGAAAAATTATTTAAAAAATAGTAAATTACTGAATGAGTTGACAACATTAAAATACAACAGGTAATTTCTTAACAATCCCAAAATTTCTATTTCTTGTTGAAGCCAAGGATGAAAATAACTTTACCTTATCGTTCTTCTTTAAGTAATATTTTTAGGAATCTAGTAAGCCTACTCCATTTTCCAAAAAAATATTTATACATTTTACATTACTATTGATCAGGATATCCTTTGATAGAAAATCAGGAACAATAAAACATTATGTTGGGTGTCGTGCTCTACAAGTAAAGTTAGTTTCTAGTCCAGTCCATTTTTCTGTTTGACACTTTTCCTTAGTACTGTAGGATCAATCTGTGCTGCTTTTTCAACACATATATAATGTTACTAGAAGAACCCGTGGCTTCGCTCACGATAAAAATTAAACATACACTATCACCCATCAATTATATCGTTTTGCTTTCCCATTTATTTTTCTTGTTGTAAAATCTACTTCTCTAAACATATCAAATTTACTTCCATAAAACAAAAAAAGTTTTTGGAGATTTGCTCTTAGTACGCATATGCTACGACGCGACGGGGGTATTCTATTCCTGCCTAAAGTGCCTGTCTATATAAAAAATGTGACCATATCCAGCGCCCCACCGACAAAGCCCCAAATGGTGTTGCTACCCTGGGTAGGCTCATGCCCAATATCGGCGGTCCTTCCTCTTGCAAGTGCTGTTTGCTTGTATCGGCTGTCCAGTCGATGTTGCTATCAGGTGATGAGGATTGCGCTCACACACTCAAGAAGCGAATTTACAGAGACTGGCTCACCCAAGACAATCGTCGAGAAGAATTTATGGTCGTTTCTGCTTAACGCACGGTATCTGAGCTTGCCCTGATGATGATCATGGGGCACGATATAAGGAATGGTACCCTTGGCTTTTTCGACGGCTTTGAATCTGCTCGCATATGTAGCATAGCAAGGCCACACTGTGGGTCCTCGAGCATAGTTACCCTTAATTTGAAATTTATTGCACCCCCGTCGCAGCAGACCTGCGTATTAGAAATCCTATTTCTTTCCTTCATGAAGGCATACGTGTTAAAGGAACCATAGAACATGACTTGAAATTTTATTCACTGTAAAAGATCATTTTCTTAAGGTTTTAGGGTCTACCTTGAACAAAAAATTACAATTCCACTCCAGCAATTATTAAAAAGTGCTGTCTTACGTTTTTAGGCTCTATATTGAACAAAAACATTGAATGAGCCGTCCCGGCAATTTTTTTGAAGTGCTGTAGATAAAATTAATACTTGACTTTACAGTAGCACACTCTTCCTCTTTAAACAGCAGTTTGTTGTCATAAAAAAGAAGTCCTTCAAGTATAAGTGATCAGTGATCACAGAAATCCTTCCGTAATATCAATTATTTATTTGATTTTATACTACATACCAGCATTTTATATAGTGTATTGCACTTAAAATATATTCAAAAGTCTTAATTCATTAACCATCTGGCACCAAGTAACAAATCCTCATGTAAACAAATACAATTAAATAGCAGAAAGAAATACCATTAATTTATATCACCTGTTTTAAATTTTACTTTCACATGTTTTGTTAGTAAACAAATCTAACTCAAATTCTTTCGAAATCCCTGACATGGGTACTTTTAAGACGGTCCCAGGGCTAAGCCCTGAAAGTTATCATGAAATTGAAGGTGTATAAACCTATTCCATGAAATTCTACATGTATCTACCAAGTTTCGTGGCCATCGGTCCAGCGGTGTCTGAGTTTATCAATGCTATATATATATATACCAACATCCTCTTTTATACTTATAGATTTCAAATTCCAACCCTTCTATTAGTTACAAGTTGAACATCTTGTTATTCAGTTCTTAAAATTGATAAAATGTTATCAATAACCTAACAGTGGATCCTTTGGCTGTACCTGCTATTCTTGCTATGGATAGCTTCTCGATAGTGCAGCTGTCTTTGGTTTAACTGATTGTTATGAACTTAACTACTTATTTTAAATTCAAAAAAAAAATTTTTTTGGTTGGCTTTTTAGATCATTTAGTCCTCCAAATCTAATTTACTCTTTACTTTTTTGTTTGAATTCATTGTTAGTGATGGTGAGTTATTTTTATTTTGATTTTAGAGGACTGGTATGTATCACTGATTAGTAAAATCAAGTTTTATGATGTTTTGGTTTCTGAAATGTGATCTTGTCTTCAGGTGGAAAAGAACCTCGAACGTAACAAGATTAGTAACACACAGCCAGGAGAACATGGACAAAAACCATAGCTAAAACAGAGAACTGGAAAAGCAGTCAAACATACTAATACTGAAAACAAAAACAAAACAAGAACACAATATACTCAGAAATTACGAATATCACCAATCAAAGCAGAGCAAAGAGAAAAAGAAGGAATTACCTAAAAAACACACACTGGCACACGAAATTTGCATATCTTTTGTCTTTGTTTCAGATTCTTGACTCTGGAAGAGGGCTGCATTTTGGTTGGCTGTGGTTGCCGCCATTTTCTTTGCCGCCGCCATTTAATGTCCTCCCAGGAGTGTTTGCTCTGCTCTGATAGGGTGTGGACGTTTTCTGTTCTGATCAGTGATATTTTCTGATTTATGTGTATGTTTCATTTTCGCTTTGATTTTGTTTTCAGTATTAGTTTTTTTACTGCTTTTACACTGTTCTAGGTTCTTTTCCAACTGAAGACGGGATCAGATTCCAGATCTAGAAACATCATGAAACTTATTTATAGTAATCAGTGTTGGCTAATGTCTGCAAAATCAAAATCAAAACATTCTCTGTACTGTTCAGACCGTTCGGAACTGGTTAGCGAGGCATCGGTCATTTTGCAGTCTGGTTGAATGTTGCTTACCCTCTCGATCGCCTGTTTCTCATTTTCACCTTCTGCCCAGTTACTCGGTAAGATCCAAACGGTTGTGAGGCGCATGAACGGGTTAACTCGGCTCTCAGCATGTGGTGATTTTTTGTTGAAGTGAGGAAGTCCTGAAAAAAAATATTGGGAGGATTTGCCTGTTGTTGTCTTGATGTCACTTGTCGGTTATTGAAAATGAACGGTTCTACCCTCCGTATTCCGAATCCTAAAATGTGATCAGCCAAGATGAATGCCTACATAATCCTGTAAATAAGTAGCAATTCATCTCAGCTGACAAACAAGGCTGTATGTCCTTGTTTTTCTTCTGGTTGTTAGTACATCTTCTGCAGTAAATGATTATGACATTTAGAGGGATTGCCTCAAATTCTCAGTTTCTATTATTTGAGCCGAGGTTGTACAAATAATGGGTACATTAATTGTAGGAATCATTTTGTTCTCATTCATGTTTGGAATTCTTCTTTTATGCTTGTATCAGTTGATTTGAAGACTTCAGTAACTTCAGATTATTCTAATTTCTGTTAAAGTATTGTGTACAGTGTGAGGAAATTTACATTTGAATCATACTTGTCCTTCAAGAGTCATTATTTGTAGCATGTTTTTTGTTGGATTTTTATTTTCGGCTGAAGAAGTTTACTTCAGACAACGATAAGGGCACAGATTTGTAGATGATTGTTTTAGAACTTAAATTGAACTGGTGAATTGATTTTGTATCATGATTGATTTTTGTTTGAAATTCATTGTTGGTGATGATAAGCTTATGTTTTGATTTTGATAATTGCAGACATTTGCAATCACTGATTAGTAAAACGAGTTTTACAACATTTTGGGATCTGGAATCTGATCCTATCATAAGGTGGAAAAGAACCGAGAACATAAGAAGATTAGTAACACATAATCAAGAGAACCGGACAAAAAACTTACCTAAAACAGAGAACTGTAAAAAAAAACAGTAATGATGAAAACAAATGAAGGCAGACATAACAAAGAAACCACAAATATCACTTATCATCCATCAGAACAGAATGTGTCATACCCAGTCAGTCAGAGCAGAGCAAAGTCTTGTGGGAGGAGAGAAAATGGCAGCGACCTAGGCCAACCAAACTCAGCGCACTTCCGGTGACCTATTTTTGTTTTACTAATCAGGTTCATTTAAAAAAACTCTGGGCTGTAAAGATCTGGTAAAAAGGAAAGGGATGGGCAGCCAGCTTACCTGGCAAAGGTGAAGAGTTAAAACCCAGAACAGTATATGTGTTTTTTTTCTGTGCTTCACCTACCCTCCTTTGTTAGTAAGCTAGCTGCCTATCCCTTTCCTTTTTACCAGTGTTTTAAAATCAGTGATGGCAAATGTCTGCAAAAATCAAAATCAAAACTTAATGATTGTGATTTTTCCAGCTCTCTTGCTGTTTGTACACAACATTCATTTGAAATCTCTTTGAATGTTGAATAAAGAAACAATAAATACCCCCGTTGCAGCAGACCTGCAAACTCAGCGAATTTCAAATGCAAAACAATATATTTCAATCCAACATAGCGAGATTTGACATGTTTTGGTAAGCTCCATAAGAATAACATGGGGAATGAGTATGCAGGTTTGCTGCTAATGGTAGGTATTAAAACTGGGTAGTTTTAATTAATTATTTAGTAGATCTGAACTAGAAGAAGCTATTTACCAAGTTTTATCAAGATATGTTGAAAAATAACCGAGATATAGAATTTTACTTATTTCCCATAAGGCTAACATTGGGACAACGTACTGTGTTTACCACTTTCAATATCTCGGTAACCAATGTACATAGAGCAGTGATTCAAATTACTAAATTGTTTGTTTTTTTGAGCTGAATTCAATGGTGCTAACAAAAATCGGATTATTTCTATTTTTCTTTGTAAAAAAACTCAAAAAACCCATTTTTTTGGGGTTTATCCCTCCCTAACCCCCCTTCTGATGATCCGATCGGGCTGATTTTCAAACTCGTCCGAATAATAACTACTTTACACATCTGTGCCAAATTTCATTCCAATCGGACCATTTTTGCGAGCGCTATCGTGCTTACAGACACATATATATATAGATATAGGCTATATATAGATCTATATATAGATATATATATATCTAGAATTTTGAACGAATAGTGTTTTTGGCTTCTAGGGGCAACAAAACGAAAAGTTATAGTGGTCCCGGGCTTAGGTCTTACCATGAGACCTACGGTAATGGCTTCTTCCCTATAGGGGAAATTCGCTAAAACTAGTATTCACCAAGGAAGAAGGTAAACATATTTGCTTTTCATTTTTTATATGTCACAAACAGCAGTAAATCATTATGCTTTTATTTAATTTGAATTATTTTATATGATTGCTCAACAGGTGTTTGACATCGGAAAGGGCAACAGTCCGATCACGGGACTGGAGTTTCACAAGTTTCCGGGTAGAGAGCGGTACTTCATCATCGCGACGACACCCAATCGCATCTACCAGTTTGTCGGGAACGTCAACAACTCAGACGAACGGCCCTTGTTGCAGCAGATCTTCAATGTGTACTTGTCGAAAGCAGGTCAGCGACGTGTTAGAAGTGTTAAGATTTACCAAGAAAGGTTTGCTGGATTTTTTTGTGTTGTGTTTTTTTTTAGACTGAAAAATGAAAGCTGTTTAAGGGAAAGCGGATCAAATCCCACTTTTTGTGGAAACGCCAGAGTTAACGTTTTATCTCTCAAACCAAGGTCCTCGACACTGAACACTAGACTAGCAACAAACCCTCGATTGCACCGACAACTGATGCTGGTGGTGTTGCATGTCGATTGGAACGTCAGGCATAATGTAATGGATTAGTTTTCATACCATAACCTATAAACATTTTCTGCAAATAAAACTACTTTGCACATCGTTTTGTGTTGTGTCATGTTGATAAGCTCATTCCAATTTACTATATCATAAACTAGTGTTACTATTTATTTAGTGGAAAATTAAAGAGTCCACCAATCAAATAATTCTGTTGATAATTTTAAAAATTATAGTTTAAAAAATTTGCTGGTAGTAGGTTTTTACAAGTGTCAAAGGCATTTTTAATACCCCTGAAGAACTGGTTAATCAGGCTGTTTGTTAAATGTAAAGGTATGTATTTGAGATGTTGCTTGCTTCTAGGAGCTGTGTTGTTTAGCTGTAATTAATGTGTCAACAGATAAATAAAGGCCTGAAATAATTATACTGTTTTGATGCAAGAATACTTAGTCAGGTAATGTTGTTTCAAATTTGCAATATTTCATTGTATTATGTTTCATTTATTTTTATAAGTGAACTCTTCTTTTACAGAAGGCTTCATAGAAGTTCCTAGCCAAATGGTGTTGAAACATTCGAAGCTGCAGTTTTTCTATCCAAAATCTTCACAGCAGAAACCTGTCCTGCCGACTTCATTTGCTTGGCTCACAGAAGAATCTATATTTTACGGACAGGTAAGTGAACACTAGGATGAAGTTAAAGTTGTCAAATTAATAACAAATGATGTACTGTTGCTAATACAGTAGAGTCCCGCAAACCTGGAATTCGATAACCCGGAATTCTGGATAACTCGGAAAGCCTGCCAGAGCAATAAAAGTGCACTGAGATTCAAGACCAGAGCATGGTGTGTGACACATACAAAACAGTTTTGGTTTTTCTTTAAGTTTTTTTGTAACTGATAATGTAGTTTTTGTATTTTTTACCCTGCAATAAATAAATGATTTCTTAAAGAAATAACAGGATAATAGAGGAAACAACTGGCTTACCTGAAGTTGAGTAGGCCATTAGAAACACAAAAACGTGTTTTGTTAGAAAGTGTTTTGTTTCTAATGGCCTACTCAACTTCAGGTAAGCCAGTTGTTTCCTCTATTATCCTATTATAACACCTACCCTTTAAGGGCCTTCCTAAAAAAAATAACCTTAAAGAAATAACAGAAACTATTCTTTTTTTTCTTATTTTTACTCATTTCCCGATAACTCGGAAATTTCACAAACCCGGACACCGTTTGGTCCACATTAGTCCAGGTTTGTGGGACTCTACTGTAATAAAAAACCTTTTATATTTTATTCTTGATTCGTCTTCTAAATTGAAAATAAACTCCAAAACATGTAGGTTATGTTTTGGAAGCGAATTCCCAATTTCAAATGTCTTTTAAAAAGGAAACAGATTTGCTGTAAAAAATAGTTTTCATGTCTCACATTTTCAGTGGAAGTGTTTGGTTAGTTTTAGTTTCCTATTCCCCATTTTAGTTGAAGCAAGCTCACTTTGATTTTAACCTAAAGCTTTTGTCCCACTTATTTTATTGTGACAGTCATTTTCTAAGTTATTAGCTAACTATATCCTTCTTATTTTTTTCAGGAAAGGCTCTAGGCCAGGATTTTAATTTTAGGAAAAGGATAGACAGCTAGCTTATCTTTGAAAGAGTTCAGGCAGGTCATAGAACAAATCAAGTTCACAATATATCGTCTGTTGTGATTTCTTGTAATTTTTATATGTTCTTTCAAAGGAAAGCTAGCTGTCTATCCTTCTTTACCCAGATTTATATCCTACTTAAAACAGGATTCTCATCACAACATAACCACAGTGTAGTTTTAAAACATTAAAATCAACTATTATACTCAATTTTATGGAACAATGATATGCGAGAGGAAGGGAAATTGGTGGGGCGTCTCACAGTTGCCATGGCAGCTGACAGTGCTCCCACACTACAATCGACTTAGGCCTGATTTCACCCAAACATCAATTAAGGGTCGTTAAAGAGAGGAAAATAGTAATAAACAGCTGATAAAATTGAACTAACCGAGCCTTATCGGTGGTTTAAAGTAGGGATGGTCGGGTCCCGAAATTTCGGGAAATTTTTGTGAATATTAAATTCCCGATTTTCGGGCGGGATTTTATTTACTTCAGGAAAATTTTCGGGACGGGATCGTCTTAGCGATTGCAAATAAACTGGTGTAGCTTCGCAAAACTCGCAAACGGCCGCGGAAAACGATCTCGCGTATTTTCCGATCGCGAATAAACGGCAAATCAAGCTTTGCAAAACCCGCGATCGTCCGTCAAAAACTATCGTGTGTATTTGCCGATCGTAAATAAATGGCAAGTACGGCTTTGCAAATCTCTTGATCGGCCGCGAAAACCATCGCGCGTATTTGCCAGACGCGGATGAACGGCAAAAGTAGATTAGCGCTGTTCGCTAACAGCCGGGAAATACGCTAGCGCGTATCTGTCGATCGCGGATTAACGGCTGATGTAGCTTCACGGAACTCGTGATCGGCCGTGAAAAACGATCGCGCGTATTTACCGATCACAAATAGACGGCTAATCTAGCTTTGTGGAATTTACGAACGGCCGTATCTTTGCCGATCGCGGATTAATGGCCGATGTTGCTTTACGAAACTCGTTATCGGCTGTGAACAACGATCGCACGTATTTGCAGATCGTTGATAAACGGCAAATGTAGGATTGCTTACTCGCAATTGGGTGTGAAAAGCAATCTTAGTTATTCAATGATAGCGGTTAATCAACGGAAATAACTTGCTATTAGGCAAGTTATAGTGATGATTGTTCATAATGTCGGCCACATTGGTCTGCTACAAATTGTGGTTTTCCCAGCTGAAAGTATGATTATTTTTCATAAATAAGTAAACAAATTGACAAAAGTAAAGACTTTGGGACTTTTAAGAAATTTCTAATACAAAGGTAATTTAATATTTTATGCAACTTAAGAATTATTAAGTTTGGGAGTTGTGAACTTCTAATTCATTATTTTAAGTTTTGAAAAACTAGTGTTGTGGTTGTCATCTTGAAACTAAATTTATTTTTTATTTTTTACCATAGTTAAAGTGTGGAATAATTATGAGTCATAGAGTCATTTCCTAAAACAAGAACTCCAAAGTTCAAAGTTTGTAAAAAAATACAATAGCATGTTTTCTGATACTGTAAAAATGCAATAACCACTCTAGTATTTTACTTTTGGCTTTTTGGAAACCAAACAATAAAACAAAAAGCAGAAACTTAAAAACTAGCGAGTTTCTGTCAAACGTCAAAAAAATGCTTATTATATTTATTTATTTCTTATTTTTTATAATATTTCTATTTTTAAATGCATCCAAATTAGAAAGAATAAAAATTCAAATTTAATGAAAAGTAATAATAAATAAACAATACATTTTACTTACCATTTTTATATAACTTTGTATTTTATTTATGATTAACAATTTCATTGTGTTACTTTTTTATTATGTGTTTCTATTGTTTGCTATTTTGTCAATTGCATATAAGTTTGTATTTTTTCATTTAATTTTGTTTCTTGAAATTTTTTGAGTTCGGACGGTACGACGGTACAAACATTTATATATGACATTGTTTTTAATCTAATGTTATTATTGTAATAAAGAAAATAAATTTGTGAACGAGCATTTCCCGAAGATTTAGGGAAGACAAAAATCCTGTCCCGTCCCGTCCCGAGTTTAAGAGGGAAGAAAAAAATCCCGTCCCGTCCCGAACTGAAAATCCAATGCCGTCCATCCCTAGTTTAAAGTTAGGTGAAATCAGGCCTCTATTTCTGTTAACATTCAAATTTCACAGTTTATAAACAGCCAATGAGGCAAACAGTTTGCAACAGTGGGATTGGCCAATCCCATCATCCTCTGCGCTACCCCTCTCGCGCTTCACAGCTTCATCAATTCTACTATTGCATAAACCTATTAATGACTTGCTTTTACTCTTCCTCCCATGATCATCGATGCCCAAGAAGGGATTTGGCCTCAACAACGAGTTCTCTCCATCTTTCCCTGTCCTGACAAATGACAAATCCTTATTGAACATGCTACATCTGTTTCAGTTATTGCAAAAGTAATACACAGACAGGTACATTGTCAGCACAAAGCAAAGGTTTTAAATCCTAAAAAAATATTGGTTTTGACATTTCAGTTTATTAGCTAAATAAACTAAAAATAATAAAACCATGCTTGGGCTTGCTACCAAGATTTGTTAAAAACTCCTCAAGACTGTAATAAGCTTTTTCTATTAGAATTGTTTTAATATTGTGTAAAAATCTTGCTGTTTTTAGTTGATCAAGAGTATTCGTAATTTTGTTAAATTTTTAATTCCATGTAGAGTGGACTTGTTTCATACTTTATTAACACTTTCAACCCTAAGCCCGAGTATAGCTCGGTGCACAGTGTATGTCGCCATGAACGAAGCCCGAGTATAGGTCGGGCCTCAAAATGAAATTCCATAGCAACGTGTATTCTACGTATATTCGCTAATCATCGCTACGGAACTCTTCCTTGATCATCTGGCATTGATTATAGTATCCAAAAGTCTCGAAGAAAGCCATCTGTTTAGCAGCAGAAAAATAAATCCAAATGTCTGCAGGGGTGGGGTTCATAACTACCAGATTTCACAACTACCAGGACGATAAAAATTATTAAATATTAACAAACTCACTACTTCCAGATATCATTTCTACCAGAAGACTTTAGTATAAAGTTAAATAATAATCACATCATAACTTCCAGATATTTTAATCCCCAGATTTCATTACTTCCAGGGGTATTAAATGACAAAATAATGAGAGCGTCAGAACTACCAGACATCACAACTTCCAGTACAGTCCGAGCCAAGAGTTGTTGAGCGGGTAGCCGCCTCCCGATTGTAGGCATTTCACCGCGTCGCGTCGTACAGTGTAGCTGCCTCCCGATCGCAGTCATTTCACCGCGTCGTACAGTGTGTAATTACTAAATTGCTTCTAGTGTTTTCAAAATGCAGCTAATTACGGTACTTGTAAATATATATACTATCAGCCCGCGTCACTTCGTGACTTAAAAAAATTGGTAAAATATGCGTTAGTTTCATGTTGAGTATGAATGAAGTATTGGCGTGAAATAACTGTCAATGAGTGAGTGTATGAATTTTTGAGATTTTCTTTAATTTTCTAGACCAATCCTTTGTGTCATATCACTTTTATAAAATTGCCATAAATTGAACTTTTCATCGGGGCGAACTTTTAAAAATAACACATTAGACTTGAATCCTCAATATGGATAAGAAATTCCTCACGGAATTCGAGAAGTCCATTTATTTCATCTGCTTTAAAAGTGTCAATGTATACGTTCTATTCTTTGAAATTGCGACGGTGCAACAACATTTATTTTGCATTAATTGGGGTTAGTTTACATGGATCTTCATTGGTTGGCGCGTCTTCATGGGTCTCTGTTTGAGAGTTTTCTTTTGAAAAGTATATTGAATCTTTATGTTAATTCTACACAAAATCTACGCATCAGTTTTTACTTTCTCCCCCCTATACATAGTATATGGAGAAAGTATTGCTTTCGTAAAAATTTTCGAATTTGAGTTGTTAGTGGATATATTAGTTTTAGTGCTCCCTGAATCCAAAAAGTGGTTTTTGGTGTGGTGTCTGTAAAATTCCAATTCTGTCTGTGTGTGTGGATGTGTGTGTGTGTGGATGTAAACAAAGCTAGAGACGACACCAGTGGTCCGATTGTCATGAAATTTGGCATGTAGGTATAAAGCCGTGGTATATCTCCAGGCGTATTTTTCATTTTTTTGAATTTTTGATTTTGAAGGGTATTTACCCCATAAAACCCATGAAAAATGACAAAAATCCAAAAAATTCTCAAAAGCGGCTAACGATTTTGATAAACATTTCATGGTTTTTAGTGCTTAAGATAACAAACAAAATGACACCACCCGCATGTCTGTAAAAATTCAGGTTCAGATGTTATGGGGGTTTAAGTGTTAAAAATTCATATTTTTCAAATTTCACAAAATCCGTGACCTCTAAAGAAAATATACTTGCAACCAATAAATTTGACTTGAAAAACTAAATAATCTAGAATTTTGAATCAGTAGTTTACGTCAACTGGTTGCGGAGATAATAGATATTTTAGTTCGACGGTAAACGCAGTACGTTGTCCAATGTTATTCTTATGGCAAATATGTAAAAATCGATATCTCCGTTATTTACTAACCGATTTTGATAGCATTTGGTATATATTTGTGTGATAATTAATTGTTAATTTGTTTTATTTCACTAATATGTTTTCTGGTTTTAAATGACTTGAAGGGAGAAAGTATGTGTCAGTTTCCTGATACCGTTTATTTGCATTCATTTTTATTGGTCTTAACAAAAAAATGGTAAGAGGATGGACAAACCACTGTTTTACTGAAAACCGCATTTATAAACTAGCAACTCGCCGTTATAACAAATTATTCATTGGTCATAGTGGCCAAGGAATTACGTTTTCAAATTGACCCATTTTTTGTTTCGCATCATTTTAAATAAATGTTTGGCAAATTTCTACCTAAGCAAATAACGTAACTTTCTTCACTGAATATACGTATTGTTATTGGTACATTTCGAAATCGAGTAAAACAGGCAGGCTAACACTTCAATGTCGTTCGTGATCCAACAACACTAACAAAATACAGGTTTTAAAATTTGTAATGCATTTTAAAACTTGATTTTTTTAGGTTAATATTTAATTATAATAATGATAATTGAAAACTCAATCGTCTAAACGTTGAAACATGCATAAATGTGTATTCATTGTCAATAACTTGTTAGAAAATATCCAAGGCACCTCCCGAGATACTTACGTTCCTTTTTCAATTTCATTAAAATTTTCAGTAAAGAAATACAATAAATTAAGATGATTACGGACTGTTGGTCTTAGTTTCAATAGGGGAAACACTCGTATTTATTTTCTGTTGTCTTAAAAAAAGTCAATATTCATTATAAGAAATCAAAATTATAATCTGGATAAATATGTTTTTTTATAATGGACTTGCTAGCCCTGCTTTCTGTGTTATATCTCTAGAACTATTTAAAATATTGATTATCGGTTTTGTTAAAAACAAATAAATGTGAATGGGATAAAGTTCACAGGTTCTACCACATAGTAGCAATATACAGGGCCTATACGCTTAGAAAAACTAGAAGTATACGATAAAAATGATCATTAGAGCACCTTAATGAAACTTAATTGCAATTGCAATACATTGTATCAGAAACAAATTAAAATCTTTATGCATTTGTTTTTAGATGCTTGAAAATATTAACTGGAAACTACTTTTATACTTACTACAAGACGACTAATAACTCATCAAACCATGATTATTTGATCAAAAACAACATGTAACTGGTTTTTCTTGGTTATAACATTGTGATAAGATTCCAGTAAATATCGATTTTACACGTAACTTTATAATCCTGAAAATTCCGGGATTTAGCCGAAAAATCCCGGGATTGAATAAGCCCTAAAATCACGCGGGATCCCGGGATTGGATTCCCTAACCTCGACATATCTCGATAAAACTTGGTATATTGCTTTTTCTAGTTGAGATTTATTAAATATTGAATTAAAACCACCCAGTTTTAACATACCTGCTGGAGCAAACCTGCATACTCTTTCTTCGTGTTATTCTTGTGGAGCTTACAAAAACATTTCAAATATCGCTATGTTGGATTGAATATGCTCTTTTAAATTCAGGGCCGCCGACAGAATTTTGGAGGCCCGGGGCAAAGTTTGAGCATGAGGCCCCTTAATAGATAAAAATCGTAGATAAAAATACTGTTATCTCTTGAATAGCTAAAATCGTAGATCCTGCTGATTAAAAAAGTTTTGTTCTTGTGTTCTAAAAATGTTGAATATTATCTTAATTTATTCAAAACTAAACAATTTCATTGTAGGCCTGAAGCAACGCTTTGATTTGTAAATTTATTCAAATTTAGAACACAAACTGTATAATTAGGTAAAATTATTTTTAATATGCCTAATGAATCTTTTGATTGGAAACACCAGACTAAGCAATGTTTGTAAGAAGCCTGTACTTGGGGTTAAAAAGGATTAAAGAAACAGTTCTAAGTTATATTGAGGACTACCTAATTAAACCTCTTTATTGGGTTTTCTTCTATTAATTAACTCCTATATTTCCATAAGGCCTGTGTGACGTCATCAGGAGAAAGTTTATCCGGTTATATTCCAAGATCTGAAGAGAAGAAGAGAAGAGAAGAATAATGGTACACATAGGTTACCTCAGTCAAAAATGTAAACAAATCCTGACGTCTTCTGTAGACCGGAAACCTAATAATCTCCAGCTGGAAAAAAGTGATTACTCTTGACCAATCAGAGGAAGCATATTATTATTAGACTAGTATTCACCTACGTTGGCCAAAGCATGTACTAATCATCTCATCAAAAATTTTTATACAAGTCACATTGAAAACATTGTTGGTTCCACATGGTTCTTGTTTACATTTTCTCCGAACTGTCAAATCGCCACGTTATGTTTGTTTGCAATATTGTTTTGTTGTCATTCGTGGCAATCTTTTAGGTTATTGAATGTTTAAAATATCACCTATTTTAGAATTTTATATTTTTATTGAACTTTTTTACATAGCGGTAAAGTTCAATTTGATTCTATTTCCTGATTGGCATTTATTTTAGTTTGTTTAGTTGCTTGTTTATTTTTTACTGAACCAATTTAAATAAGTTTTGAACAAAATATGAGACAAGTCAGATGCTGACTTGCAGCAAGTAGTAAGGGCTAATCATAAACAAACCTATTTCTTTGTACAGATTATTTAATAATAAAATCTGAGACTATTAATCATGCCGCATCCATGACAGAACCTCTACGTGTTAATATATTTAATTTATATATTTATATATATTTAATTTGAAAAAGCCCATGAGTAATATTTTAGATTGCGCAAGAGAACTTCCACGTGCAATATTGCATCGGAACTTTCGCTTTTCTGCAAGTTTTATGCTAAAACAGGTGTTTGTTAGCAATGTTTTTAGCACAGCTGAATTTTATGCTTAAGTTCGTAAGAAAATAATAGTTTGTTTACTTTCGTTTTGGCCAACTTACGTGAATCCTACTTTACCTCCTTTGAGGCTATATTTTACCCTAAGGCCCACATTACACTATCAAATATTTTATAAAAGATTCATTTGTCCAATCAAAATGAATGATTTTGTTTTGAAAATCAGCTGACCTGAATTTTGATTGGTCAAATCAAATCTTTTATAAAAGATCTTTCATAAAATATTTGATAGTGTAATGCGGGACTAATGCTAAGTACCTGGTGGACCGAGCCTTGCTCGGTGTTATTTCATGTTTACGAGTTCATCCAGTTACTATAAAATATTTCAATGTCATAAAATTGATAAATAGAAACCTTTTTTATTGCTCCATGGACTCTTCATCCCACTTGCTGAATTTTCCCTTGATGGCTGTAGATTCCAAACAGCTGTTATGATTACTTCATTTGTTTACACTTTCCTTGTTTAGTTTCGTTGCCATCACGGCAACCCATAAGGCCAATGTTAATATTTTACAACTTTTAAATTTGATTTATTACGTTAATAGATTTTCTCCGGCCAAGTAATCTGTATAAAAGACGTTTTTGAGTCATAAATTACTTATTTCCAGACTTTGAAGGAAATCCTCGGAGCCGTTTTTGAGATCTTTGTGCAAGCAAGCAAGCAAGCAAGCATACAAGAACGGACGATAACATTGCTCATATAAGAGTATAGGATAGAGTTGCTTAGATCCGGATATTGGGTCTATCATTGACATCACAGGCTTGGATCCACAGGTCATATGGGAGATGGAATAAGTAAGACAACCTGACAGTATAATATCAGACTGTGGATTCTCAATCTACAGACCTTGGTTGTGTCCTAGCTATGGCATGTTACCATTGGGTAAAAGTAAAGCCTAAATCAGAGGTGCCAGTAATAAGAACTTTCTGATTAGCCAAAATATTTTATCGTACCAGCTGGAGGCTTCAGTCAAGCTGCATTCTTCTAGTCGCTGATGACGTCACGATTTACTTAAAATTTTTAATGAGGAAAACTGCATTTCATTGGATCATGGTTCGTACGTAGCTAAACTGAAACTAAGGAGAGATACGAAGCTGAAGAAGTTACTCATCTCTGCAAAACAAGTCATGTCACGTAAATGTTGTAACTACTGTTCTTTGTAAAATATAGTATATACTCCGTTTAGTTGTTGCTAGGAATCCTTTTCCTTGGTCCATCGTAGGCCTGTACAACGTTTTGTGAGGACTTTTTGGAGACAGCCAATTGGACCAGGGACAGGGGCCCAGTTTAGTACGGATTTAGTAATGTGTGATCTGGCGCAGGCCTAGTCCTGGGCCTAACCTCGGGGGGCCCCTGACGAGACGCCAGAAAACCAAATGAAACTGAATCAAAATAAGACAAATAAAGGGCATTTTAGTTAGTTAATACACGTTTTAAGACTATAAGTTTTATGTATTTTCTAATATTTCATTTCATATTGGCCGTCTTCAATTAAATATCCGAATTTTTAATAATCCACAAAAAATATACTGTGCTCAAAATGTGGCCCCCTTTCTTTTGTGGCCCAGGGCAATCTGCCCCCTTTGCCCCCCCCTCTCGGCGGCCCTGTATTAAATTTGAAATTCGCTGAAAATGCAGGTCTGCTGCAATGGGGGTACAATCTTTTTTCAGCAGGCCAAAACTTTTTCTTTTCCTCTAAACATAAATTCTTTTCAAGTTTCCGGCCTTAATGATAGCCATTTTTCCTTGAAAACACTGTAGCGTGTGAAATAATTAATATTTTGGCGGCTTTCGTCTGTCAATAACAGATAGTACGTGTGGTTAGCGAAAAAACCTTGCACTCTTTGATACAGCTTAGCCATTTGGTATGTGTATAGAAGATACCTGTAGAAGTATTTTTGTCCGAAGATCCAACCTTGAATTCGTGTAGAACACCCCCATATCAGCCATTAAAGATGGCCGCCATTACATTCATAAATTGCTCTATAACTCCGGTAATAGTATTCCGATCGTTTTTGTTTGAAAGATAATTTTTAAATAAAACTTTTTTGCATTTAACATTTTTTTCGAAAGAATAGTTTTCATTGTATATTTGAAAAACTACATTTTCCATTTAATTCCATGGGAAAGTCTAATTCCTCAATAAAATGCGTTTTGAGGGGCTCAAAAAGGCTATGGCTAAATTTAGAATATTCTCAAGGTTGAAAACTTATACGCACAGAAATGTTATTCCAATAGGTCAACTATTGTCAGAATAATGGCCTCAAAAAGATATACGTACAGGCCATTTTCCGAGTTAGCCTAGTTTTTTAGCGAATTTCCCCTATAGGGAAGAAGCTATTACCGTAGGTCTCATGGTAAGACCTAAGCCCCAGACCATGATAACTTTTCGTTTTGCAACCCCCAGAAGCAAAAAACGCCATTCGTTCGAATTTTTAGATATATATATATGTGTGTGTGTGTGTGGGTGTCTGTTAGCACGATAGCGGCCGTAAAAATGGTCCGATCTTGATGACATTTGGTACAGACATGTAAAGTGGTAATCGATTGGACAAGTGCGTGAACCAGCCCGATCGGACCACCGGAAGGGGGGGGGGGGGGTAAAAAGGGATAAACCCCCTCAAAAATGGGGTTTTTGAGCTTTTTACATAGAAAAATAAAATTTATCAAATTTTTGTTGGCACCATTGAATTCAGCTCAAAAAAATAAACAATTTAGTATCTTGAATCACTGCTCTATGTCCATTGGTTACCGAGATATTGAGAGTGGTAAACACAGTACGTTGTCCCAATGTTAACCTTATGGGAATCAAGTAAAATTCTATATCTCGTTTATTTCTCAACATATCTTGATAAAACTTGGTAAATTGCTTCTTCTAGTTCAGATCTACTAAATATTGAATTAAAACCAACCAGTTTAAACATACCTGTAGCAGAAAACCTGCATACTCATTCCCCATGTTAATCTTATGGAGCTTACAAAAACATGTCAAATCTCGCCATGTTAGATTAAAATATATTGTTTTGCATTTGAAATTCGCTGAGTATGCAGGTCTGCTGCAACGGGGGTATTTCGGTATTTTATGGAGTAAAAAAACTATTATTGAGGTGAAACCTGAATAAAAATGAAGAAAAATAACTAAAGGAACGTGAAAAATCGATCATAATAGTATAATCCTTGTTTTTCATCCATTTTGAAGGTCCAAAAGAACTTTTTGGTCGCCCCATGTTAAGCATAGGGAAAAAGGACAGGCTCAGACTTTTATCGTAATAAATACAGAACAAGGAAAATACATGAGGCACGCGGTTATCCGTCGGTAGAAATGAATAAAAATTCATGAACTTATTTAACATAAACATTTGAACGATTCATGAACACGTGCGGTTCTGTATTGGCCAGTTTTTCGTTTTTATTAATTAAACGTTCGTGTGTCCGTTTGTTTGTCTCAATGTTTTCGTGTAAGTTTTATGTCTGACGTTTCTTCAACCACACCATCCTAGCTTATGTTTAGAACTTGAAAATTTACCCATGAAGGTACGAAACCATTGGTAGTTCTCACCAATAGACGGATCACTTGGCTGTATTCCAGGTAATTTACACCTTTTTTGGTAATATACAGTGATTCAGAGGCTATACCATCATGAGATATTTAACGTTATTTCTCGTGTTCTGATTAATATCAAGCAATTTCAGTATTATTCCAGCCATCACGGAATAGAGACCTTTACTTTGAGCCCTCTCCCATCTTTCTACAACTTGCCAGACGCCCAAAATTTTGCAAAGAACGAAAATAATCGCCTTACGAAATTAAATAAATGATAACATTGATGATTTTGGAAAAAGGTCTGTTCCCATTTGACCCCCATAAAGGTACCCATAAGGCTGTCATCCGCTAAGTTACTTTGTGACCCTTTTATATCGTACATGGTATAGTCATAAAGAAAAAACAACGAAAATTAGTAATAATAGTCATACTCATTTTTCATAGTTAGGAAAACGGTGAAACAGGTGATAAGTTATCGGTAAAGGCGCGCGGTCAACGTCTCCAACCCCTTCCGGCAGCAGCAAAACAATGCAGTGGCGAGTGGCGGATGGCGGTCTGGGGCGGAGCCCGTCTCTCCGGCCTTGACTCGTACCACTACCAAAAATATGAAATTCCCCGTGATTCCCTCCCTCGAGTCGAATAGTAAACTACGCTAATACGAGAGTTGAGGAAGTTATACCTGGCGCCAATTCTTGGGGCCCATGCCGCGGCGCCGTCCATAAGATCAATGCTAAAATTAACATTAGTCTTATGGACTGCGTGGGCCCCAAGAATTGGCGCCAGTTATAATACGGATCTCCGAAACCCGATTTTTCATGAGAGTATTATCTTAATTAATTCTCGTATTAAGTAGCTCCACCATTAGCTAATACCGATCTCCGAAAACCACCCTTATTGTTTTTAAAAACCACACCTACTACTTAATGTTTTAGAGATTTCATGAGTTTATTAAATTTTTATTTTTAATAAAATCCACATGTTTGAGAGGATATCACACTGTGCGTCGGCACACTTACACATATTTTCTTATCCTTGATTTATTCCATCATATACTAGAACTAAAACAACTATCAACTGTGAGAGGGAGGGTAATATTCAAGTAATATTACATTTTTTCCGTTCGCTGGCGCTAAACCTGTCCCCGTGAAAATAGACGAAAACGACCGAGTAATTCATACGTGTCACTATCTAGTGGACAATCAGCAGACACAACTAACCAACTATTATTTCTTTTTGTTTTAAAACTAACACAGCAAAAAAATTTAAATACGCTTTTGGCTATAAAGTCCAATTATTGATACCCATAGACGGATCATATCGCATGTGTAACTTCACATATTGGGAATATAAAAATTGTATTTCCCCCTTACCCTGATTATCGAAAGAAGGTGAGCGGCGCGGCGCCGGCGGCGGAGGAGCGAGCGCGCGGCAGTAAAATCATTCCTATTTAAAACGCTGTAGAAACGCTGAATTACAATCACACCTTTTAGCTGTTAATCTTTACATCCGATCAAGAGGTTGCAGAGGTTATTCAACTTGAAAAAAGTTAAGAGCAATAATTATTACAACTTATTTGTTTTAACAAAGGGACTTTCAGTTAACAAAGGGACTTTCAGTTTTATTGATTGAAACCTTTTTGTGCCAGTACTGTTAGGAACGTTTCTTAGAACTAGACTTGATCCGTAAAACACGCCTTCTGGTCACACGCTCTGGATCTGCTAACATTCAGAGATGAAATATTTAGTCTTTTTTCTTTCATATTCTTAAAGAAACCTCGACTGCTCATTTACTTCTACCACAAAATCCACATTAATTTTACAAATAATATTTAGTTGTCTGTTCGTCATGGAGGACCCACCTGTGAATGAGGTTACGTACCACGTGAGGAGTACTTAATTGCGGAGATGGGTTTTATTTCTTCGTAAAAGATTGTGATAGCAATCGTCAGGGCCGCCGAGAGGGGGGGGGGGGGGCAAAGGGGGCAGATTGCCCCGGGCCCCGGGCCTGTACTGGCCTGGCAGATACCTAGGCCTGTACTGAAAGGTGAACGTAGAATTGAGTACGGTACATCTCGGATTATCCGGACCCCACATTATACGGATCCCGGATATCCGGATCGGTCCATCCGAGAAATAAACAAAGAAATTCATGGCAAAAATGTTAATTTAGCAAGTTTACGGGTTAAATGCGCCTTCTCAATATAAAATACAAGTGCAGTACATTACTGTACGCATTTAGAATCAGAATAAAAAGTACGTATTGCCTGAACGGTAAATTACAGCATTTTCGGGAACTTAGTTTTCTTGGTTGCTACTTGGGGCGCTAGAAGTAATCAACAAAGGGGTAGACTACGGCTATTTAGGGTTCCCATATGGTAATATGGGAAAAAGAGAAGATTTTACCCCAACGCTTCCCCCCCCCCCCCCCCGTAACTTTGATGGAAATAGGCATTAAAAAACTTTTTGTTGCATCCAATTGATAAGAAATCTACTATATTTTTGTCAAATACCACTCACCTTTCATCGCAGAGCCCAAACTACTTGACCTAGAACCTTGAAACTTTGCATGAACGTTCCTCTCAGGGCATAGGCATCCGATAAGAAAGGATTTTACAAAATTCCCTCGCCCTATGGTACATCAAATTTTCAATGTTAAACTATAGGGAAGCTCATATAGTTGTCATGGCAACCTAAACATCAACTCATGAATTCAAGAAAGTTTTTCTATTTTTCCACGGGTAAAACCGTGTTTATCAGCTAGTCTGTAATACAATAGTCCTGTTTATGACTAATTTGCACATTTTCAGACAAAGGAGAAAAAATATAAATTATTTTTAACCATACATTCATTTTATAACTATGTATAAAACTAAGTAAGTTTACTTATAAAATATTGAAAACACAAAAAATTAATACATGAACAAAATCTGACTTCACTTAAACATACAATTTTAAAAATTATCAAGTCCCAGTGTTAAGGTAGGAATCTAAAACACAATTCCCACGAATCTAAATCAACCACTCTGAATGCCGTCTTAAACTGGAATTATTCAGAGATCTTAGAGTTGTAAGCGCTTTATATCGGGAGTACTGGACAGTCGAAAAACGAAATATTCCATCAATAAAATACGTTTAGAATTTTAAAAGACAAAAGACAGTGTTTTTATTTAGCAGTAAACTTATGGATGTAAATATTTATCTGTTCTGAAATAGGAGTTTCACTTAATATTCTTCATATTTTTTAACGAGTGTCACTGTAAAGCCCAAAAAGAGGAGATTTCCCATTTCTTATTGAAATTCCCCGGAGTTGAAATTTTACCCTTAAAATCCAGTAATCTCAGAGGAAATCCGGCGATATGGTAACATTGGCTATTTGAAAGTTTGTTTATTGCTGTCATTTGATGTGTTAAGTTACTTCTTTAAGAAGAGTTACAGTAATTAGTTTTCAGTTACCGCACTTTAAGTTTCGTTATGATTTTTTAAAGTTTGAGTTATTTTGATTAATGATTATCGAATCTTAATAAATTAAATATTTTAATCCAGCGTTTTATTCGAAACCTAGACCGTAAGTACAGTAAAACCTAACATTATATTCACAGAATTAATAATGAGGCTTAATTCTAAAATTTGTTTCAAAATTAAACCCCCCGTAAAATTTGAAAGATTATTTTGTTGTACAGTCTTGATAAGCTGTTTGCAGCATCATTTAGCAGGGGCTAAGGTTTGTGTTCGCTATTTATAGGCGATGGCGATATTGTAATGACCTCGAATTATCCGGATTTTTTTATCCGGATCAGTGTTCCGCTACATTAATCCAAGATAATCCGAGGTGTACAGTATATAACAAAATTATATTCATAGAAAATTAAAAGACTTAGAATTATATAAAATACAAAAAGTGTGTATTACATCATTGTACTAATGAAAACCAATGTGCATTTGACCTTTAATCTGTTCTCAAAGAATATGAAAAAGAAAGAAAGAAAGAATGATCCCCTTGTTAATTTTCCTCAAGTTGAAAGCTCACGAATGATTAAAATATTCATTTTTAGTTTATTATTTACAAAACATATTCAAACTATACTTTCCTTCAAATAAGATGATTGCTCACATATATAAAATAAATCCTATGGAAATTCGCTAAGTACGCAGGTCTGCTGCGACGGGGATAATTAAGATCGTGGTGTCATTGAAAAACTTATGATCTAGCGCAATGGCGTAGGGGTTATTAAAATGTATAGTTAGTTTAGGTCTTTGCGCCGCTAGCCAGATTACTAAAGTCAGATCGTAAACAAAAATAGATCGTCTGCAACAGTTAAAAAAATATGAAAACGCTCATGAAAGTAATATTAAAATGCGCGATTTCCGTATGGATCCCCTGGTGATACTAAATTCTGTTGACCTATAATCTTATAGCTGGAGAGAAAATTCATTTTGGATTTGAATTGTTTAAATGTATCTCAAATTATTTGGTTCGAGTTGTATTATTGCTTTAAAATATATTTATAATTTATTAAAATATATATTTATTAACATAGCCCTCGAGTTTTGTCGACCAATTTTTCTATAATTCTCTCTCTTCGAGAGATCGGCATGTTCTTTAATCCACATCTTGAATAAAAAAACAATAAAACTCATTCTTCTTATTCTCCTTTTCTTTGTGCTTTATGTTACAATACACTCAGCAAACATAAAGCACAACATAAATAGTATCTGTAGATTTAAAAAGAAATGTATTACTAGCTAACCCGTTGCGTAGTTGATGCGATTTTGATCAAATATCAATTTTATATTGCACTTCTTTAATTTATGACCGTACATACAAGTCAAATTTAAACTACTCATTCATGGTGATCTACGATGCGCATTTTGTCATAAAGCCAGAATAAAGGAATTATTGAAAACTGAAGTGGAGAGGAAAATAAAAACTAGTAATTTGCATTCCCATTTACCCATATTTTACATTCAGTCAACCAGAAAGTTATCCAACTAAAATAAAAAAACCAGAATTCGAATAATATTATTAAATGTGACCAATAAAACTATTTAATTTATTTGTTAACTATTTACTTTTAATTGAGATAACCAGATAAAGCGGCGCGGCAAAAATACACGCTCGCCGAAGTGCCTGCAATAAGAACTAGGCAATCAGCACAACCAGCTTTGGTGTGGACTGTACTCCTGGTAGTAGTGAGGTCTGGTAGTAGTGAGGCGCTCAATTTAATTCATTTTTAAGACCTGGTAGTTGTGAAATCTGGAAGTTATGAAAACTGGAAGTTATTTACAACATTTATTTTATATTTAATTTATCATACTCTGGTAGAAGTGATATCTGGAAGTTGTGAGTTTGTTAATATTTAATAATTTTTATCGGTCTGGTAGTTATGAAATCTGGAAGAAATGAAACGCTCCCGTCTGCAGCCGATGCGATGCTTTGCGTCACCGGCTGACAACACTTTGTTGTCTGTAGTAATGGCTGACTTTGTTTACTTGTGTGTCAGTGTCCAATAAAGTGTAATTTTACTGTTATTTACAAATGTGTAGAGTGTGAGTTAGTTATCAGATTTGTTATTACTTTATTACGTAATGTTTTTGTCATGTTTAGTGTAAAAAAGGAGTATTGAACTATTTTCTAAAAATGTGTGTGACCATTGTTGCAATTTTTTTTCTTCAATTTTTTCTGTCCGTTTAATGTGGAATCCTAAAACTGTTGTTTTTTGTAACTGCAATCAATTTTATATCATTTGAAAGGTTATATTTTTTTCTTTATTTTGATATATATCATTTATATGGGTAAAAATATATATATAAAGCTATGAATTTTAATTTAAACCCCAAAATTGGCCAGTAACGCTCTTAAAAAGACACCCAGGGTTCAAAGTGTTAAATTGTGACCAGGATAGTGAAATATTTCTTGATTTCTGGTGTTTTATGAATGATATATGTTTTTTTAAACATATCTAATTATTGATTTTTGCTTTTTAAAAACCGATTCTACTTCTGTAGCTGCTCCCCACAGTCACGTACCATAGTTTAAAATTGAGTATCCGTAAGCAAAATAAACATTTTTACATAAATCCAAGGAGGAAACCTTAACTAGCACACTAAAAGCAAATCTAATTGAACTAAGTTTTTATTTAAAAATTAATAAGTTCTAACCACCTTAGTTTAAAATCTAAATGCATACCTAAAAACTTGACCACATCTGAGGCTGGGGTGACAGTTTCTGCATTTATACGAGTCCTCTGCCTCCTCTACTCTAGGCTAGTTCTGAGCCCTCTGATGCCTGTCTGTACCCCATCCCACTGTGTGCCTAGAGGTTAGGGAATTCGATCCCGGACGATATTTTCGATCCCGGGATTCGGGACTGAAACACTTTAATTCCGGGATCCCGGGACAAATCCTGGGGTTGACCCAACATAGTATTTGTCAATACAAAAAGAAATATTTGGTATAGATTCGCATATATACATGGTGTCGTAATATAATGCGATTTAGAAAGCAGTTTTCCGGTTAGTTTTGAGTTGTTAGTGATTTTATAAATCAAAACTTAGAGCGTAAAAAATTGACAACATACCGTAGTCAGCCTTATCATTAAACACCGAATACAGTAGTAAATATCAGAGTAAAAATAGGAACACGTTGTCAGGATGGTCCATATTTCTGTGAACTATGTAAAAGAGCCATAAAATATCTCTTCAAACATGTTTAAAGGATTATGCAAAATATGAATGCAGTTACTTAACCAAACAATATCAGAACTGGGAAAGATAGAAATATAAAAACTATAAGTACGGTAAAAATTATCATTAGAGCATCAAAGTTAAACTTAATTGCAATTTCAATACATTGTATCATAAACAAGTTAAAATCTCTATGTATTTTTTCAGAAGCTTGAAAATATTTACTGTGGAAACCAGTTATGTACATAATATAACACGATAAATATCTCATCAAACAATGATTATTTGATCAAAAACGACATGTAACAGTTTTTTCTTGGTTATAACATTGTTTTAACTGATGAGATCCCAGTAAATATCGATTTTACACGTAAATATTACAATCCGTGGTAGGGATTTGAATAAGCCCTAAAATCACACAGGATCCCGGGATTGGATTCCCTACCTGAGGTCAACCTCCTTGTGGTCCTCTCGAACCAGCTTCTCCTAGCACCATCTCTTGTTCTCTATTCCATACCTGTTCTGAAGACTGTACTGTTCTACCCATCTCAGTCTTCTTGATCCATTAATGACATGTGAGACCTAGGACAAACTCAGCTGATTGAAATATTTGTTTTGCAGGTAGACATAAGCGGGGAAGGGGAGGAAGTATTGTCGGACAGTCAGCGACTGAACTACCCCTCCCCCACCCCCACCCCACTCAACTTCGTCCTGACAGAGTTCCATGTTCTTCTTCTTTACCCCAACAAAGTCGTAGGTCTGTCCACCCTCAACCAGAGTATGGTGTTTGAAGACTACTATAATGAGGTAAAGTTCCGATTACGTTGGCCAAATTATACTAAAATAAACATCTGTTTGTTTAATAGTAATCTTAACGTCAGCTGACTAAGTTTTTGGTGATTCTTGAAGAGATACACTTTTTCAAAGATGGCAATCTTTAACGTATTTAGACACTAAAAAACTCACCAAAAAATTTTAAGAAAATTTAAATAGAATTCAGGACCTCAAACAAATTAATGTACTCCAAATTTATGGGCATTTGGACTCTACTAGCTGTACTCTACATCATAACATTGCAAGTTTCAACATTTCATAAACATCCACTGTATAATCAATAATAGTGGGAATAAAGCTGTTGAAGTATGTTGAAGCTTGCAATGATGTGACACCGAGTATATTTGCAGGGGTGTAGTTGTCTTAATCACAATCTGATTTTTGCACTTTTTGGCAACTGATCGTTCAACTTAATTGAGGCCAGTTTACGAATTTAATTCAAAATCAATTATTTGATAAATCAGTTTCTATAGTTACCAAAGTCATTGTGCTCCTGAAGTAAACTATGAGCACTTTTCAAAAAAAGCTTAGCAAAAGATAATCTGAACAATCCTTTATAAAGTTTTTGGAAAGTTGAATTCATTGGGGACCATGGGTAAAGTAGGTTTGCTGAGGGGGGTTGTTGGTCGGAATGGGCGGACGGGGGGGGAGGGTCGGCGCTCTGGGCACGGGATACCCCTTAGCTCCGGAGCCAGTTAATTTACAGGGTGTTTTTTTTAACTGTGCCACCAATGAGATCTTGTAAACTGTACACCATACAGTAAACTTCAAATGGGGAACGTTCCCTTGTTTTTAAAGAGGTTTAAAATAAGTAAATTAAATTTTTGTAAATGGCTGCCATTTCCAATATGGTGGACAACTTTGATTTTTCTTATGGAAAACCCTGTTTATTATTGCATTTTTTGATTTTACCTTTTAATTTTAAGAACTTTTTACTTTGAAATTTTTTACTAAACGTAATATTTCGGGAGATATGAGCCGTTAAAGTTTGATTTTCCCTCATTTGAAATGCATTGGAAAATTGTCGGTAGCCTTAATGTCATAAAGAGTGGGTTACCCTTTTAGTGCCAGGATCTCGTAGCGAGACGCGCATACTAACTACCGCTAGTGCCGGGATCTCTTAGCGAGATCCTGTCTCTAACTGCATAGAATGCCAGGATCTCGTAGCGAGACGTTTACATTTTTATTCATATAAAATATATTTTTTCGTTTTTACTGGCTGGAATTCGTGCCAAATGCCTTTCTACAATCAAATCTTTCATTTCATGTGACTTTTCTCCTGAACTGTCTTTATGGTTAGCTGAAATGACATACTGAAATCCAAACAGCTGGCTGGCAGACAAATAACCATGCATTTCTTATGGCGGTGATGCAGCTTCGTTTGTGTAATTTTTAGGCTATGTTTTTGTTTTATCTATAGGGTTATAATTGAAATATAGTTTATATTTTGTTATTGTGAATCTTTTTAAATGTTAAATGATGTTTCTAGTGTAAATATGGAATACGAATATACTGTTTTAAGTAGGTTGCTCAGGGACGTTGTTCAACTCTGCATTGTTGCAAGGTTATCGTTTTATTTTGTTAATTCATAACCTATTACAGTAAATTGACGTTTTATACATGGTTTTTACTTGTTTTTTTACGTAGTTTCACATAAAACTAATAAAAATTGCATCAGAGTAAAAACTAAACATGTTTTTTAGTGTAAACATAAAAAATGAGTATGATGCAAATTTTTTTAAATTTATTAACATTTATTTTTACCAGAAACTGGAAATTTGTCTTTCTTCTTGTCATTTATAAATAATAGAAGTATTTAGAAACAATAAAAAAAGATTTGTTTAAAAATGTTAATAAATAAATGTTTGGTGATTTTTTTCCCAAACCCTTACATTTTTGCTAAAAAAGGCCCGGCACTTCTTGCAGGTAACAATGAAAAAATGTCCGGCACTTCTTGCACCTACATTAAATTTTTTCCGGCACTAAAAGGGTTAAATAAAACATGTAAAAAAATAAAAGTGCCTAAAACGGTGGTTTTAGTTGAGATCTAATGAAAGAAATGCTTTTTAGCTGAGATTCATTCATGGAAATTTATAATTTTGAATACTCATTTACTCCATAAGGAATGCATAGGAAGACGCAGGAAAAATTGACACGATGCATTTCAAATGGGAAAAATCAAACTTTAATGGCTCATATCTCCCGAACTATTACGTTAAACGGCGATTGCCACTAGTACAAGTTGTTTCGCAAAATACTGTACTGTGTGATTCATATTGTGTTTAAAGCGATTGATAGAAAATAAATACATAGATGTTTACATAAAAGCACCTAATAAAAATTAATTTTTATTAGGTGCTTTTATGTAAACATTAGGGGTGTGTGATGCATCGAAATTACGATTCGATTCGATTCATCAAATCGCGATTCGATTCAGCATGCATCGAAATCGCGATGCATCGATTTGGCCTCGATGCATCGGTATTCTTCGATTCACTAGACGCCATTAGTCTAGAATGTATGTTGAAAGCAATTAAATAAATGTTTAAAGTATATAAATGTGTAATATTAATGTTCAAAACAGTTTATTGAATCGTAATGAAGTTATAAAAAGCTTAGTGCGTAGTAATACTTTCAGACTCTAGACGTTTGACAACAAAGAATGCATAATAAAGGCTGTGTAAGTAGTGCATTGTTATTTTTTCGCCAAGTTTGAAAATTTTTGCAATAGATTGTTTCTCTATTTTATAATGAGTTTTAAATGATTGCAAACAACTTCTTAATGTATGGCTGTATAATTCCATACACGAATTTCAATGATGAGAATAAAACGAGCACTACGACAGTCGGCGGCAGCTGCAGTGTAACCGCGATCGTGACGTGATACAGGCTGACTAAGCAATGGAACCAAAACAAACACTGCTGTTAGAGAAATTACCCGACTCTCGGGTATTTTCAAGCACGTTGGGGACTTCGTAATACTTTCAATATAGTTTATTCCAGCAGAGATGGGTATTTTTGCGGGTAAACATGGTCTACACGTGGTAACACTGTTTTGTGATGCTCAGCGCTCAGCTATCGAGTGTCGAGCTGTCTGTCGTCGTCGTAAGCTCAGCACTGCGCAGTAATTAGTGTTTGTTTCTTTTGACTGTCGCGCGGATGCTATTGAATGTTTTGTTTTGGAGTTATTGAATGACAAATAAATAAAGATGATTGAAGACAGCGACGAAGAGATCGTAGACGATCCGGGCTTAAGCTTTGTTGAAACAGATATAAATGACGATACCGACACTGGTAGGGATATTAAATTGTATCCGACAAGAGTTACTTAGGCTAGTTATTATAATTATTAGATGATTTAACAAACTTTGAACTGACTCATTTTTACTTGGACTGCTTGTGTTTTTTATTTAAGAAAAACTTTCGGCCTAGGAACAATAACTATTTCTTGAGATTGTGAGATGTATAAGATATAATTATTTATTTATACTTCAAATTCCTGTTTATAATTACCTTGGCCTATTAAAAATGCTTTGGTTCAGACTCATTCAAACTTTGTGAGGAATTTTTCTACTTTAATCCTCTTTAAGGTTGTTGACCCATTACAATGCAAGCTGTAAATTAGTCTTAACAGCAAATAACGCTGCTCTGCATCGAATCGAATCGCACCGATTCGAATCAAAATTCTGTGAATCGCATCGACGCATCGAATCGAAAAAAATTTGCTGCATCGCACACCCCTAAAACATCTATGTATTTATTTTCTATCAATCGCTTTAAACACAATATGAATCACAAAATGCAGTATTTCGTGAAACAACTTGCTCTAGTGGCAAACGCCCTTAAGGAAAAAATGTCAAAGTACAAAAAGTTATCAAAATCAAGGGTAAAATCCAAAAACACCATAAAATACCAGAAGAAAAATCAGAGTTGTCCGCCATATTGGGAAATGGCGGCCATTTACAAAAATTTTATTTACTTATTTAAACCTCTTTAAAAACAAGGGAATGTTCCCCATTTGAAGTTTACTGTAAGATGTACAGTTTACAAGATCTCAATGGTGGCACAGTTAAAAAAAAAAAACACCCAGCATAACTCCCTATAAGACCATTCCAGAAAAGAGCCTCACCCCAACTCTTCTCAACCCTACCACAGTTCTCTCCCAAGTCTACTTTGCCCATGGCGGGGGATAACGTAGGAGGGGATGAAGTAAACCAAATGAATGAAAAAGTCAGTGGCAAGCTCAATTCAGGGGTGAGGAAGGGAAAAGAATAAGAATAAGAATAAGAATAAGAATCCTTTATTGTCATAGACTATGTACAATAGCATTGACAAATCGTCATTAATCTACAAACATATTAAAACAAATGAAAATTAATACAATAAATACAAAAAAATATAAAAAATATAAAAAATATAAAATCCCTGAACTAAGGTGCAATATCAGACATGTAATCTGCAACGCTGTAAAATTCTTTAGCAATTAAAAAATCTTTTAACTTTTTCCTGAATATAGTTACTTCTAGCTCTGATTTAATGTAAATGGGTAATCTGTTGAAAAGTTTTATGGCAGAAAAAAAGGTGTGTTTTTCAAAAAACGTTGTATTATGTTTAGGTACAACTAATTTAGAGTTGTGTCTAAAGTTGTAACGGGTGGTGTTACAGATTTCAAAAAAATGTTTGTTCTTCACCAAGAAAGAAAGGCAATCGTAAATATACAAACAGGGAAGTGTCAAAAGGTTATGAGTGGAAAATGTTCCCCTACAAGAATCTGTCCTCCCTAAACCAAACATCAACCTCACAGCCTTTTTTTGTAGACGGAAGAGTTGGAGGGTTCTTATTGATTCAGCACCCCAAATGGCAATAGCATAGTTTAGATGTGGGTAAATGCATCCAAAGTAAGCAGTACGAAGGATATTGAAATCTGAAAACAAGGATAATCTCCGAAGAACAAATATTCCAGTACTCACCCTGCTAGAAACCTTGGCAATATGCTGAGAAAAATCTAAGCGAGAGTCAACTCAAATAAAGTTAAAGAGAGAGGAGCTACATTACGTTGAAGAAACTTACAGCATTTAAAGGCGTCTAAAGTATATGACTGTGATACGTAATAATGACTAAAAAACAGTGGAAAATTGTCGAAGAAAACCACTCACTACCAAAAGACGAAGGCAAAAATTACCAGAAATAATCAGACAATAGTACCAAATTACAAAACAATGGATAATGAAAAAGTGGAAGCATTAATGAAAAGGATTGCTTAAAATACAATGAATGAGACAAACTTGCAGCTTCATGGATGAGGCGGCTAAGACTGCGAACCCAATGTTCAACATGATGCCCAATAAATATGTTTCATCCCGGAGTACATAGAATAATGACAACTAACGCAAAGAGGATGACAAGAAATAATCAAAGGATAGCCAGTTCCTCAAATAGTGGACTAGGGAAATAGTTGAAGGGTCAACAAAAAGAAAATACAATGGATGTGACAAACTTGATGATTGTTTGTGATGTGGGAGTGATAAGACTGCAAGCCAAATGATTATGCCTTCCGATTGAGCCTTCCGATCAATGCCACTTCAAATGGCAAGGATGAAAATGGCAATAAATAAAAAAAAAATGCCATGTGGTCTATCAGTGGATGTGAAAAACTTGATGATGCTTGATGATTGCTGATGATGGATGCGTCCCATAGATTGGAGCTTTCAGACTGCAAGCCAAATGTCCAGCATGATGCCTACAACCACGAATAATGACAACAAACCTGAGGAGTGTTGGTGCATGAACCTGTTGAATTTGAGAGCCAACCGAAGAAGCTGGACACAAACCATGAAAGAATCCAAGGTACTTTGGTATTATACGGAGGCCACCCCTATACAGCGCACTGCGGCGGTTATGTTAGGTTAGGTTTTCATAAATATGGTAGTAGGACTTTCTTCGTTTTGTTACGAATCGAACGATACCAGATTAGTCATACCTTCACCCGCCAAATTCCCTCCAAGTAGGCCTAGGTCAGGTTGTTGACCGGAGTGTGTGCCTATAGGATTTGGCGAGTGAAAGTATGACTCATCTGGTATCATTTGATCTGCAACGAAATGAGGAAAGTCCTACTAACATATATATGATAACCTAACCTAACATAACCGCCGCAGCGCGCTGTTTAAGGGTGACCATCGTGTGTTGCCGCTAGCGGCGGTGATGCTTTACCTCGCTGACATCGCTGCCTTCTAGGAGGCAGAACATGAAGACCGCTCATAATAATTATGTCAAATTTGGACAATGAGTCAATTAAAGTATGTTCTCTCCAATTATGCAGTAATTTTTGGTATCCAGTTAAAAAAACTCTCTAAATATAGTGGCCTCCGTATAATACCAAAGTACCGAATCCAATTACATAAAAACTAAAACCAGCCTAACGTACGTTTCTCTTATGGACTCTTATTTAATTTAATAACAAAAATGAATGGAAAAATATGATAATTTGGGCTTAATGTACCGGCTTAAATTTTAACGCAAGTTTTGTAAAAATTCTTCTCTTTAAACATGTTAAATATTCTTTCATGAAATAGAAAATATTTTTAGAAATCCGCAAAGTACGCAGGTCCGCTGTAACTGGGGTATTGTGTTTGCTTTAAATTAATTTTCTGGCTTTTTTTACTTTTCAGCCTCCATAATTCTCGACTATACAGTTTTTACCTGAAAAGGAGTAAATTTTAAAAATTCTTTTGCATGTTTCAGACGTATGGAAGGCTAGTGACAATCACCAAAGACCCGATAAAGGGAACGGTGTGGGTGATAGCGGAGAAGGCTGTCTATCGCTACAAGATCACGCGGGAGGAACGGAACGTCTGGCAGGTCGGTGATCACTCGTAAACAAAGTGTATTTGATAATCTTTGAGAGCTTAAAACATTTTGAAGATATTATTGTTTTTAATTTAAAAAGTTACATCCATCTGCAGAAAAAGTGATTTGTCTTTTGGCCAACTATACATATTCCTTGTAACATTTTTGTATTGATAGATACATTAGATACGTTACTTGAAATGGCGACCTTGATAAAAATGATAGGAATTATATAGGAAAACAACTGGCTTACCTGAAAATGAGTAGGCCTGTAGTCACAAACCTACAAACCTGTAGTCACAGGCCTGTAGTCACTGGCCTACTCATTTTCAGGTAAGCCAGTTGTTTTCCTATATAATTCCTATCAAAATACCAACCCCTTGAGGGATTTCCTTCAAAAAATGACCTTGATAAAAAGTAAGTGTGTTATATAACCTTATGGGAAATAAGTAAAATTCTATAACTCGCTTATTTATCTACATATCTTAATAAAACTTGGTTTGTGGCTTCATCATCGTGAGATCTCTTGTATATTAGTCTAAATCCCCAATAATTACATTTTTTGGCAAAAAACCAGCATACTCATTCCCCATGTTATTCTTATGGGAAATTTAAAAAATTTATATTCTTAACATATCGTGGTAAAACTTGGTGTATGGCTTCTTCTACTTGAATGTACTAAATATCACCCAGTTTTAACATATCCGTTGCAGCAAACCTGCATACTCCTTCCCCATGTTATTCTTATGGAGATTACAAAACCATGTTATATCTCCCTAAGTCAGATTAAAAAGGTGCTTTTTTCATTTGAAATTCACAGAGTATGCAGGTCTGCTGCAACAGGGGTATTTTTTTAATAAATGTTGCCGCAAGTCTGAGAAGAGGTTATATTCTTGACAGTGGAAGTAATACTCAATATTAAGTTTAGGATTGTGCAAGACAACTTTTGGTGCAGAATTGCAGAACAACTTTGTCGCGTTGATGTGCCTTAAAAACATAAAGAATGTTCTGACAGTTCCGACACAATCATGAGTTTCAGCAGACGATTTGGAGAGTCTATATTTTTTCCCACCCGCCAATATATCTAACCAGAACTAAAAAGGTTCGTGAAGAGAAAATTAGGCGAGTGATACTTTTACAAGCAGAGTTACACACCATCACACAAGTCGAGTCCAATATTTTGATCCGTGCTTGGTGACCTTCTTCAAAGATCGAAAAAGGTTAAATTGTACAAAACAACCTCCTCTCTTTACTAAAAAGAAACTTTTTTTATTTTGCTTTGAAACCTTACTTTTAAATGAAAAACTGTTCTAAATCACCTAAAATAACATCTCACTGTAACAAGATCAAAAAATAAATTTATGTAGAATATGCATAGTTGTAAAATTTAAACAGTTATAAGATTTAATTATCAGCCTATTATTTTAACTATCAACAACAGGTTTATTTTTACCTGAAAATGGTTGTAATTAAAAGCTTAGCCGAGATATTGTGGAAGAAAGAATTCAAAAAAAGATCAGGGAGGAGAGCTATGCCCAGATACAGTAGAACCTCGATTATCCGGGGGCGGGTTAATCGGGCGGCGGATTAACCGGGGTCAAAAACTGGCCAATTGATAATTATTTACAAAAGGTTTTACAAGGGTAAATTTTGTATAAAAACTCCTGATTTACTATGAAATTTAGCTAAAAATAATTATTTTTTAAACAAACTGTCGTAAGTATTCAGATTTTTAAGACAGTAAAACAGTTAATTTTTAATCGTGGAGTTAAACCAAGATACGACCAAGGCCGACTCTGCAAGACGCAACAAAGAAATTAAGGAAAGGTTGGCAAGGCATGCATGCGCGAAATTATCTTCTTGTCTTTCATAGCACGGCCATTCGTTGTAGTACAACGCAGCACCTAATTGGCCCGTCGCTATGACGACACACAGTTGCCATGACAACGAGCTATGCGCACTGGGCACTGCGCATTTCGTGGGTGGGGAGAAAGGAGAACGGCAAGAAGGAAGAGAAAGGGGTAGAGGGGGAGAGAAAGAGAGAGAATCACGGCACTTCCCTCCCTTGGCGCCAAGCTGTCTGGCCCTATTCAAAACAAAGTCGATGAGTCATCCCACTTGTTTTTTGGGCATTTAACTTCCACGCTTTTTTATCCTTCTCTCTCCGATAATCTTGGCGCAAACTGTTGCCTTTACTTTTATTTTTCTATCACTAATTCTTTCACCCATTTTGCATTTCCCATTTGACACGTAGGCTGTTAATCACAAAACCCTTCCTTTGGTCGTCGCGTCTTTAGTACGTTACCTGTTGTTTCACCGGTACAGTATTTTTTTCGATCGTGAGTTTCAGTTAGTGCTTGGTCAAGTCATATATTGTTCCGTTGTGACTGTTGTGCGACGTTCGTGTGAAAATGTTGGAGAAGAAAAGAAATCGTGTAGTTCTGTCAATTCAGCAAAAACTGGAAATAATTCACATATTTTGAAACATATTTGGTTTTACCGACAACGATATAACGGCCGCTCAAATGGCTCTAATGGCCATGAAAGTCCCGGGAGGCGAGAAGGTTGATGAAGAAAACATTGAGGAATGGTTCCAGTGTGATAAAGACTTGCCATCATTTGAAGTAATTCGTGACGTAGAGATAGTAAAGCGCGTGAGAGGGGAAGAAGACGAAATCGAAGGAGAAGGAGAGGAGGAAGAGGAACCGGCAACTGCTTCAAAAATAAGTCACCGCACAGCTCTCGAACACCTAGAATGCTTGTTGGACTATTTGGAGGGACAATGCGACAGCCTGCTTTGTGATAAACTGGTGTTGCGAAAATTACTTTACAACATTATAAAAAAGAACGCCAAAGTAAAAAACAAACGACTATGACAGACTACTTTTCCCGTGTATGAATTAAATAGCCGAAGCAAACTTTCTCTAACATGAAAATGTATTTTTCATTATGTGAAACGTATTTAGAACTGCTACGTGACATTTAAATAAAGTAAATTTGTTAGTATCAATCTAATATTGTGTTTTTTATATGTGATTTGCTCTGGGAAAGAGTTGATAAACAACTTTGGAGGTTTACACGCAAGTACGGCGTATTTTTTCCTAATTTCGGATTAACCGTGGTTTTCAGTTATCCGTGCCCCTCCTCCCGACGATTACCCCGGATAATCGAGGTTCTACTGTATTCGTTTACTTCTAATCCCAACCCCACCCCCTTGCCTGACTGCTGATCTATTGTTTTTTGACATCCAGAGACACAGCTGCAACCAGATAAGAATAAGATATCCCCCAATACAAAAATTACAAAACCTAAACTAATTTTTTCATGTGAACCATTTAAGTCCACAATGTTTCTTCTAATTTTTACAAATAAAATAAGACAGAAATGTAGACTTTATATCGTTCAAAAAATAAGCAATGAATACAAATTTGAAGTTATAAAGTGCAAGGTCAGTGATAAATGTAGCTTTAGGTTTTTCAATTTCCGGATTCTTAGAGGTGGTATTTATATCAATCAATCAAAAATATCTTTATTCATAAGACTGTACAATTATTACAGATGAATAGTGTCAGACATTTTACATTAACAAATGATTCTATTCTAAAAATTATTTTGTAGCCTTTTGAGATAACTCCTCAAAGGAGTACAGGGGATGTTCCACCAGAAAAAGTTTTAACTTTTTGGAGAACTGTGGCAGATTTTGAATTTTCTTTAGTTTGTGGTATCGTGGCCAAATGGTCCGAGGGTTCTTTATGTAATTAAGTAAGATTAAAATAATTGGCAAAAAGGAGGCAATGAGGGAGGCAATGACCACTATGCGAGTAGAGGAGTAACAAGTATATTGAACTTACATAGTGATGGAGCGGGAGCTGTAGGCCAGGCACGACCCGAACAACTGAGAATGCAACGATAGACTGAATGACTTAAGCTACGCTTATAAAAGTAAGACTGTAGAAAGTGGTGGGGTACTTGGCTGCGCCAATCAGAGTTTCACCCCTGATGAGGTGATTTATACAAGAATGCAGTTCTTGGCTTTCCGGGATGCAACCCAGCCAAACACCAAATAGAAACTTTATAACTTTGTCCTCACGTTGTAAGCATATCGATTTGAAGAAAGCTTGAGAACAAAGGTCTTAGCTAACAATTCACTTAATTTGTTTGAAAAATTTTATTCCCCTATAAGTTACTTTATTTTTAAATAACTCCAGTCGGTGGGGTTCGACGTTTAACCAACCTCTTGTATTGTAGGGTCGGCTTCTAATCTCCATGAGAGGAATGTTATTTTGTTTTACATACTTTACAGTGGCATATACGTGGTGAGAAAAAACTGTCAAAAATCCTAATTCTTTGAATTTAGCTTTGACAGAGTCTTTTTGTCTCAATCCAAGAATAATTCTGATAGCTTTTTTTGCATTTTTAAAATGGATTTTAAATTTTATATTGAAGTAGCCCCATAAATACTAACTCCATAAATATAGATAACTGTTGAAATTCATTCTTCTATAAATTAGGCTTAATGAAATATTGTTGATGTTATAATTATGAAAAACTGGTGGGCATCTGCGAAAAACGATAGCGCGTATCTGTCCGTAGCGGATAAACGGCAGATATAGCTTTTAAAAATTCGCGATCTGCTGCAAAATACGATCGTGTGTTTTGCCGATCGCTGATAATCGGCAAATGTAGCCTTGGAAAAGTAGCAGTTGGGCGCAAAAAACATAGTGGTAACTACTTGAGTAATTACTCGACTGCCGAGTAATCGCCCGCCTCTAACATCTATAGATATTTAATGTCTATGTTTATGTTGTAGTGTGTGACTATTTACAGATATACATGGAGAAAGGACAGTTTGACTTGGCGAAGGACTACTGCGGGACGAACCAAGCTTACCTCGACCAAGTGCTGACAAGAGAGGCCGAGACGCATTTCAATAACCAAGAGTGAGTGTGGGGAATAAAGGGCGATTTGTTCGGAAGACCTAATGGATCCTAACCTAAACTAAAAGTAATGTAAATGTAAATAATCTGTGATCCAAGTTTAATCCTAAACTCATCAAACCATCGTTAGACCAAGAGAATTCCAACCTCAACTTAACCTAACCACCGCTGACCCAAGTGGATCCAAACCTTAAAACAATTTATTGTAACCCAGGCTAAACGTGAATGAAGCTGTAGTTTGGGGCACTCTGCCTGAGTAGTTTGTAGATACTGAAGCTGTGTCTTTTTGTTAAAATATGCACTACACTTGAAAAATGATTCGTGACTGCGCGAAAATAGTTCAAATAACGTCCTCTCATTAAAACCAAACTAAATACTTCCGTTAATAATTTACAATTTACAATTAGTTTTTCCTGTTTGTTTACATTTTAAAGTAAATTTTCATCAGGATTTTTGAAAATAGGGATTCTATGTTCAGGTACGAATTGAGCGCCGAACGCTATGCTGAGACCCATTCGTCGTTTGAAGAGATCGCGCTCAAATTTCTGCAAGTTTGGCAGATAAAGGCGTTGAAGACGTTTTTACAGAAGGTGAGACTCTGTCTTAATAGACTGCTGATTGAAATAAAAGGAAAACATTTAAGTGCTATGATTTTAAATGGTACAATGATTTGCAAACGTGAATGTCACCCATTTAATTTTTCCAATGTATAAGTTCAGTTTTTAAAACTTGAAATACCTTTTGATCTCAAATATAAAAAATACATAATATTGGCATGTCAGAGGTAATACGTTTGTTCTTAATAATACGTTTAGAAATTTTTTTTGTTCAGTGCCAAAATCTGAAAACATTTTATCTGATTATTTTTGTTTAGAAACTGGTTGATTTACTGTCGAATTAAAATGTTTAAAAGTGAATTAAACAGTCTGTTTCAGGCTAAACTAACAGTCTTAACTCATTCAACTACCATTGGCATAGGACTTACTAGGATTATTGGTCATACTAGGATTATTTAGGAAGGATAGCAGGCTTACCTGAATGAATTCAAGGTGATAGAGTACGCTAATAATTGAAACACAATTGGAATATTTCAGTGCCACTGGCACCATTCTCTACCAGGAAGTGAATGAATTGGATTACTGGAAATTGTCCTTTTCAGCTTTGCCACACTGACGGAACATATAGAACACATCTTGTAAACTATTTACACTATATACACTATATGAAGCTCAATACATATTGGCAGTGGAAGCCTGCTATTTTGGATCAGAGCTAATTGATTGGGTGTGGACATGCTCTCTCCTGACCAGTGTTTCGTGATACTTGTGATTTCTGAGTTATTTTGTGTGCTTGTATTTCATTTCAGCATAGTGTTTTTGTGACTGATTTTACAGCTCTCTGTTTTAGCTGTGTTTTTTGTCCAGGTCATTCTAGCTATGTGTTACTAATCCTGTTATGGTCTAGGTTTTGTTCCACGTGAAGACAGGATCAGATTCCAGATCTTGAAACGTCATGAAACTTGTTTTTTACTAATCTCTGATGGCAAATGTCCGAAAAAATCCAAATCAAAATGTAAAATCACCACCAACAATGAATTTAAAACACTATCATAGTTAATTCATTTCCAATGTAAATCCCCTCCGATAGCATTGCACCTCAAGTAATTAAAATGTCAAAGACAAATAATATTATCAAACAAGGCTTTTTATTATTATATTTTCACTACAATGCTTCGAAATTATGGCAGACAATTTCTAGGCATATGGCAGTAGAAAATCAATCAATGACTCCGATCTGCAACTGTAGTACATTTCGCTGCAATATCTTGAACATCCAGATGGTAGTTGTAGGTAACATTAACAAGATGCACAGTAGACTAGTTGCAGCCAATCAGCAAGCGATGCTGAAAGCGTCCCAAGCTACAAATTTCTTATTCTTCCTTAATTTTCTTCTCACCTCACAAGATAATACTTACCATAAAAATGAAATTTTTGTTATACCGCTACGAAAACGTCAGTTTTCATCACATGTGTTGCAGGGCTAAAGTCTTTTTCTCCCTAGGGAGAAAAATCAGCTGAAGTCGAGGACATCAGCTGTTTGTTTTTACTGTAGTAAATCCAAGGTCTGTAGAGAAGAGAGCAATAATATAGGGTTACCTAGCTCTCTTAAGGCCTGTGGAGCCAAAGCTTGTGACGTCAGTGCCGGACCCTTTTGCCGGTTTCATCCTAGCTCTATTAGATTATTGTTTGAAAATGTAGCCTCAATCAAGGTGTCAGTAATATGTTCCCTCTGATTCGTCATGATAAATTTTGTCCCGGCTGGAGGTCAATAGTTGGTTACTGTTAGAATATCGTAAACAGAAATGAGCTATTGAACTATGCCATCAATCAGCTGATTGTTTTAAATAGCAAGAAGATGAAAGCCTCATTGGGAGAAATTTTCCAAAGATAAACAAGTTGTAAGATTTTTTTTGTATTTAGCTGAATATATTGAGCGGTACAACAACAAATATAGTTCATCACAGTGGGACTAAAGTTACTTCTTGTTATTCGATCATTTTTCGACCTCGGCTCAAGAGCCTCGATCGATAAACTTGACCTCGTGCGAAAAGCTTCTCTTTAGTCCCTTGTAATAATAGTTATTTGTGCATCTAGGGACTAAAGTGCAACTTTTTCTCCCTGAGGGAAACTGTTGTCGCCCGATGGCAGAGCTGAGGGCGACAATTTCCCGAGGGAGAAAAAGTACTTTATATAACAGGTTACTCACCAAATGCCGACAACGATTCTTTGTAATCCAAAATTGGTTACTCGAGTTTCAACCTATTCATAGGTCATTTTCAAACCTTAATACAATATATCTTCATCAAGAAGATTGTCACTAAAAACAGTCCACAAACATTGACGTTACACTGAAAAACATTTAAAAACATACTTTTAAAACTTTTAAATATCACAGAGACACAGAGACGGGTTACCGGCCGGCCGGTAATGTACGGCCGGCCGGTAAACCGTCTCTAATCTCTGTGATATTTAAAAGTTTTAAAAGTATGTTTTTAAATGTTTTTCAGTGTAACGTCAATGTTTGTGGACTGTTTTTAGTGTTGTGACAATCTTCTTGATGAAGATATATTGTATTAAGGTTTGAAAATTACCTACGAATAGGTTGAAACTCGAGTAACCAATTTTGGATTACAAAGAATCGTTGACGGCATTTGGTGAGTAATCTGTTATATTTGGTCAAAAACGATTCTGGAGGCATCATGATGTTTAAAAGTACTTTAGTCCCGTGATGCACACAAAATTTTTTCTCCACCTACACCATTAACAAAAACTAGGTATAACACTAACTTTACCTTCAGATGATCCTTTGCTTCAACAAACTGCATTACAATCACATAGCCTATATAAAGAAATAATGCAAGGTATTTAGGCTTTAATTTTAACCATTTTATTCACACTCTTCTTTAAAAATACTCTAGGCCTAACTTATTTGTTCACAAAAATGCAGGAATATAGCCTAAACTACAGCAAACTCAAAATGGATACGCTGTCCTGAGGACAACGGAAACGGAAGCTCGGATGCTGTGACACTCTCTTTAACATGGAGAAACGAATTAAAATCGACAGTGTTGCCATATTTTCTCACTGTCCAATGCGGCGTTGCCGGATTTCTTCCCATGTATTTCTTATGAGATTACTTTTAGTCCCATGGGACTAAAAGTAAGTAAGTAAATCCCATGGAGTATAAACTAGTACTTTAGTATTCTATTTCAGGGACTAAAAGACAACTATAGATCTTAGGTGGAGGAAAAATATACTAATTGAAGTTAACCTTTTCTTAATTTTTCCCTCGCAGAAACTGGAGAAGCTTCGTCCGAGCGACCAAACACAGACTACGATGATCGTGATGTGGGTCATCGAACTGTTTATGAACGAGATGGGAACTTTGCGCAGCCAGGTGAACAACCTTAGTGGTTTTATTTCCTTGACTGAAAGTAACTATGAAACTGATCTTTCCACCGTAATTCCTGTAGTTTCTCTTTGTATAACTAGTTTCAGGATTCCATCCCACTGTTGAATCCTCTGTCCAGTAATTTACAGAACATATCTTTGTCTTAATTTTTTAAATCTTGATACTCTAAACAACACAAACTATGAATATTGACTCAAACGAAACATTAATAACTTTGTGTGGATAACCAAAGATTCCAGATCCTGGCCATGTGAAGTTATTAAATGTTTTATTTAAGTCAAAAAAATTTTTTATTTAGGTCAAAAATGGTTTTTGAGTGTAGCGAACGAGTTTGATGAAATGCAATTAATTGCTTGCCACCATTTTACTCATCTCATTATTAAGTCCTACTTTGCTGATTTAACCTTCCTCGTACTTCTCATAGTTTATGAAAACCCAGTGTTGCGCATAAGAAATTTAACTTATATAATTTTCAACCCAATCCTTAGTCGTTGTGTTTTGGTGTTAATGCTCTGCCAGGAATTGAAGTTTTTTTTTCTGCAGGGAAAGGAGCAGAGCAGTGAATACCATCAGTTGCAGCAGGATTTGGACAAGTTTCTAGCACTGCGGCAGGTCGAGGTAACAAAGCCTTTAAGATATTTTAGAAGTTTCTGAAACGAAATAATGATATTCATTGCTCAATAAACCGAGTACAAATAGAAATAAGATGGATCTTGGGACTCATCCAACCATTTATTTGTCGGTAAAGTACCATTACCATTTCTGTTGCTGTTAAGACTGTGAAAACCTCTAGAATGAAAGTACGCCCGTCTGGAAGCATGAACGGTGTGCTTTTATTCTCAACAATTTGGCCAACAAGTAAGAGTTTGTTTCATGTATTCATGAGAAGAGCAAGAGACCATTTTGAACTTTAAAACAATGCAGAAAAAACCAGTTGCTTTACTAACCGAATCTCTTTGCTATTAAGAAAGTAACCATTTATTTTGCTCAGGGTACAGGTTTAACTATTGTGTCTTAATTTTCTTTCATATTTTATTTGAAAATCCTTTAAGTTATGTCTACTTGTGATTTTTAAAGATCTCACAGCAACTAAAAGAACAAACTAAACTAAAGGTTTTTGAGAATCCCTTAACGTTACGGTAAATTAAAATAAATAACATTGAACAACATGGTATTTCCTCCTGAGGCAGCTGTTTTTTCTAGCTCTCTCTCTCTTTCCTTCCTTCCTTTATTCTGACGTAATTTCTGGTTTCTGCCTCTTCCATATTTCTTGAAAAATACCAAATTTAAAATCTACATTTATCTACATTATATTTAAGTAATAACCAATCCCAAAATACTTTACTTTAAAATAAATAGTTAAAATTACATAATTAGACTAGTTACATATAGGTACTACAAAATTTAATTTCAAGAGTAGAAAGAAGTAGTTGAAAGGTTTTAAAATAGTTATATCTAGTAAAAAAATCACACATATACACATAGTCAAACACAAGATTGATTTTTTTATGTTCACTAAGTAAAGATGATAAAAAATTAAATAGCAGTCCCAATTGTGGCATAATATTCAAGGCTAAACTTATTATTTCATAATATAATATATGTTTGAAATAATATTTAATAACAACAATAATTTATTGTAATCCTAAAATTAGTTACATTTCTAAACTTTTGTGAAGAAAATAATGTACAATTAAGAAGAAGAAAGATCATAAATAAATAAGGACGGAATAGAGAGAAAGAAAGAAACAGCTAACCCTCTCTCTTTCCTTATCAGTGGCCAGGGAGAGGGGGGGGTGGAGGTTGTTTACTTCAAGCCCCTTCCCTGTTTTTTGCTCTTGTCTGATTCAGTGCGTGAATAAATTAGGAGATAAGGAATCCTTACAGTAGTACAAAATGCAAAAATACAAACTACTTGTCATACAACTATAAATGACGGCTCATATTTTTTGTCTGATTTTTATAAATCAAATGAGACCAAAATGAAACTTGTACGATATACCGTTTAAGAGATAAGCCTTGATAAAACAATAGACTTAAATGCTGTATTTCAGTTCCCCAAGGTCAACTAAATATAGCTCTGAGTTCCCCAAGGTCAACCAAATTTAGCTCTGATTTCCGTCTAAATGGAGATAATATTTCTTGTTACCTGTCAATGTCCTTTCCTTATCACTAGGGAATGTTTTTTGCTTGTTTTTCGTGGGAGGGAAACGCTCTTCCGGTTTAACGCGTCCATTGCAATAATTATCTTTCCGATAACAACTCTCTTATCAAAAGCTCGGCTCGAGTGTCGAGCTTTTTAGAAAAAAGTCGAGCCGAGCCGAATACTGAAAAGCTCGACCTAAAAGCTCGACCGGTCGAATACTCGCACACCCCTAATTCAATCTTTCTTAAAAGGAAGGAAGGAAGCAGAAAGTGGTGGTGAACGCGGGTGCTCAGAGTGGTTATCAGGAGGTAACTTCGAGAGTGCCCCAGGGGTCAATTCTGGGACCTCTTCTTTTTCTGGTGTACTGTAATGATCTTCCTGCTTTGGCTTCTGACGTACAGGTCTTGATGTACGCCGATGACATGTCACTTTTTGTTTCTAATCCTAACAAAATTATCCTTTCTCAAACTCTAGTTGAAATGCTTCAAAAAATCGATTCTTGGTGTCTGGCAAATGGCTTGAAATTGAATCCTTCTAAAACACAGTTCATCAACTTCCACGTCAATAACATAAAAACACCTCAGTCTGACTCCTGTTATTTACCTCCACATTTCAATTCTGTAACAACTACCAAATTCTTAGGGTTAGAAATTGATTCAACCTTTTCTTGGCACCAGCATGTGAACATTTTGCTTCCTAAGTTAGGCAAAGCGTATTATGCTCTGCTTTCTTTGTCCGAGACAGTTGATCTGAAAGTCCAAAGACAGGTCTACTTCGCATATTTCCACTCTCTAATTTCTTATGGACTATTATTCTGGGGAAACTCCTTTGAATCAATCAGAGTATTCAGTATGCAGAAGAGAGTAATTAGGCTGCTATCTTGTATAGGACCCAGAGTCTCATGCAGACAACATTTCAAACAGCTCCGTATTTTACCGCTTCCCTCTTTATACATTCTTCAATGCCTTTTGTTTGTTAAATCCAACTCCCAAAAAATTTTTAACAACAATCATGTGCATCAGTATTCTACCAGAAACTCAAACACTCTTCAGTATCCAATTCATAGAACAGCATTTCTGGAAAGGTCTCCACCATACATCTGCTTAAAGATCTATAACACTTGCCCAAGTCGTTTCAAAGAGGAGCAGTCTTTCAAAAAGTTCAAAAAACTGGTCACTGGGTACTTGTCTGATAACTGCTTTTATAGCCTCTCTGAGTACCTGAGCCACAACATGCAGGGGCATTGATGAGTTGTGCTGGTTTTCAGCCAATGTTTTGGTTTTCCCAGTTGGTAGTTTTAAGTTTTATTCTATGACCTGTACAGTAGTTTTAAGGTAATTTGTATAATTAAAAAGGTTTATATTTGTTTGCTTTGACTAGTCTACTGCCCAAGCAGACACTGCTTGTAAGGGCGTTTTTAGACATTGTTAATAAATAAATAAATAAATAAATTTATAAATTCTGAAATAATAAGTTTAGTTATGAATATTGTAACTGTTGGAGTTGTTGGTTGTTGGAAGAATGGTGAGAAAGGTTGTTGGAAATAGTCAAATATGGACCAGGGTGGAACATTATGGATCAATGTGGATGTGTGTGGTACAATAAGGTAATCCTGTATTATCAGGAAGGATTGACCAGAGCAACTATTACAACTATGAAATGAATAGGATAATTTAACTAGGTGGAAGGTTTACCCTGAGGCCGATCGTACCCATTGCCATATGGTCACCTAAGCCAGCTTTGATGAACAATAATTAAGTAATTAATTCCATGTACAACCTTATTAAACGCCAGAAGGGCCTACCTGGCATGTGACTGGGAATCACTGTCTGAAATTAAGCATAACTGTCCAATGGGTGATAACTATGATTCTCAATAAAGGTTTTAATTAACTATTGAGCTAAGTAATTTACTTTGGCAAGATAATAAGACAAGCAATTTTCCCTGATGAAACTACATTTGTATTAAATTGAAGGTATCGCCTCTGGAGAGGCGAAAACCACAGAAATTCACATCTTACCAAATCCCCAACTAGAATTTTTCCCCCCGGCACCCCAAACTAAGCCAAACTAGAACATTTTAGGTTGATATCGACTAATTTAATAAAAAACCCTAATTCTTAGCATTAATACTTATCGCTGGTAGCTGGGTATGAAGGTTGTAAGTTACGCAGATGCTGCCGGCGGAGTGGGGGGAAGCCAGGTAGGCGTTCCAAAAACTTAATTTCCCTCTGACTTTCTCGAACTTTCAGATGGACTAGCCTCTGTTCAGGCTTTGTGGCCAGTACCTGGTTTGGCGTGCCAGATATATAAAAGTGACGCGCACGGCACAACCACACCCCCTTCGGCCAAAAAGATTGCGCTGGGACTTGGTGGGGTGGTAAGGTCATCGTTGGTTCCAGAGGGTTAGTTGGGGTTGATTCCCTAAAACAACCAAAATTTGGTCTGCAAGGTTGCAGCGCCTACCCACAATTGACACCAGAAAAATTCGGATTGCGGGCTCTTGAAAAAGCGAATCACGGCGGTGTTGAAGTTGCAAGAACCGATTGGTGTCTTTGGGGTTCCGGCTCATCTCCACTCAGAATAGGTGGAACCTGAGGGCTCCCAACGCGCTGGCACCTCCGCCTGAGACTTTTGATTCTCCTTCAGTTGAAGGTTGCGAGCTGTTTGGTCAGCGATCGGGCTCCTCCCCCCCCCCCCAGCGGAAAAATTTGATGCTTGAGGCCTCAAGGACTCCACACTTGGTTTCTGCCCTACTCGAAGAACTCAATTTGAATAAAGGGGGGATAACTGCACGCACAATTTTTTTTTTATTTTTTTTTATTTTTTTATTCTTTATTTTTGGTTTAATATTTAGGCCTTATATTTTGTTTTCATCTGAGATTTGGTATAAACTGAAGTCTTGTGTTGTTTTTCTCAGAATTGTTGCAATCATAGCAATCATAGCAATTGTTGCAATACTCTTGTAGGCTGCTGCAAGATGCAAGCTGGCGATGGTGATTATTGGTGAGTCTTGGTGAAGCTGGTTGTTACGGAAGATGGCTGTTGTTAAGGCTGGTTATTTCAGGTGGTGATTGTTGCTGAAGATCGAAGTTAACTGAAGATGTCTGGTGAAGTTCGGAGTTGACTGAAGATGTCTATTGTTGAAGGTGGTTGTAGTTGAAGCTATTTCAGGATTTGACTGCTGCTGAAGTTCGGAGTTGACTGAAGATGTCTATTGTTGAAGGTGGTGGTAGTTGAAGCTATTTCAGGATATGACTGCTGCTGAAGTTCGGAGTTGACTGAAGATGTCTATTGTTGAAGGTGGTTGTAGTTGAAGCTATTTCAGGATTTGACTGCTGCTGAAGTTCGGAGTTGACTGAAGATGTCTATTGTTGAAGGTGGTGGTAGTTGAAGCTATTTCAGGATTTGACTGCTGCTGAAGTTCGGAGTTGACTGAAGTTGTCTATTGTTGAAGGTGGTTGTAGTTGAGGCTATTTCAGGATTTGACTGCTTGTGGCTTTTGATTCAATGTGGTGAATTGACCCTTTTCAAGGTGATTGCAAGCTGGCCTTTTTTTTTTTCTTTTTTCTGATTGTGCAGTTATTTGGTAATGACTAGTTTGTAAATAGGGACTGACTTTATAAAAAAATGCTTGTGAAACCGAAGTGTTGGTCCTGACTATATTATGTAAGATTTACCACCCTCGTGATTTGCCTTTGGGGACTTCATGGGTTTATTTATTAAATGCCCCGGACGCAGTAACTCAATGCCAGATTTTTGGGCTACAACCTGAAGCAACGCTTTCCCGCAACCGGATAATGTTGTCTGAATTTCTCAATCGGCTTGAATTAAATGGGGGCACTCAACCTCTCCCCGAAAACAATCGACCTGACATAGATTTTGAAAACCGACCCGATGGCCCCGCCCCGGACGGTGTTCAACTCGTTGACTTCACTGATGCCCCGACCATTCCTATAACTTCCGCCACGATCACATCCAGCCTGCCATTACTGACCTCAGCTCCCTCCATGCAGGCTCCTGTTTCTCTTCCAGTAACGACCAACCCTTTAGTGACTGCAACCACTCCAGCCCACAGTTGCATTAGTCACGTGACAACTCCTCAGCCTACCGGCATTTCCCCATCCTGGCAAGACGTGGTACATGCAACAGCAATTGCGGTTGGCCAGCAGGTAGCCTCAGCAATGGCTCAGTCCAGGGTCACCCCCGCCCCTTCTTCAAGTACCCCACAAGTTTTTTCTGAATTATTGAAAGCTCTACCTGTAGTATCCGGTGATGACTCAGATCAACTTCTTTCCTTTTTGGTTCAGGTTTAAAAAATCGAACAATTGAAGCTCACATCTTCTGAAAATCTTATTATCAACGTTCTCCCACACACTTCCGGCCAACTTAGGAACTTTTGGTCTCAAGCTATCACTGATCGCACCTCACTCTTTGAATTGATCACAAAGCTGCTAAATTTTTTCGCCCCCCATCAATTGCGCCATTCAATGATTTCCAACCTCATTTACCGCCCCCAGGGTCCGCAGGAAACCTTGCCTGAATTCGCTGAAAAGCTTCGTGACTACGCCACTCTCCTGTTACCTACCTTGGGTGTTAGGGAGCTTCTGGACATAGCTCTGAATGGTCTGAACAGGCAAACCCGTGCCCACTTGGCCGGTTTACCAGCTCCCACCTCCCTTCAGGACCTCCTGTCTCTGGCACCGCGAATTGAGGTTGTGCGCGACCTTGAGCGTAGCGCCACTTCAGCGTACAATACTAGGACCTTCCACCAGGAAACAGCCTATCCTCATCAGGCCCCAAGCAATCAGTTTCAGTCACCATCTCACAGGCCCAACTTCAATAACAATCGTCAACACAGAGCAAATAATCCGCAGAACTCCAGAAATTTTTCTGGTCAAAACCAAAACAGATTCAATTCTTCCTTCAACCCTAGAGTACCTGATTTTCCTTTTGCACATTTTGGGCTTCCTGACACCAGACAGCAGCGTTATCCACCCCCAGGTCCCCAACAGGGCACCAATCACAATTCTGGTTCCAATGGGCAGGGAAACTCCAGAGGAGGGAGGCATTAGGCGGTACCCCCCCTCCAAACAATCAATCCGCCATGTACGCTTCTTTCTTTATGTCTTACCTTCCCACTCAGCAGCATTATCCACCCCCAGGTTTCCCGCAAGTCGACAACCCCGATTCTGGTTCCCATGACCAGGAAAACCCCTGAGGAGGGAGGTGTTAGGCGGAACCCCCCCTCCAAGCCATCAACCCGCCATTTCTGCTTATTCCAAAATTCCGTCAGCCACTCCCAAGAGAGGCCCAAGCATTCCCAAGCTCGAACTTTGTAAGGTCCCTTTGACTTTTGGGAATGTATTAAACATGTTAGCACTTGTAGACACAGGATCATCTTGTTGTATAATGTCCTTTCCAACCTTTCAGGAAATCAGAAGAAATAGTCATGCTATTTCTGCAACTCAGGCAACATCCTTTTCTGCGCTTTCAGCCTCTGGCGATAGGGTTTCTTTCAAATTTCAGGCCCCAGTTCATTTCAAGATCGGTCATCTCTCTTGGACATTCACGTTTCAAATTGCTGAGCGGTTGCCCGTGCCCATCATCTTGGGTTCCGACTTTTTGACTAAGACCAAGGCTATCATTAACATGGCATCCCACACCTTAACATTTCCATATGGCACTCCAAAAGTTTTCACCTTGCTCTCACAGACTTCTCAGGATGATGCCAAACCCATAGCCATGGGAGAAAATCTTACTCCGGAACAAAGGGATCAAGTCACCCAATTGATCGCTGAATTTCCCGAAACCATCACAAAGAATCTAGGTCGCACCAATATTCTTGAATATCATATCAGAGTAAATTCTTCCAAAATCATCCGTAACAAGCCTTATCAGTATGCACCACCCAAACTAGCACTCATGAGACAGCACATAGATGATCTTCTGAAAAAAGGCGTCATCAGGCCATCGAGTTCTCCTTTTGCATCAGCCGCCTTCCTGGTTCCCAAGAAGGGTGGCAAAACTCGAATGGTGGTAGATTATCGCAATTTGAACCAGATCTTAGAACTTGACGCCACACCAATGCCAACAATAGAGTCAGCTTTCCAACATCTGGGTCAAGCCAGATGGTTCACACTTCTTGATCTCAACTCTGCATACAACCAAATCCCTCTTTCAGAACAGTCCAAGCCTTACACATCTTTTGTTGTTCCATGGGCTCAATTTGAGTTCAACTATCTTCCATTTGGCTTGGCATCAGGAAGTATGGTCTTGACCTCTCTCATAGACAAGATTTTCGGGGATATCAAGTTCAAATATGTTTACAATTTCTTTGATGACCTTTGTGTATACAGCAACGGATCCTTTGATGATCATCTTGTTAAGGTTCGTTCTGTGATCGAGAGACTGCGAGATGCTGGTCTCACAGTCAATCCTGAAAAGATTACAGTAGCTTCCAATCACATTCAGTTCCTTGGCCATATTTTCGCAAACCATTCAATATCTATTCATCCTGACCGCACTCAACCGATAGATAATTTCCCGGTTCCCAAGAATGTCAAGCAGCTTTCTAGGTTCTTGGGCATGACCGCCTTCTATGCTAGATTCATAAAGGATTATGCCATCATTTCTCAACCACTCAATCAACTGAAGCGCAAGGGTGTGGATTTCATTTTCGGTCCAGAACAACATAAGGCCTTTGAAGCTCTCAAGGCTGCTCTTGTATCTTCCCCCATCTTACGGATGCCCGATTTCTCAAAAGAGTTTATAGTTCACACAGACGCATCTGGAACTGGAATTGGAAGTACCCTTTTTCAGGAGCATGATGGTCAACTCTTTCCTGTTTGTTATTCTTCTCGCGCACTCAACAAACATGAATTGAATTATTCCACCTTACAACTCGAGTGTCTTGCTATTGTTTTTGCTCTCCAGAAGTATCAGCAATACCTCGAGCATAGGGAGTTTCAGTTGCACACAGATTGCTCCGCTTTAACATGGCTCTTGAACCACCCCCGTCAGGTTGGGAAAATAGCAAGATGGATATCCTTCATTAATTCTTTCAAGTTCCAAATCCATCATATTCGTGGGAAGGACAATTTGGTAGCTGACTGTCTCTCCCGCCTTTTTGAAAACACCGACCCTACTGAAGCCCCTCAGGAACCCTCTCCACCAGTAATGTCACTTTTTGGCATTCCTGAAATTTTCAAAGACATAGCCACACATCAACACGAAGATCCCGAACTTTCCAAACTCATCCGTAATCCCCGAAGGCCACCAAACTACACTGTTGTTAACGGTGTATTGATGCACCGTCTTCCCAATCAGAACAAACCAAGGGTGGTAGTTCCTGCCAAACTCTTTGATATGCTGTTCCGCTATTATCATGAATCCCCCAGTGCAGCTCATCTTGGTATCCGCAAAACACTTGCCCGCATAGAACCTTTCTTTTGGGCAAAGGACCTCAGGCAAATTATCACCGATCGAGTAAGATCTTGTGTTCAGTGCCAACGTTGCAAACAAGCCCCGAACACCAATGTTGGCCATTTGGCTTCCGAGGTAGTTTGCAAACCTTGGGAGAAGATCTTTGTGGACCATATCGGCCCTTTGCCTAGGTCTACCAAAGGCAACAAATACATTCTCACCATTGTAGATGCTTTTTCCAAATTTGTAATCATGCTACCCGCCAAAAACACTCAAGCGTCAACTTCAGCATCCCTTCTTACAAAACATGTTTTTTCAATTTTTGGCCCACCAAAGTATCTAGTTTCCGATAATGTTTCAAATTTTCGCTCCAAAGTATTCCAAGAGCTATGCTTGGGACTTGGAATACAGCACCTTTTTACCAGTCCTTACTACCCCAATCCCTCTCATGCCGAGAGGGTCAACAAACAGATTAAAATAGCAATCAGGATCTTTCACAACCAGTATCAACAGTTTTGGGATCAGGATCTTCACTGGTTCCAAATGGCCTTCAACTCTGCTGTGCATGAATCCACTCAGAATTCCCCATCATGTCTTTTTCTTGGCAGAACCCTATACCATCCCTTGGAACTCCAATGGAACCTTGACAAACTTGTCGATTCCCAAGGAACCGCTCCCTCTACCCAAGATGATTGGTCAAGAGCAATTGAAAGCCTCCGTAAAGCCAGAGCCAGCCGAGAAAGGAAGTACAATCACAACCGATCACCCAACACTTTCAACCCTGGCGACTGGGTCATGTTCAGATTGAACCCCATCAGTAAGGCGGTCGACCACATAAACCAAAAATTATTGCCTATGTGGTCGAAACCTTGTGTCATTGAAACCTTCACCTCCCCAGTCACTGTTCGCTTAGTCGACCCTGTCAATAATAAATTCATCCGGAAAGCTCATGTTTCACAGCTCAAAAGATTTTTTCAGCCAGCAACATAAATTAAATTTCACTCACTACCTAAGGTTACACCCTGAAAAAGATCGTTGCCCATTGTACATATGCACCTAGTGATAATAGGTTAAGCTTTTTTCTACTCTTCTCCTTCTCTTCCCTGGTATGAGCGGGGGAAGTGAGTCTAAGGTTTCATCTTCCTCTGGATGGGTGAACCTACACTTTTCCTCTCCGCTCATATTCAGGTAAACCCTCCCTTCTTCGTCACCTCGTTGCACGGGAGATACGTTTGCGTTTGGGTTTTTCCTTTAAAACAAATTTTTTTAAATATAATATAACTTTACTGTTTGACCTTAATTTTATTTTAATTTTTTTTATCTTTTATGGTCAACCAGTGAGGGCCCATGCGCAGGGTATCCTGCAACGACAAGTTGCTAGCTACAATTTGTCGAGCACCGAGTGACACTTAGTAGATTCTCTCTTTTTCTTTCCTATTCTCCTCATTTCTAGCCTTCTTTTATGGTCGACCATGCAAATCAATCTAGTCATAAGTGTGTAGTTAGTGTAGGGCACATCAGGAAGAATGTCTAGGTAGTATCAATCATCAGGACAAGCCAATATCTTTTAGTTTTACATAAAAGGTTAAGTAATATGGAAAGGATGGTAGTTTATAAGCTGAAAAGGGGTATTCAAAGAAAAATAATTTGAATATTTAATCTCCATGTGCATTTCTGGGTTAGGGCAAAGCGCTTCTCGTGCGTAAAATTTAAATGGCCAATTTTTTCAAATGCGCCAAATCCTTAAATTTTCCTTCATTTTATGTTTCCATGTACATCACTACCTTTATATTTGTATAGTTACTAACATTCTTTTAGGGAATTGCTGCAAAAATTGGTTTCCTCCACTTCAGATATGGGTTGGGTTCCATGGCACCTGGTGTGGTATCTTCGAGTCCACATCGGTCAGTCTCGCCGGACTGATCACCCTAAAATGTCGTATTGTCAGCGATCGGTCTACCCTGCACTAATTTTGGGGTAAATCTTACATAATATAGTCAGGACAAACACTTCGGTTTCACAAGCATTTTTTTATAAAGTCAGTCCCTATTTACAAACTAGTCATTACCAAATAACTGCACAATCAAAAAAAAAAAAAAAAGGCCAGCTTGCAATCACCTTGAAAAGGGTCAATTCACCACATTGAATCAAAAGCCACAAGCAGTCAAATCCTGAAATAGCCTCAACTACAACCACCTTCAACAATAGACATCTTCAGTCAACTCCGAACTTCAGCAGCAGTCAAATCCTGAAATAGCTTCAACTACAACCACCTTCAACAATAGACATCTTCAGTCAACTCCGAACTTCAGCAGCAGTCATATCCTGAAATAGCTTCAACTACCACCACCTTCAACAATAGACATCTTCAGTCAACTCCGAACTTCAGCAGCAGTCAAATCCTGAAATAGCTTCAACTACAACCACCTTCAACAATAGACATCTTCAGTCAACTCCGAACTTCAGCAGCAGTCATATCCTGAAATAGCTTCAACTACCACCACCTTCAACAATAGACATCTTCAGTCAACTCCGAACTTCAGCAGCAGTCAAATCCTGAAATAGCTTCAACTACAACCACCTTCAACAATAGACATCTTCAGTCAACTCCGAACTTCACCAGACATCTTCAGTTAACTTCGATCTTCAGCAACAATCACCACCTGAAATAACCAGCCTTAACAACAGCCATCTTCCGTAACAACCAGCTTCACCAAGACTCACCAATAATTACCATCGCCAGCTTGCATCTTGCAGCAGCCTACAAGAGTATTGCAACAATTGCTATGATTGCTATGATTGCAACAATTCTGAGAAAAACAACACAAGACTTCAGTTTATACCAAATCTCAGATGAAAACAAAATATAAGGCCTAAATATTAAACCAAAAATAAAGAATAAAAAAAATAAAAAAAAAATTGTGCGTGCAGTTATCCCCCCTTTATTCAAATTGAGTTCTTCGAGTAGGGCAGAAACCAAGTGTGGAGTCCTTGAGGCCTCAAGCATCAAATTTTTCCGCTGGGGGGGGGGGGGAGGAGCCCGATCGCTGACCAAACAGCTCGCAACCTTCAACTGAAGGAGAATCAAAAGTCTCAGGCGGAGGTGCCAGCGCGTTGGGAGCCCTCAGGTTCCACCTATTCTGAGTGGAGATGAGCCGGAACCCCAAAGACACCAATCGGTTCTTGCAACTTCAACACCGCCGTGATTCGCTTTTTCAAGAGCCCGCAATCCGAATTTTTCTGGTGTCAATTGTGGGTAGGCGCTGCAACCTTGCAGACCAAATTTTGGTTGTTTTAGGGAATCAACCCCAACTAACCCTCTGGAACCAACGATGACCTTACCACCCCACCAAGTCCCAGCGCAATCTTTTTGGCCGAAGGGGGCGTGGTTGTGCCTAGGCTATTGAAATCATGAAAGCAATTGCTTAATTCATCCAAACCCAGAACTGGAAAATTCAAATTTCAACAAAATTTTACCCAAGGGAAACATTTGGAACAAAATAAAGCCAACAAATTAAGATTCATAGGCTTAGGCCTATTTATCAGTGGCAGGCTGGCTTAAGCTGTACATGGAAAAGAAAACAGGAATTAACAAGGACCTTTTCAGGTTAAAAACCAATTTAGGCTGTAAAAATCTGGCTAAGTTAAATTATTCAAAGCACAATATGGCAAAGGGTTTTATATCTGCTACCAATTTGAAACTGTTGGAGTTGTTGGTTGTTGGAAGAATGGTGAGAAAGGTTGTTGGAAATAGTCAAATATGGACCAGGGTGGAACATTATGGATCAATGTGGATGTGTGTGGTACAATAAGGTAATCCTGTATTATCAGGAAGGATTGACCAGAGCAACTATTACAACTATGAAATGAATAGGATAATTTAACTAGGTGGAAGGTTTACCCTGAGGCCGATCGTACCCATTGCCATATGGTCACCTAAGCCAGCTTTGATGAACAATAATTAAGTAATTAATTCCATGTACAACCTTATTAAACGCCAGAAGGGCCTACCTGGCATGTGACTGGGAATCACTGTCTGAAATTAAGCATAACTGTCCAATGGGTGATAACTATGATTCTCAATAAAGGTTTTAATTAACTATTGAGCTAAGTAATTTACTTTGGCAAGATAATAAGACAAGCAATTTTCCCTGATGAAACTACATTTGTATTAAATTGAAGGTATCGCCTCTGGAGAGGCGAAAACCACAGAAATTCACATCTTACCAAATCCCCAACTAGAATTTTTCCCCCCGGCACCCCAAACTAAGCCAAACTAGAACATTTTAGGTTGATATCGACTAATTTAATAAAAAACCCTAATTCTTAGCATTAATACTTATCGCTGGTAGCTGGGTATGAAGGTTGTAAGTTACGCAGATGCTGCCGGCGGAGTGGGGGGAAGCCAGGTAGGCGTTCCAAAAACTTAATTTCCCTCTGACTTTCTCGAACTTTCAGATGGACTAGCCTCTGTTCAGGCTTTGTGGCCAGTACCTGGTTTGGCGTGCCAGATATATAAAAGTGACGCGCACGGCACAATATGAATATCTATTGACTGTATAGATGCAAGTAATAAGTTGGTGAATGACATGTTAGATTTTTACTTTCTGTTAATACTGCTTGGTAGGCCCATCAAAATTTAATAAATTCAATATTTTGCTGGCAAATGATGCCCTAAGCCGACCTGAATTTCAACTGAAATACCCGAACCCGACCCGATTTTTTTTCAACTTACGTTCCCAAACCTGACCCGATCCGAATTTTTTTTAAACTTATATACCCGAACCCGACCCGACCCGAAAATTGATGGTAATCCAATACCCGACCCGGCTTGAAAAATCACTACCCACAGACCTCTACTTGAAAATAAATCCACAGAACATATATGGTTTCACACAAAATTGGAAATTTCCGTGGCCACTGACCATTTTATCAACCATAAGAGAAATTGCAGTTGCTTAAGTTGACCATTTGAAATACTATTTAAAACAGGTTTGCCAACATAGCTGATAAAACTTGAACTGTAACTAAGCTGTTCATGTGTATAAAAGTACTATTGTGTATTCTTAGATGACTAAATGTAAATATTATACTTATATACTAAGCCTGCTTTGAAAAGGGAAAGGAGGTTATTATGTAATGTTAAGGTTTGGTCAATTTCGGGAGTTGATAAACCACTGGAAACTCAGTTCCCATCTTCTCAGTTCTGAAGGATTACATTTTTTATTTTGATTAGGATTTTTGCGGACATTTGCCATCACTGATTAGTGAAAAACTTTTTTACTAATCAGTGATGGCAAATGTCCGCAAAAATCCTAATCAAAATATAAAATCACCATCACCAACAATGAATTTCAAACAAAGGATTACATTTTGTGGGTAGCATAGAGAAGAATCAAACAGAGGTATCTTCTAATGTTGCTCTCAGTGTGTGTTCTGCGCTGCCCAGCTTGTGTCTAGGATTTAAGTTTACCATTAACTCCGCGAGAGAGCAGCACCGTCGCTGCCCTCTCCTAATTAACTTAACTGTTACTAGTAACTGGATGTAATTAGAAACTGGTAACTTAACTGTAACCGTAACTGGATTTAACTGTACCTAGTACTTGGGCGCAACAGAAGACCCATTTAAAAGCGACCTCTGTTTGATTCTTCTCTGTGGTAGATGTTTGAGTATTTTAGATGAAAACAGTTGTTGAAATCTGGATTGGAGTGTGTTGATGCATGCCGAACCACTGGTTTGTCTCTGTAATTATTCTTTACATCCCGTCGATGACCATTCATTCTTGTACGAAATTGGTTTTTTGTTAGGCCTATACATTGAGCTGGACATTCTTTACATTGGAGGTGGTAGATAACATTGCTTGTATTGCAGGTATTGTGTCCTTGAATTTTGAAAACTGCATCTGTGAAGTTTCTTGAAAAAGTTGTACTAGGCTACTAGGCTGATTGATGGGACAAGTTTCACATCTAGGCATGTTGCAGGGGAAAGAGCCACTCAGGGGTCTGTCATTGGTAGTAGACTTTGGATATGGTATTTTCAAGTGTATAAGTATCTTTTTTATGTTGGGCGGTTGGCGAAAAGTGGTAGTTGGGAGGGTTTTCAAAAAATCTTTTGTGTGGGGAGAGGAAGGATTCAAAATTCTTCAAGCCTCTCCCCAGACAAAAGATTTTTTGAAAACCCTTCCAACTACCACTTTTTACCAACCACCCAACATAAAAAAGATACTTGTACATCCGAAAATACAGATCCAATAGATAATAGACAATAGGCAAAATTTCTATGTTAACATACTCTCCAGGAATAGTAATAGGGTCACAAATTCAGAACAAGATACATTGGATGTTGTAAATTGAGTAATACAATGGAGTGGTAAAATTGACAGAAATAACAGATAATAAACATTATTGTTAAAACTCAATAAAAACAATTAAGTCAGGATGACAAAATGATGAACAATCACAATAGTAAAACTCATCAAGAACAGTGGTTGGTTTTAGATTTAATAAACGGTATCAGGAAACTGACACATACTTTCTCCCTTCAAGTCATTTAAAACCAGAAAACATATTTAGTGAAATAAAACAAATTATTAATTTATTATTACACAAATGTTGGCCTATACCAAATGTTATCAAAATCGGTTAGTAAATAACAAAGATATCGGTTTTTAAATATTCGCCATAAGAATAACACTGGACAACGTACTGCGTTTACCGCCAAACTAAAATATCAATTATCTCCGCAACCAGTTGACGTAAACTAATGATTCAAAATACTAGATTATTTAGTTTTCAAATCAAATTTAATGGTTGCAAGTATATTTTCTTTAGAGGTCACAGATTTAGAGAAATTTGAAAAATTTGAATTTTTTAATACTTAAACCCCCAAAACTTCTGAACCTGAATTTTCACAGACATGTGGGTGGTGTCATTTTGTTTGTCATCTTAAGCACTAAAAACCATGAAATTTTTATCAAAATCGTTAGAGCCGTTTTTGAGAAATTTGGATTTTTGTCATTTTTTATGGGTTTTTATGGGGTAAATACCCTTAAAAATCAAAAATTCAAAAAAATGGAAAGTACACCTGGAGATACCACGGCTTTATACCTACATGCCAAATTTCATGAAAATCGGACCACTGGTGTCGTCTCTAGCTTTGTTTACATCCACACACACACACACACACACACACACACACACACACACACACACACACACACACACACACACACACACACACACACACACCACGCCAAAAACCACGTTTTTTGATTCAGGGAGCACTAAAACAAATATATCCACTATAACAACTCAAATTCGAAAATTTTGACGAAAACAATCATTTCTCCTTATACTATGTATAGGGGGGAGAAAGTAAAAATGATGACTACCAAAGACTACCAAGGACTACCAATGACCAACCTAATGACAAGTTGTATTGCATTGAAGTTTTGCCTCATGTCGGCACAGGTGGCTCATGCCTTGTGTTTTGTCGTGAGACAGGAGTGTGTCAAGCGCAACAAGGGCACGGTGTACGATTTGATGGCGAGTCACGGGGACAAGCAGAGCATGATCCGACTGACGATTGCAAACAAGGACTTCGAACGGGTGATCCAACAGCATATACACAAGGGGGACTTCTACAAAGGTAAGGGTTTGAAGTATATAACAATGTAAACCCCTCCAAATGTTTTGTCATAGATGTTGTATGGTCGAGTGGCTGAAGGCCGTAAAGGTTAATAATGAATTGGCATCAGATAATCAACTCATATATATTTATTGACTAGACTCAAACACAAGTTAAACATCCAGAATCAAATCGCTACCCAACTATGAGAGAGAGAGCAAGTTTACAGGGACTCACCTAGCAGCAGTGGTGTGTACATCACGCGGCGATACGGCAGACAGACCGACAGATAGTCGGATCGTCTGCTTTTATAGAAACCGCCGACAGCGGGGTATTCTCCCTTGGTAACACCGAATGATAATTGACCGCACCACGTGTGCATTATCGGCACATGACGCATAAGGGTGACTTAGATCTAGTTAATAGAATTGGGCTGAATAATTGCTAAATGTATGGTTAGGGTGGGTTCACCCCAAAAGGGAATAGTTGCTGATTATAGTATCAGGGAAGTTTTATTATTCTATTGGGAGATAACATGTTATTACCCCAGATTTGGAATTGGTTCTATTGTTGTTATCGGTCAGCTGGTTCTTTGGCAATTGCAGTAGCAAATGTTCAGGGAATACCATCTGTGCCATATTGGTTAATTTTGGAATTGTAAATCGGCCAGATGTGTTAGTTCTTACATCTGTGCTTGCAGCTGTCTCTGACTCAGCCCTTACATACAACATAGAATATAGAAAGAACTATGCTACTGGAACGTGCACTGCCCATAAGCCTCATGTTGTAGTTTCCAAGTGCATCCAGGGCCGCGCGGGCGTGAACATAGGGCAATAAGAGGACGGGTTCATTGAGGGTACGTCCTAAGGTTTCCAAATAAACTGAGGCTAGAGGTAATTACAGTCAAATAAAAATTATCAAATTTGGCAAAGAGTATGTATGTTAGTACTGCTCACTAAGTATGATTTTTTAGTTCAAAATAATTTTACTGGAACTTCAATAATTAAATTCAACAATGAAGATGAATTAAATTTATATTCATGATGTGAAAAAGTAAGCGAAGAAAATTTGTATGTTTTAGTCAGAAAATTTAGGATCACTGACACATTTTAGAAAAAGAGTTGAAACATGACATATATTTTTTTGAAAATACTGTGAACAGTCTTTAATGAAAAAGTCCAGGATGAAGATAATAAAAATTGCTCAAAATAAACTAGATGTCATTTTGTTGCCATGCGCACGCAGCATTCGGATATTTACCTTTCAGTTTTTGAAGATTTTTTAGTATTGACATTGGTTATCTTCGTTCTTAGAATGTAATTTACATTTAATTACAACTAGTTGCTGCCCACGGCTTATTAAGAAGAAGATTATTAAGATGTGCTTATTCGTTTAGAAATATTGCCTTTCTTATCTGTTTCACACACACACATTTTTGACACGTACAGTAGAGCCCCTCATATCTAGCCTCGGTTTTACCCGTCCTTGGTTTATCTGGTTGCTTCTCAGAAGCCTCCATCAAAACATATTCCCCACAATTGCATATGCATATTCCCTCTGATTATCTCTTGGATATCTATCTGTTAGGGTTGTGTGAGTATTCGACCAGTCGAGCTTTTTATATCAAGCTTTTCAGTATTCGGCTCGGCTCGACTTTTTTCGAAAAAGCTCGACAATCGAGCCAAGCTTTTGATAAGAGAATTCTCATCAGAAAGATAATCATGTGTCGATCTATTTTTGGACACATTAAACCGGAAGAGCGTTTCCCTCCCACGAAAAACAAACAAAAAATATTCCTTAGTGATAACGAAAGGACAGGGAACAAGAAATATTTCTCCATTTAGACGGAAATTGGAGCTATATTTAGTTGACCTTGGAGAACCGTGAAATACAGCATTCAAGTCTATTGTTTTATCATGGCTTATCTCTTAAACGGTACATCGTACAAGTCTCATTTGATTTATAAAAATAAGACAAAAATTATGAGCCGTAATTTATAGTTGTATGACAAGTAGTTTGTATTTTTGCATTTTGTGGTAAGGATTCCTTATCACCTAATTAAATCACGCTCTCTGACATACGCACACACCACTAAGTCAGAAAGTGACAAAAACAGGAACACGGGCTTACTTGGAGTAAACCAAGCCTCTTTTCCCCCTCCCTGGCCACTGATAAGGAGAGTGAGAGAGGTAGCTGTTTCTTTCTTTCCCTATATTTGTCCTATCTTCTGATCTTTCTTCTTCCTAATTTCCTTGAACTGCACTTTATTTTCTTCACAAAAGTTTAGAAATGCAACTAATTTTAGGATTACAATCAATCATTGTTGTTATTGTATTATTTGATTCTAATATTTGACTAAGTGTAAATATGTTATTATTATACTAGATATAACCGTTTTAAAACCTGTCCATCAACTCCCTTCACCTCTTGAAATTAATGTTGTAGTAACTATATGTAACTAGTCTAATATGTAATTTAATTTATTATTTTTAACCGTTTATTATTCTGGACTAGCAAAGTATTTTGGAATTGAGAATAAAAATGTAGATTTTGAATTTGTTATTTTTCTTCATGAATTATTTTTTGAGCCAGTTTGATTAATTTATGTAATATAATACAAAATATTGATGGACCTATCAGATCATTAACTTTTTTTTGGAGATAAGCTTTCTAGTTTTGAGCCGGTGTTCTTTAAGTTTGGTGGTGCATCTTTTAAAAATAAAATCAAGCTTCATAATTCCTTAATAATTTGGTGATTGTTAAAAAGCTCGGCTCGAAAAAGCTGGAGCTCGAAAACTTTTGAAAAAGCTCGGCTCGAGTTCCAAAATCACTATTCACACACCCCTACTATCTGTTCACATGTTTTTTATCTCTGAATTTATTATGGCTCCAGTTTACTGCCAACAAACAGAATAATGCAAACGTGTACTGGTACGTTCAGCAAGACTCGTCTCCGTCACCCATAAGACCACACACGGCGAATCTCTCGCCAAATTTTTTGGCAAATAGGATCCACTCTAACTCGGCAATAGTGAACTTGAGCCGATGATTTGCACTGCTATGAGTGCTATGTAATGGCAGTACTCAGTTGAGCTAGTAACTTCTAATCTGTTGTTTAATGTGTACGGTTTTCAGTGCAGTTATTAGTTCTTTGTTTGAAATTCATTGTTGGTAATGGTAAGTTTAACCGCCATCACCAACAAATTTTTTTTTGTGTCCAAATCAAAATATAGTTATTAGTTGTTTTGTTTTGTCAAGTACATTGTAGGCCTATGGCAGGCATTCAGATGAAAGAAATGATGGTAACAAATACTGCTGAATAGTGAAATGATTTCATTAATTCAAAACCATGGATTAAACGAGATCAATTATGAATGATATCATTTATGATCAAGTTATGAATAGTGTTGGTTTTAATAAGACGTATTTTTATTTTATCATCCAAAAAGGCGACTTAAAGCTCTACTTTGGACTTAATTCATTAGCTGTGGATTATTACTTAGGTATAATTAATCGTTTTCAAAATAGGTCGGTTTATCTGGCCTAATCGTTATCCGGCCTGGGTTCGGTCCCGTGGAGGCCGGATATGAGGGGTTCTACTGTATTAAGTATGACATGTCGATGTTGCAGCGCTGGAAGTGTTGCGAAAACAGAAGGAGAAGTCGCTGTACTACACGTTTGCTCCGGCGTTGATCCAAGCGGTGCCCAAGGCGACGGTGTCGGCGCTGATCGAGCAGGGCCGAGCGCTGGACCCGACCAAGCTCCTGCCGGCGCTCGTCACTTGTCACTCGGACGAGAACCAGGTGACAGCGACCGGACGGCAGTACGGTAGAACAAATTTCTTTTGTTTAACTCGTTCAGCCCGGCGGAAGTTAACAGTCAGTTTTTTTTACTTTCCATAATTCCGGCGTGTGCCACCGGTGGCTCACCGCAGACTTTTCAAAACTCCGACGTGTACCACCAGTGGCGCAGCTCCCATTTGATTTGATGTTTTTCCACAGCGCTTCCGGAACTTTGCTGGGTTATATTATTATGTGTGTTCGTATTGTAGGGTCGTGTAGATACACCGTGGCCACCGGTGGCGCACATGTAAACTTTTTATTTTTAAAAATTATTGTCAAAAAGATCAAGGTGACGTAAAAATGCCAAAAATAGCTGAAGGGGCGTAAGAGACCTGGGAAGTGCTTTTACTCGTACAGAGGTTTACAATAACTAACAGTGTATCGTTCGCCAATTTGCCGCCCGCCGCGCCAAAGGCGAATCATGCGTGTGCCACCGATAGCGCACGTTGGCTGGCACATCGGCCCGTAGTGATTTCAGTTTGCCCACCAGACGACCTGTGCCACCGTTGGTACACTATTAAAATTTATTAATTTCACTGAAATTAACTATTTTAGTTAAAAACAAGGTAAAATCAAGGGATATTTTTAAGATCTAGTTAAAAGTACGACTCAGGTTAGTTTTGTCTTTTTGGTCAGTTTACCGATTATTGCAACGAAGACCGTGCATTAATAAGTTCAAAAATTCAGTCATGTACCACCAGTGGACACATCGGGCTGAAGGTGTTAAAGATTCAGCATACATTGACTTTGTATACAGAGAAGACCTCCTATCCTTGTAGCCCAGCTGTACCAATTTTCTTGACAGCCAGAATTTGAAGTGGACGTAGTTGTGCTTCGATAGATAGTGTTGTTATAAATGCTTAGCTCCTGTTTGCTCCCTAATCTGTTACTTAATTGCCTAAATAGCTCCGATTGAAAGCACAATTACTAGTAACAGCAGTATTCCTTGTTGAGGAATACTATAAATACGTCCTCTTTCAAATCCGGGCAAACACAAAAACTGGTACACTTATGGCGATGAAAAGTCTCTGTATTTTGTAGTCAGTGGTGTTACCGTCTTGTTGTCTGGCCGTCATGGCAGCCAGGCCTCCACTGACTGGGTCGGACAGTCGAATAATAGAGACGATTGTTTTATATTCATGAGAGAGTGTGCACAGGAGTACATCCAGTGGTGCCAAATAACTTATTCATGGTTTACAGTGTTTATTTCCAAGATTGATGTATCTACTAGATTGATCTTTTAACTGTGCCGTTGACAAATCTATATAGCATCACTAGTTTTAGACATTTTTCCCATTTTAAAATCTTTGAGTCAGAAATGGTTAGTCAAACATGAGTCAGAAATAGTCTATATTATTAATTCTGTAAGCGATTTTTTCCAATCAAAATTGTGAGAGTTTGACAGCTCGCAGGATGATGGGAGATGGCTCAAATGAAAGGTGTCGGTCCCAGGGTGTCGGGAAAAATAGCAGATTATGTCCACATATACTAGAAAATGAGAGATAATGAAAAATATCTTCCATTTAAAATGCATTGGGATTGAAAAACGTCTGCTTTGTTTACTTTAAACATGTGGTGCTAATGCTTGATTCAAAGCCATATGGTAGATGTTGACATCTGGGATTTTTTTTAAATGCAACTAACTGTGCACGTTCAATGTCCTATAGCAAAAAATATTTTTAATTTAAGATTTTCTGATTTTATAATAATTAGGGGTTTGAGTTTTTTCATAATTTAAAATTATAAAAAGGTAAGTACGTTTATTTAGTTTATGTTGTAACGATGCAGGTTTAATACCAAATGATCTATATATATATATAATTACGTAAGGGAAATTTTTGCACCGAAATTGTGGGCGTTTGGAAGGTCGCAGGATGATGGGAGGGGGCTGAAATTGAAGGTCTCCATCCCAGGGACTCGGGGAAAATACTGAAATCACTTTAAGCTTATTATAAAATGAGAAATAAAGTAAAATAGCTGTCATTTAAAAACCATTGGGATGTAAAAAGGTCTGCTTTGTTTTCTTAAAACCAAATGCTAGATATAATCATAATTTTGTGGATCCAAAAGCCTATTTTCTGAGAAGGTATTTTATACTATAGTAAAGAAGGAATATGCTTAGGGGCTATTAGCCCCTTCAAGCCTCTAGTTTTCATAAATTCTGGTAACAGTGTGAAGATAAAGATGCACAAACGGGGCATAGACATCAAACAAAAAATACTTAATAAAGATAGCGGGTCTATCTGTTTGAGTTATTGAAATTTGCTGTGTATGCAAGTGTACTGAATGGGTACCTGTATATGTAAAAAAATTGGTTTCGTAACCTTCCACAGTAATTAATAGGCCATCGTAAAATTCCTCACAGACTACATTTTATATGTCCACGATGGAATGCTGTCTTTAAAATACTGCTCGTGTTGTCACAGGCGAACGAGATCATAAGATATCTGGAGTTCTGTGTGAGTTCGTTGAACGTCCAGGAGCAAGCCGTTCACAACTACCTGCTCACGTTGTACGCGCAACACAAGCCCGACAGACTCATGAGATACCTCGCCATGCAAGGTACGCGATTCCCCCAGCGGGAACCTAATTGGCCTCTGCTAGTTTAGTTGCCAATACTGGGCACAACGATGGAATTTGTCTCGATTGGAGGCAGTGTTGTAGCTGTCGCTCAGTGAACAACTTCAGTTCCCCAGGGGAGGCTGGGCTTGACGGCAGGGTGGGCGGGGTACTGGCGACCATAATAGGGGCTAATATGAGGGCCACTTATCTCTTGAGGCCCATATCCAAGAGATGTGTTGGGCAAAGGTATATCTTTGTCCATCCAGTCAGAGCTTGGCCGATTCTATTCCATCCTTTTTCCTTTTGCTTCCCCTGCATAAATGTCCTTTCCTTTCCAATAGCCATAAAAAAAAGAAAAACATGCTGAAGTAAGCTCTCAGGGGACTCAGCCAGACTGGGTTCAATTCCCGGCTGTGGCTCTAACCAATTTTATCAAACGGAAGTGCTGTGAGGACAGGTAACTTCGTCAAGAAGATCTCAAGGTTCGTTAAGGACCTTGGGATTTGACGGAGAGTGAAGGCCTGCGAGCAGAGGGTGCACATTAACCTAATTCTGCTGTGTTGCAACTCAAGTGAAGCCCTCTTTTTTTTTTTAAAAAAAAGAAGGTTTTAGGGGGGGTGGGGTGCCTCAAATTGAATGCCTCAAACAATCAAATATGCAGATTAACAAGGTTTGCCTGTCTCAACTCCCTGTTTGAGAGAATGCATACTTACAGCAGTAGAAAGGTCTACAAACTGCTCCCAGAAGATGTCAGAAGCCAAACGGGAAAAAACTTAAGCCTACCCTAACCACTTGATAGGAATTCATCCGCCGCTTGGTTAGCAAAGAATCCCTTCTACTCCCTGGATGTGTCTGCAGCAGAGAGACACAATTCCGTAACACTTAGGCAACTGCGGCTGTGTGCAACAAGGACCCTAAATTAACGTGGAATGGCCATGTAGGCAAGGTTTGCATGAGATTAGCCAGAACTTTGTTCCTGCTTAGAAAATTGAAGTGTAACATGTCCTTTTAATGTATGATGATGGCTTACTTGCTTTTTTTAACAGCCATATTGTCTATGGGATCAAGCTATGGGGTCATTCACCTTCTGTTAAAAGAATTTTAACTTTGCAGAAAAAACTCTTAGGTTATTAGCAGGGGTAGGACCTTTCGAACACTGCAAGCCCTATTTCATAGAATTTAAGGTATTTACGTTTGTAAATATGTACGTATATATAGCTATATTCGTAGTATTAAGGCGCTTGTTCATGAATACCAAACTGTTAGTTCCAGAAATCCATATGAAACTCGCAACACAAACCAACTTGATGTGCCTAGGCCTAGGCTATCTAAATCAATGAACTGCTTTCCTATGACGGGCCTGAAAATGTACAGTGTGTTACCGAATGCTATAACAGATCTACCGGAAAGACTATTTGAAAAGCAGATTAAAAGCTATTTGCTTGAAAACCCATTCTACTCAATAGCATTCTAAAAATCTTTCTTAAAAGTAAATAAGTTAAATAAGTTTTGTACTAGTATATGTTTGAAACTTCACTTGGACCAGGAGCTACGTCGCTGACTCCTTCTTTTGGAAGATATTATGCCACAGTAAAAGACTTGTAACAATTCTAAGACTTGTTGGCACCTCTGTACTGACTTGGCCTATTGCACGTTTTATTGTCTAATGGCTCAATAAATTTATGTTATGTATTTATGATTTATGAGTCATGCAATTTGGAGTTGTGAGTAACCTAAAGGGTGCTCCGTGAGAAAGGGGCCTTAAGGAGATTAATTAAAATTGTACGGTTTACACCATTGCAAACCATTGATGTTTTGAGAATTAAAAGATTTTTTACTTAATTTTTTTTATATAATGTGTATGTCCTCTAGAAGATGAACTGAACACCGCTGATGATGTTTACAGGCCAGGAAGTGACGATGGTGAACTACGATGTCCACTACGCCCTTAGACTGTGTCGGGAGAAGGGACTCACCCAAGCTTGCGTCCAGCTGTCTGCGTTACTCGGTATAAATGTCAAGTTTTAAGTTTTTTTTTAATGTAGTTTTAGCGAATTTCCCCTATGGCAGGGCTTGTAACGGGTTATTTTTTTTATTTTTTGTTATATTTTTCGCTTGTGGTTTTTTTGTTATTTTTTCGGAATTTGTTTTTTTTGAATTTTGGTTATTTTTTTTCAACCTCATGAACTGCTACAAGCACTGTTCACACTATTCGTCTGTCAGACGATCTCGTAGCAGCATCGCGGCAGACGAATCTCGTCATCCTACATTGCAAGGAAACCAAGTCTCGTAGCGTGAAAACCAAGTCTTGCCGTCAAATCTTGGCAGATTTGTGATTAGTATGTCGAGATTTTCTTTTTTACTAAGGTTAAGAAAAAATATACTATTATTATTATTATTATATATTATTATTATTATTATTATTATTATTATTATTATTATTATATACAGTATAGCGCTGATTATCCGAACGTCGGTCATCCGAACTGTGGGTTAATCGAACCCCGTAATAATTCATATTTTGAACATGATTCTTAAGCAATTCAAATTTGCGCGCCAACCGAAACTCCCGTCGCGCTAGGATATCCATGTATTCTGATAGATTTCATAATAAAACTACGTGAATAATTTTTGTTTGATCATTTTTTAGCCTTTTTACTATTAAGAATTATGTTACATACATAATTTTAAAATGTTGTCTTTTCATGTTCAATTATCCGAATATTCAGTTATGTGAACACCCCTTGTTCCTAATTAGTCCGAATAATCGGCGCTCTACTGTATTTTTATTATTATATTATTAGCCCCAATATAACGCCGGGTTTCTAATTTTTAGCAACATTTTTTGTTTACAAAAGGTTATTTTTTGGTTATTTTTTCCTTATTTTAATTTTTTTTTTCAACCTCAAGAACTGCTACAAGCCCTGCTGTGGGGAAGAAGATGTTATCGTAGGTCTCATGGTAAGACCTAAGCCAGAGTCCATCATAACTTTTGTTTTGAGGTCCCCAGATGACAAAAACACCATTTGTTCATTTTCATAATATATTTATTACGGGTGGGCAAGTAGTGGATTTTGAATTCGAGTTGAGTATTAAGCCAACTACTCGAGTATCGAACCGGGTAGTTGTTTCTGTAAAGTAATGAAATGTAAATTTTTTATAAGTAATTAGGTCTTTGAATTACCATTAATTAAAATCTTTCATAAATTTTACTTATCAAATTTGTCTACTTGATTTAAGCTAATATTTTTTATTTTTCTTGGAAAAATAAAACTCTGATATTCTGATAACCCTACATTGCACAAACCCTACTTTAAATGAATAAATATTCTAAATCACTTAAAATAATAAAAATGTTACAAGATCACAAAATAAATTTATAGTATAATATGCATAGTTGTAAAATTTAAGCAGTTATAAGATTTAATTATAAGCCTATTATTTTAACTATCAAGAACAGGTTTATTTTTTCCCTAAAAATAATTGTAATTCAATGTAATTGGTATTAAATCTTTGGTGATATGATTTTGAAATAATTTTAAGCTTTTTTTATTCACTTTCTGGCTTGATGGGATAGTGAAATTATGAAATGTAGTCGGTACATCATACCAGGATCTGCCATTTTGACGTCATGTAATAATTGCACCCATATGGCCAACAGCTGTTGCATCCATTGCAAAACTTGGTGATGGTAGCTTTCGAACATCAAAACTTTTCATATTAAAACTTCTACAGTATTTGTAAACAAATATTTAATAGAAGTGCAAATTTTACTAATCAAATTGTAGATTACCCTCTGAATCTAAATGTGACCCGCCAAGGGAAAAGGGACCTTAACTTCCATTTTTTATAAATTGAGTTATTAGTACATCCTTAATCTACATTAAACACCAAACAAACTGGTGAAATAATTTTCAACATATCTTAAAAAATGCCTGAGTTAAAAAATTTTGAATTTGAAATAGGCCTATTAAAAACATCAATTTTAGGAAATCGGGGTCTAAAAATTCGCAAATTTCTAACTACAATCTTTTTGTTACTATTCACATTATTGGTTATGTTTTATATATAATTTTGTCAGAAATTTAAAGCTGAATATGAATCCTCCATTGGGTTTGTGTGAATCCTTTGTATTTTTTGTCAAATGCTGCTGAAATAGATAGGAGTAGTAAAAAACTCAACGTTTTAAAGACAAAATGTTTTATTACATGATAAAACCTAAAGTTAATTTTGGTTTTATACTCAAATAAGAATCTATTATAAAAATCTTAACAAAATATGACATTATATTAGGTGTCTGAGTTTTACTTTTTTATTTGTTGACCGTCTAGTATATTTTTGTTTGTTTTGAAACTTCACTTGGACCAGGAGCTACGTCGTCGACTACTTCTTTTGGAAGATCCTGTACATTTTCATAATCTGATTCCTGGATCAATGTTTAGCACGTCCTGCATTTATTCCTCACAGAACACTCAGATTTTCTTAACTTGAAAGTGTTAAAACAGCTTCGGGGAAGTTAAGGTTCCCTCTGTCCAGATTGCAAGGGCTTCGAAAAAAATTAATTTAACAGTTAAATCATTTTAAAAGTTAAATTCAGGTGTAAGATGGAACAAATATTGTTTGGAAACATATAAACAGTAAGAAACAAAAAATCAGAAAATGTGTTTTTCGACCCTATCCTCTAAAACTTGCTGTTCTGTAAAATTTTGTCTGGGAAGATAAGGTCCCTTTTCCCACGGTAGTTTACAAGTCCGGTAGACACCCTGTAACTCTGTTGTGTCGGCAGGACTGTGGCAGTCGGCGGTGGATCTGGCACTCTCCGTCAGCGTGGACTTGGCCAAGCAGACCGCGGGGCTGCCGGCTGGCGACGACGAACTCACCAAGAAACTGTGGCTCAAGATCGGTGAGTGGCGGGGGAGTTAAACCGAAATTCTCTTATTGTTGTAGCCAGTAGACACCTATTTTTATTCAAATTATTTTACCTTTTCAGGTAGGTAACGATGTCCAGAGTATCGTGATGCTGCGATACGCGTTTAGGATTAATCACAATCCATCTTCAGTCGCATGGTAGCACAGGTTACAATTGCCTACCTAACTGGTTGTCACAGTACATAAAACAAAACACAAACACAGAAGACGATGAACAAAGTACGAGAAATTTACACAGTACATTGTATTTGACATGTCACACAAGCATACCACTCGACAATAACACCTTCGGACAATTGGAGGCCTACAATCTTGTGCAGTACCGGTCATCAAGTCGGAAGATTGTAGGTCTACAATTGTCCAAAGGTGTTATTGTCGGGTGATACGTGTATGTGACATGTCAAGTACAATGTACTTTGTAAATTTCTCGTACTTGTTTTATCGTCTTCCGTGTTCGTGTTTTATTTTATGTACTGTGACAACCACTTACGTGGGCAATTTTAACCTGTGCTACCATGCGACTGAAGATGGATTGTGATTAACCCTAAATGCGTATCGCAGCATCACAATACTCTGGACATCGTTATCTACCTGAAAAGGGAAAAGTAATTTGTAGAGGTCTGCGGGTAGTGATTTTTCAAGCCGGGTCGGGTTCGGGTCGGGTAGTAGATTACCATCAATTTTCGGGTCGGGTCGGGTTCGGATATTATAAGTGGAATAAAAATTTGGGTTGGGTCGGGTTCGGATATGTAAGTTGAAAAAAAATTCGGGTCAGGTTCGGGTATTTTAGTTAAAATTCGGGTCGGGTTCCGGTATCATTTGTCAGCAAAACATTGATTTCATTGAATTTTGATGGGCCTACCAAGCAGTTACGAAGTAAAAATCTAACATAACATTCACATTACTTACATGTACACATAGAAGAAAAAATTACAGTTTGTATGACGAAAATAACTATACGGGACAAGAAATATTGATGAATTGAAGTTAGACAACGAACAAGATACTCCAAAACACAAAGAACAATTACATACACAAATATAAAACTTTACAATAAATTACCAACAATTATAAAAAAATTAAAAGATTTTTATTAATTAAAAGAAACAAAATTAAAATTAAAGATTAATATTAACTAAAAGACCAATTTAAAAAGTACATGAAGACATTCTTTAGAAATCATTGTATTTATGATACAAATGAATTTTTTAAGCTAAAATTTTAATAATGATATAATGTATATAATGAAAATTTTTTAAAACATTGTAATGCACCAAATGGTGCCATATACAATATACATTAACCAATACAGTCAATAGATATTCATATTCATGACTAAACTTATTATTTCAGAATTTATCAATGAAATAGTTTTATAACAACAATAATCAACAATAATTTATTTTCATCATAAAATTAGTTTTATTATAAAACTTCTATGAAGTAAATAATAGTTGATTTAAGAAATATGAAAGAGCAGGCAGCAACTATAAATTACCAGAGTAGAGGAAGGGAGGAAAGAGAAGGGGGGAGAGAGAGAGCTAGAAAAAACAGCTTCCTCACTCTCCTTATCAGTGGGAAGGGGGAAGTGGGGGGGTTTGTTTACTCATCAATTAGCCTGTCCGCCAGTCCGGTGTTATCTGCGTGCGTGCGTTTGTCTTTTCCCTACTACGAAATGCAAAAATCCAAACTATTTGTCCTACGACCACATATGATGGCTCATACTTTTTGTCTAATTTTTTAAAATATATTGTGACAAAAAAGAAACTTTTATCTATTGCCGATCAAGAGAAAATCCATGATCAAACAAAAGACTGATGTATACTTTGTGGTTCTTCAAGGTCAAATAAATAGAGCAGAAACTTTCCGAATTCCATCTAATTGGAGATATTATTTCCTTTCACTTGTCAACGTCCTTTCCTTATCACTTCAGGGATAATTTTTTGTGTATGTTTTTCGTGGGAAGGACACGCTCTTTCGGTTTAACGTGTCCAAAAATAGATTGCAACAATTATTTTCTCGATAAGACCTCTCGTATCATAAGCTCGGCTAGAAATTCCAGCTTACTCAAAGCTACTTAGTGTTGGTACCTACGACTATTTCATTGCGTCGGTTCCCCCTGGTCCTTTAAGTTGCTAAACAAGATACAATATTAAGCAGTAAGCGTACGATAATTTTGAGCCGGCAAGGAGCCGGTTGGTTGTCTGAGTTGAGACGTATAGTGAAGATTCCTTTTAAGTTTGACATCGTGATCGCAACCATCTTTGTTCGTCACATTATAATATTGCGTGGACGCTGTAAGTCAAAAGCTTTGCACACATTAATTATTGTTGAACATTTTTAAAGTTTCGGGTTTCTTCCGGGTAGTATGTCGGGTATCTTCAACCCGATTTCTTTTGGGTAGTAGGTACCCGCCCGACCCGACGTGTAATAAAAACCCGCCCGAATAAAACCCGAGAGGTGTCGAACCTGCCCGACTACTCGGGTTCACGTAACTACCCGAATTTTCGGGTACCAGCAGACCTGTAGTAATTTGAATTAAATTCTTTATCATGACAAACAATACAGTGAATTTGGGGTCTTTTCTGTTATACCTCCGCATTTACTGGCTATTTTCTAAAGATTGTGGATCAATTGGGAACGTCCAAATAACTATTTAGAACTGCAGTACACCTCGGATTATCCGGACCTCACATTATCCGGATCCCGGATTATCCGGACCGGTCCATCCGAGAAATTAAAAATCAAAATCACAGCTAAAACTTGATTTTAGCGAGTTTACCAGTAAAAAGTGCCTTCTAAAATTAAAATGCAAATTCAATTCAATTCAATTTATTTATTGATTTTTCCCACAAGGGGTACATCAAACAATTCAATAAATGTTTTTAAAATTTTATGACAATAAAGGATTCTTGATTCTCAACATGTAACAGTCTTGATACACTCTTTACAACATCAATTTAGCAGGGGTTAAGGTACATGATCGCTATTTAGGCAATGTAATGATCTCAGATTATCTGGATTTTTTCATATCCGGATTGGTGCTCTGCCACGTTAATCCAGATAATCCAAGGTGTACTGTACACTATAACATCTAAGAGGAGAAGTTTCTAGATTTTGTTGAGATCAGATAAGGTTTATCGCAAACAGGCCTCTGCATGCGCCACTTGCGTTATCGTTTTCTCATTGAGCACCGGCTGTTTGGTATTGGTTATCAGTCATTACGTGCTTCAGCAAAGCACCGTAACAGAAAAGTCGGTTACACCGTAACAGTTGTACAAGCCGTAATATGCTTGATTCCTGTCTTTAGTATGTGTGTTGGTGTATTGTTTTTGTGTGTCAATAAGTAAATGTTGTTATTAAAAAGTTGTTATTAAACTTTTTCCAACAATTAAACGTTTAAATGGTGAGTAAATATTGTATTTCGCAGTGTCAGTTCTATCCCGATGATTCTGGGTGTATGGAGAGTTGTTTGTAAATTACCTCCTTACCTCCTTCTTCATCATTGACCCTATTAAATGCGGGGATATAACAAAGAAGACCCAAACTTTGCTAGACTTTGGAGGAATGAATGTTCCATCACTGCCAGCACCGCACTTATCCCTGCGTACGAGATGGCTCTCTGATTATTTTTACATGACAGAGATTGTTGTTGGGATCATTGAAAAGGAGCTGTCACAATGTCGGTAAGATCTTTAGCCAGCCAGTGTGAACAGCTTCCCTGCACCTTGGCTCCTCCTTGTCTCTATGGTAAATTTTAACCATGGTTTTGGATACTCAGTCCCGCCCTGTTCTCGTGAAAAAGACAGATTGATGTTTATATTGGTTTAACCCTAGATAGGTATTGTTATTCACATATGCGCTGTTGGTATTGATACGTAAATTTTACTCTGTGGTTAAAAATTAAAATATGTTAGATGTAATGTATATTTGTTTAAAAAGAAGGCACCCAAATACAAGAAAACCTCAATAGTATTATTTACAATATAATAAATTTACATTATGTTTGATAGGTCAAATAATGTCAATAGGTCATGACATCTGCCTCTGTCTCGTTATCTTCGTGGCTCGCATTCTATTCTTTCTCTCCCCCTCCCCCATCCAGTATTTTGATTGCTGTGTTGTAAATAAAATTTCACTGAAAGGATAGTTTATTGCTTAAGACATTTTTGTTTAACATTTTCATTCAAGACGATAAACGATTCTTTCAGTCAAATTTTGTTTACAACACAGCAAACAAAATACTGGATGGGGGAGGGAGGGAGAAAGAACAGAATGCAAGCCAAGCATAAAAAATAGAAACTTTTATTTACTGTGCTACTATTACCCCATAAAACTATTCCGTACATTAAGTTTAAATGAAAAAAGGCAAAATAAGCCTTCATAAGCGATTCCAAGCTCACACACAATTTTGGTTTTCTTAACAAATAGGTAACCCTCGACAACCTTTTTTACATATATTTTGAAAGTTGATGTGCCATGTTAATTTATTATCTAAATAACAGCCTAAAACTTTTACACTGTTAAACGTCCTTACTAATGTTATGATCAAGTGAAAAGTGAATATTCTCAGTTTTTTCTTGGTTTACCACCAGAAAATTACATTTAAACATAGTTAATTATTAACAAAACAAAGATTTGTTATAAAAATAATTCACCAGAAAATTTATTTTTGGCAAAGTTTCCATGTAACACTTTAGTTTATGAAGGATAAACATATACAAAGATTGTACATGTACTAATTTTAATTTAACTACCTTATCTATTATTTGATGCATATCAGTTAATAGCTATTTCATTCCCTTATCTTTTTTTAATTGGATAAAAAAAATCGATTCCCTCTTTCAAATTGATTTAATTTGGTTTTATAACACCTTACTGAATCTAGTGCTTTCATCTGAACACACATGATAGTCTTAAGGATGAAGGTTTTAGGTTTCTTGTTCAAAGTTGGAAGCAGTGATCGGATTATGTCACTAATAGAAATTTTCTGTACAGCACAACACGTGGTCAGCAAAGACAACGACATCCAGCAAGCGATGCAGTTTCTGAAGGAGTGTGATCTCATCAAGATAGAAGACATTCTGCCATTCTTCTCGGACTTTGTCACAATTGACCACTTCAAAGAAGCCATTTGCAGTGCTTTACAGGTAATTTTATACTGACATTTAATCCAACAGTGCAACTTTCTTACCAATCAATTTCAATTATTTACACTATGCATACGTTAACTTTTAATCACCTTTAGAGTTTTTTAAAATAAAAATATTAGGTGATGATAACCTGTTTTTTTTGTGTATTTACATGAGGTAACATCTGTTGATTTACATTAATAGGAGAAAACTGTAACCCAAAAAAATCATAACAAATTGTTCTCTCCAAATAACACAAGCATTAATCTTTAGAACGAAGCCCTTTAGGAGTTTTAAAATATCGCTTCTTAGTGCCCATGCCATGTGAGGAGAAAACATGCAAAATTTTGTCCTTGGTGCAAAGGTTTGACTTGGGCATTGATCGGAATTTTGCTTGTATTAGGTTGTACCTAAAAACTTCTTTCAGTCCCACTTTGTCTTTCTGGGTTGTCACTTAGATTGGCTTAGTTAACAAAAAATTTATATAAAGTAGTATGTTTAAAAAAAACCGCTCAAAAAACAAACTTTGATTAATTTTGTTTTCAAAAAATTACTGATTTTAAAATTACACACTTCTCTTGATTTTGTTGTTGTTAAACTTAAGTTTAAATTTTCTCTACGGCCTGATTGGCTCTTCATTCTAGACTATTTCTCATTTTCAAACAATGGTTCATGATACTTCTATGTTAACCTTATGGGAAATAAGTAACATTCTATATCTCGCTTATTTCTCAACATATCTTGATAAAACTTGGTAAATGGCTTCTTCTAGTTCAGATCTACTAAATAATGAATTAAAAACAACCAGTTTTAATTTACCCAGCAAACCTGCGTACTCATCCCACATGTTATTCTTGTGGAGCTTACATGTCAAATCTCGCTGTATTGGATTTAAATATGTTGTTTTGCATTTGAAATTAGCTGAGTATGCAGGTCTGCTGCTACAGGGGGGGTATTGTTTCACCGCTGTATCCTGATGTCCGTTGTTTGGCCAGGAGTACAACCAGCACATTCAGGATCTGAAGGAGGAGATGGAGGACGCGACCCGCTCTGCGGACGTAATCAGACAGGAGATACAGTCCTTCAGGACCAGGTGAGTCGACCTAACCAGACCTGACATACCCTTGCCTGTCTTGTCCTAAACTATCTTATCTTATTCTAACCTAACCTATCCCACCTAATCTAACCTGACTTGATCCAACATAGCCCAACACTTAACCTAACATAACCAACCTTATCCAAACTTAACATAATTTAACCTACCCCAAAAGTTCCTAACTTATCCTAACGTAACTTGACTTGACCCATCATAGCCTAACACCAAACCTTATTCCATCTTAACATGATGTAACCTATCCTAATAGTTCCTAACTTAATCCTAACCTAACCTGACTTGACCCAACATAGCCTAACATCCCACCTTATCCTAGCCTAACCTATCCTATCCCAGTGTAACCTAACGAATCCTCTCCTAACCCATTCGACCTAACATAACTTAACATAACATAACATAACTTATAAATCTCAGAGAGAAAATATACCAGGACCAGGACCAGGTGAGCCAAACCTAACCTAACCTATTTTTTATTTGGATTTGGATTTTTGCGGACATTTGCCATCATTGATTAGTAAAAAATAAGTTCCACGACGTTTCGGGATCTGGAATCTGATCCCGTCTTCAGGTGGAACAAAACCTAGAACATAACAAGATTAGTAACACATAGCCCGGAAAACCGGGACAAAACACAGCTAAAACAGGAACTGTAAGATCAGTCACAAAAACACTATGCTGAAAATCAGTTTTGTGAATGATTTTATAGTTCTCTGTTTTAGCTGTGTTTTTGTCCTGTTCCACCTGAAGACGGGATCAGATTCAAAATCCCGAAACATCATGAAACTTGTTTTTTACTTATCAGTGATGGCAAATGTCCACAAAAATCCAAATACAAATATTAAATCACCATCACCAACAATGAATTTCAAACAAAGAACTAACCTAACCTAATGTAAATCCTAACATATCCTATTTTTTTCAGGAAAGGCTCTGGATTTTAAATTTAAAGGCCAGAAGGATAAACAGCAAGCTGACCTTTGAAAGAGTTCAGGCAGGCCATAGAAGATACATCATAAAATCACAATATTTTTCCCCGTTACAGAATTATTCAGGTGGAGATGAGGGATCCAACCTATCCTAACTACCTTAGGAAGTCCCTGATAGGACAGAATGTCATGACTTCTTGACTTAATGTGTTCTATGACCTGCCTAAGCTCTTTTAGAGGTAGGCAAGCTGTACTTTCTTCTGTTCCTAAAATTTACTGTCTTATCCTAATCTAATCTAACCAAACTTAACCTATCCTATCCTAACCTAACCTTACCTTACCTAACCTAACTTGACACAACATAGCCTAACAGAACCTGACATGGCCCAACTTAGAATAACCTAGCATGAACTCATTGAAAACGATCTGACCTGACTTCTCACCTAACCTATTCTAACCTTACCTATCGTAGCCTGACCTAACCTAACCATTGAAAAATATCAATAGTTAATTGATTCCTTGTTGACGTTGGTCCTCCTTTCTCTGTCACTTAACCCTGTGCGATCGGATTGAATATTTGCCGCTATTCCGTAGCGATCATGAGGCCAGCTCTACCGGCTGTCACCATTAGCATACAGAAGTCTGATTTTTTCCACAGCAGTTGTCATTTGCGCTCAGATGTCCAGCAGGGCTGGCCAACATAAAATCCAATGAACGCTCGAGTGTCCAGCAGGACTGGCCGATAAGTGCTGATAGCGTATGTTTTTGTTTGTTTTTCTAAATTTTGCCTGATGCCTGTAGAGCGCTGCAACCTGTGAGGAGTTACTTAACTAAATTATCGGCAGGCTTGCAACATTGAATAGTGAAAATACCTTACGATAACATTGCAGGCTTACAATAAAAACAATCCCAAGCTGCCGGGCGTGAAAAAAATCCCGAGCTGACAGGAGTGAGCCACCATGATGAATGCCGAGCTGACACGGAGTGAGGCGTGGCCAGTACAGCTGGCCGTCCGACCAGCGGAACCAAGCCGTACGGAAATTAATTCCGACTGGCTGCTGACTGCGTTGTGGCGACTCCTGCTGGCCTTATGTTCACAAAGGGTTAAAATAGTCCTAAATTTAACAATTTTGCAGAACTCATTTCTTGGTTGTCGGTCGCAGGTACACGGTGCTGGAGCTGGGCGATGCTTGCGCCGTGTGTGATATCCGTCTCATCCTCCGCCCGTTCTACGTGTTCCCTTGTGGCCACAGGTTCCACGCTGACTGCCTCGTCTCGGAGCTCAAGCTGTATCTGGATCCGCAGACCGTCAACAGGCTCAGGGACCTGCAGGTAACTGGCACTAGTTCGTTGAGTAAAAAAATTTATCTCGGGTAAGGAATCCTTTTGGAAAATATCTTTTTCCATCAGGCTCTAACTTAAAGCCTGGTTTCCACTATGACCAGTACAGTGGACAGTATCAGCTGAGGACAAAAGAACTTTTTTCTACTGTCCTACTGACCGGTCAATCTGGTTTCTGGCGTCTCTGTCCGGTTCTAGGTCAATTAGAATTGCCCGTATAAAGACATTGAAATGTAGAATTCAATCTTTTTATCGACACAGAAACCTTAGTGAAAATAATTTCAAAAAATTCACCTGTAGATGATTTTGAAAATTGAAACATTTTAATTTATCTAGGGAACTTGCTGAACCTGTAGTACTGATTTCCATTTATTTTAGTTATTCTTTATCCTGTTATTTTTATTTTTGTTGTTGGGGTGCCATTGTTGTATAGTCATCTTGTGGGTGTTCTTTGAAGTTGGTTACCGATCTTGTCATGTTCAAAATTCTTTTCCCCCCATAAGTTGGGGTCAGACTTCAGATCCCAAAAAGTTGTAAAACTTGTTAGTTGTATTCAGTGATATTTGTCTTCAAAAATCCAATTGATGACCTACGACTTTAATTTTGTCCTATATAATGAATCGTTGTTATTGCCACTGTGTGCATCCATTCCACGAACCGTTTAACCTTTAACTCCGAATAATTTAACCCTGATACTTTCCTGCGCACTAAACCAAACAAACAAAACACCTGCCCAGCATTAAACTTTTGAAACTTACACTAAACACAAAATACCCCCGTTGCAGCAGACCTGCATACTCAGCGAATTTCAAATGCAAAACAACATATTTCAATGTCCAACATAGCGAGATTTGACATGTTTTGGTAAGCTCCATAAGAATAACATGGGGAATGAGTATGCAGGTTTGCTGCTACAAGTATATTAAAACTGGATGGTTTTAATTCAATATTCAATAGATCTGAACTAGAAGAAGCTATTTACCAAGTTTTATCAAGATATGTTGAGAAATAACCGAGATGTAGAATGTTACTTATTACCCATAAGGTTAACATTGGGACAATGTACTGTGTTTACCACTTTCAATATCTCGGTAAACAATGGACATAGAGCAGTGATTCAAAATACTAAATTACTAAATTGTTTGTTTTTTCAAGCTGAATTCAATGGTGCTAACAAAAATTCGATAAATTTTATTTTCCTATGTGAAAAACTCAAAAAACCCATTTTTGGGGGAGTTTATCCTCCTTTACCCCCCCTTCCGGTGGTCCGATTGGGCTGGTTTACGAACTCGTCCGAGGTATTACCACTTTACATGTCTATACCAAATTTCATTAAGATCGGGCCATTTTTACGGCCGCTATCGTGCTTACAGACACATATATATATATATAGATATATATATATAGATATATATATATAGATATATATATATATATATATATAGATATATATATATAGATATATATATATATATATATATATATATATATACAAATTCAAACGAATAGTGTTTTCTGCTTCTGGTGGCCCCAAAAAGAAAAGTTATCATGGTCTCAGGCTTAGGTCTTACCATGAGACCTACGGTAATAGCTTCTTCCCTTTAGGGGAAATTCACTAAAACCGTTAAATGTAGGAAATTTTTTATCTTATCTCACATGGGAAAATTTTTTATTTTATTTTAATGTGGGAAATTTTGTTTTGCCCGGCAGAAGCAGTTGGCGTCCCTGTGTGCGACAGCAACAGACACGACGTCAGCTGGGACGGCGTCACTCTCAGTCAGGGAACAGGTGAAAACCGACATCGACACGATTGTTGCGTCAGAGTGCCTCTACTGCGGGGATTACATGATCAAGTGAGTCTACGACAAACTACGAATTAAATTGTGTCGTAAAATTACCCATCTTGATTTTTTTACAATTTAAGAACTTCCATATCGAACTATGTAAATATAATTTACCCAAACATTAATTCATTACACAAATAACGGTGAAAAATTTTTAATTTTCTAGAGTGTACAGGCAAGTATGTAATGGGAGACAGCATCGTAGCTTAGTTGGTAGCGTACTGAGTTCTCACTCAGCCGGCCCGGGTTCAATGAAGAAAATCCCCGAAAATAGCTTTAAATTGTATACTGGCTTTAAGACTTATACTCAAACTCCATAATTTGAATAAAGTTATATTTAACCCCTTAACCGCGGCGTAAGTTGGCGCGCGGTGGTTTCAACATGATTAGTGGCGTGTGGTTTAGTTTTGCGAACAGTACGAACATGCGACGTTTTCATCACAACACAACGAAAACAACCAGTGAGCGCAACATTTGATACTGCATAGGCCATGGCGTGGACATAGTTCCAGAAAAATATTCTCGAGTGCAGCACCAAATGGTCTGTTACTTCTCAGGGTCAATTGTACAGTTGTAGCATGGAAAAAACTAGCAGACAACTTATATCAACAAAAATAAATCAGCTGAGAGGCAAATCCTTCTAAACTCGGGTGTTGTGGTTAACGCATCAAGGGTGTTGCACGTGATATTTCGTGCGTCGCCATGGCGTGTACAGAATACTACCACGGAATAAAGCGTGTGTCGCAGTTAAGGGGTTAAACATAAAATAACTACGAAACATAACAATTAATGACTCGAAAACAGAAAGAGGTTATATAAACTATATTTACCTCAATACTAAAAGATCTACAGTTACAGTGAAAACAAAGTTGTCGAGTTATCCTGAGTGCCGTGTTATCAGAAGTTGAGATTTAGTTTGTTCCACAGTAAACTTATACTTTTCCTAAGTTTGAGGTTCATACCTGCAAGCCGCTTAAAAACCATGTAAGATACATACAGTAGAGCCCCTCATATCCGGCCTCGGTTTATCTGGCCGCTTCTCAGAAGCCTACATCAAAACATAATCCTCACGCTTGTAGAAGCATATTCCTTCTGAGCTCTTGGATATCTCTCTGTTTGTTTACATTTTATAATCTCTTTACTTATTTTTGGCTCCAGTTTACTATTATCAATCAGAATGATTTAGGCTAATGCAAACGCTTACATTCAGCAAGACTCGTGTACATCACTCTCACAAGACCACCCGCGCACACGCCGAAAAATAAGGAAAATAATCGGTCACCGAATGCTTTGGCAAGTAGGATCCACCCCGATTCGGCAATAGTGAAGTTGAGCCCATAATTTGTACCGCTAGGTGTACACTACTCAGTTGAGCTAGTAACTTCTAAACTGTTGTTTAATATGTATCCGGTGCGGTTATTAATTGTTTTGTTTTGCCAAGTCTCATTGTTGGCCTATGGCAGGCATACATATGAAAGCTATGACGGTAGCAAAAACCACTGAAAAGGGAAATGATTTAATTAATTCAAAACCACGGGTGAAACGAGATCAATTATTCGTGCTCCAAGCAATGTGGAGAGTTGGTTATACTGACATATGTATTTTTGAAATCATCCAAAAAGGTGACTTAAAGCTCTAATTTGGACTTTTAATTCACTTGCTACGTATTATTACTTAGGTATCCCGTGGAGGCCGGATATGAGGCAAAAATTTTAGAATATAAGCATCTATGATAATCATCTAAGCAATTGATAATAGATCATGTTTTCTTTATTGCTGTTGAGGAATGAGCTCTCGTAGTGAGTTGAGGATAATACTACATATTCTTTTCTACATTATAATTTTGAAAAAGTTTATTACTATTTTATGGGTTTTCAAGTTCTGCTTTGTGAAGAAAAGAAAGAAGTTAATTGTAAGTTTTATACTCCTGTTTGTTTTTGAGTTCTATTCAATGATCTAATGCTCTCGATTGTTTTCAGTGCGATTGACCAGCCGTTCATAAAGGACGAAGACTTTGACAGAATTACCAAGGAGTGGGAGTGATAGTACACATTGTAGGTGCTATTTTATACAATATTTTCTTACCATTGTATCTTGTATATTCTGTTGTACCTTACAGGCTGCAAACAATGGCTATTTACTTTTGAATATACTCATTCAGCTAAAACAATTTGTACCAAACTGGTTTTTTGCTTAAAAAACCAAAAACCTGAGCAGTATAAATAAGGTTTGTTTTGTATTTGTAATTTTGTAGCAATATTTAATTAAGTATTGTACGGGAGGTGTGAAATACGTTAGTCCATGTAGGTTATAGGTTCCATTAAGGTGATATACTGTTTGAACACTGAATGGTTAAAGTGAAGTTCACTATCTATTTTCACTGATCTGATGCCCTTGAAGTGTTAAAATCTAACTGTGATACTGAAATGAAACAGTGTGATGAAAAATATTGAAAATTGATTCTGTAGAAGTCATTTTAATGTTGCTGTAGAAGTTAAAGAAACATTATTTAATTAATTCTTTTCTCTCTATGTATTAGCGAAGTCAAACATTTGTTGCTGGTCACTGTGTGGGCTTGTGTCATACGCAACGCATCAACTCAAAAACAGTTCAGTGATTGTTTTCAAACTTTGCACGAACATTTAACTCTCGAGTGGGCGCATGCGGAGTTTTCCTCTGCACTTGTTTTTTTTTTTTTTTTTTATGAAAATAAACTAGCATAAAGGGTGTTGGCAGTCGTTTCCAGCTCTGTACCTCACGCGCCTCATTCCAGGAATCCCCTAAAGTTTTTTTTACCGCCCGCCTTCCTTTTGGTACCTTGTTATTTGTAATTTAGTTATGCGGTGTCAGTTTGCGGAGTGCCCTCTCCTGTAACTTTGACAGCGATACTTACTTTGAAACTAAAAAATTACTTGTTACTGTATATTAGTTGAAATATTAAACTTATAAAGTTGAACAATTAATGGTATAAACAATGAAATGTGATTCTTAATGAAGTTTGTCAATATTTAAATACAATATTTCATTTTAAAACAAGTAAAATGGGTTTAATTTGTGCAATTTAGTGTACTCTGCATGTGCTCTCTGTGTTTACCGGTGAAGCACCTGCTCAAGGGTTAATAACTCACTGAAAGTATTCCATTAAATTTTGAAGCAAAACTCCTGAAAATTTTTGAGCAATTTGATTTCAAAAATAAAAAAAAACATTAAACTAGATTTACAAAAAAATTGTGTTTATTAAACGTTTGGATGCAAATGAAGATAACTTCAAATAAATACAAAAGAAACTAGCAAGTAAATATGTGTCAAATATACTTTCTGAAAAAGGTACATCACATTCTGCATGAAAGTGGTGACCACCATGGTGAATGGTAACCATTCTTCAATTACTTTGAAAATGGTTTCATAATTATTACCAGTGGAAAACCTAAAATTGAAACACTAAAAATACCGAGGAAACGGTCTCCCAATGCTTTTTAGCAAATTATACTCAAGAAACCTGCCAGAGAGCAGCAGCTAAGTAGCAGCCCCCTGTGCAGGTCTCGGCAGAACTTGATTGCATGTTTTGGTGTTAATTATTACAGAAAAACGTAACAATTTAATCAAAAATTGTTTTCAGTTTAAACAATTTGATTACACTCTTAAAGAAACCAGCAAAAAAAGGTTGTCTTTTTACCGATCTTAAAATTCAGCGAAGTTTATAAGCTGGTTGCCATTCAATAACAAAATGTTATGTTTTCCTTTAATTTTGCCCTTGCTGACACGGTTGTCAGAACCGGTACCTTAGGAATTTCAGTAGATTTGAGACCGGTTCATTTTAGCTCGGTTCATCAATGTCATTGTTGTGGGTTTTGATGATTTCGCTTACAAAATTTATCCATCTTGACTATATAAAAATGATCAGTTTATTTTATTTTAGGTGCAGCAAATAATGAATTTGAAATTTTTATTTTGGTTTACTGGTTATGTTGATGTGGCATGCCTATACTACAAGATATAACAAATTGTCAATTAACCATTCACAGTCATTTTTACTATACTAGTCAGTAATTACAAGATGCTTGTAACACATTGAATAATGATAAATCACAAGCTCGGTCTTATAGTAGTTTTTCCATATTGTGTTCATTAATATTATAGTTCAATTTATTGTTGTTCTCTTTACTCATATTTATTTGTTTTAAGTTCTCAAGTGTGATTCAGTAATTTGTTGATTGTTGATACATCTGTTTAGTTATATCGTGTTTGAAATGCACCATCGTGTTACAACACAAATCGATGATGCCAATAGCAATTTTGAATTTTTGTAAATGTTACAGCTAAGTTTTCATCTATGTTTTAACACTCATGCTAACAGTAGTTTTTATCACAAGGGTAAAAATTCATTTATTTATTTATTTTATTTAAAAATTTACTTTTTGGTGCTCAAATTGTGTTTTACATATTATCAAACTTGAAAAAATGACCAAGGACCAAAAAAGACCCTTTTTCTCCATGTGATGATTAACGTACTTTATCATACTGTAGAAGTTAGCTTTCAATCATTGAGATTCTTACTGCAAGTTGGTTCTTTGAGGTTAACTAATACAACATTATCTTTGATGTTTACATTTCCTTACAAGCTTACAAGCTTATAAAAATGAAACGATTTCGGTGTTTGAGGTTAGCGCACCAAAAAAATCATGGCTGATTTTTAGTCCTTTCTTAAAGGTGTGATTTTAAAAACTGTAAAAAATGAAAAATGGCTGCTTTTTGTGCATTATGATTGAAGTAATTTTGTCATACCACCGTTATGTAAGGTCTGGAGTATTTTAATAATAGAATTTTCATGATTCCATAAAGAATTATACTCTTGAATTTATGGTTAGAAAATGTTATTAGCGTTAACTTGTAATAATTGCAGCCCGTACCAATGCCATGTTGATTTCGAGCAAGTGGAATATAAATTTTCCATGATGAATGACTGTGGCACCAATTATTTAATCGAGGCTCGAAATTGTAATTAATTTTAAGTCTAGAAACTAGAAAATTCTTTCTATGACATGAAAAATATTAACTTGATGATTCAAGTTAATTTGCTGCAAATCACAACTAACGAACTGTGTCATAATAAACCACTGTCGTAAAACAGCTGTCTGGTTGAAATTATGATCACAGCAGTCAAATTGTGAAACAAATGTCTAAAAAGTTATGGCTACAAGCTCTTTCTTGATCACGAAAACAACCGAGGACCAAAAAGACACATTTTTTTCCATGTGATGATTAACGTATTTTATCATACTGTAGAAGAATCAGAATCAGGACTTATTATCATCAGGCACAGTACATGCATTGATAAAGTCAAAGAGAAACCATGTAGGCCTAGTTATATTTGTCATTTGTTTTCTTAAAATAATAATAATAAGATACAGTAACATTAAAAGTAAAAATAACAAAAATGAAAATTGATATAAAAAATATTAAATTGATTGAAGTTAGCTTTCAATCATTAAGATTCTTACTACAAGTTGGTTCTTTGAGGTTAACTAATACAACATTACCTTCGATGTTTACATTTCCATTTTCTGTAGGTTGAAAAACAATCATAGTCTAGTTTCGTGTTTTATCCTTCTTATTGCTAAATACTAACTTCAACTAAGATTGTGAAGAAGTTGGAGTTATAAACTAACTTGTATCCATTTTCGTTGTTATGCCCATCCAACATGGGCTTTTCTGTCGCATCGTGCTGTCTTTGTCGAGGGGAGTATATTTCATTCTTCAATTGATAATTCTGAGTAACTCGTATTTCAAACGAGCAACTATTAGAATTATATCCTATAAATATGACTTTAAACGAAAACATCAATCTAACCTATTGATTAATCCACTATCCTTGGGCTCCCAAACTAAAGTGGATTCAGTGGTTCATCGTAAAAATAATATTGAATACCGCATTTTAACCTCCTTTCTTCAGACTGGTGGCGTACTGAAATTCTCTATGGATTTTTTTGTCGTTGTATTTCATGAATTGTGTTGACCTTGCATGCATTTAACTTTAATTGCACGTGCGGTTGCAGCAAAATATTTTCATGTGTAAAGTACCTTTACATAAACAAATGACCATGTGATTTAATACCTAAACATTGCAGATATTAAACACTAATTACGACAACAGCACACTCACTCACCCGCCAGTAAGGCTGTCCAGAACTATAGGTAACATTTTGCTTGAAATTGAGCAATATTTTATTTAGGTACTAATAAGATCTATTATTATAATTTTAATTTTTTATTATAATTCATTGTGTTTTACATTTATGTCCATCTTAATTATTTCATAAAGATAAATATTATTTCAAAAACATATTGATATAATCGTGGATACACATAATGAAACATATCAATTCATAATTAATTTGCTAGGGGTAAGTAGTTTTTTGGATCTATGTAGAACACTAAAACTATCCTGTACAGCAAGTCGATGAGAGGTATACTGCAACATGGTTAGATGGTTAAGTACTCTAAAGGTTCCTTAAGCATGTTTCAAACCTACTTGTCAGGCATTATCTCCCAGTGGAAATAAAATAGGATATAGGCCATGCAATCAAGAGAAGGCTTAATATCCCACCGCCACTTTTTTAGTACACTATATTGCAACATGGTTAGATGGTTAAGTACTCTAAAGGCTTCTTAAGTATGTTTCAAACCTACATGTTAGGCATTATCTCCCATTGGAAGTAGGATATAGGCCATGCAATCAAGAGAAGACTCAATATCTCACCGTTACTTTTTGAGTACACTGCTAGCACCATCAGCAGCCCAAAACATAGCGGCTACGTCTGTCTTGGTTGCTTGGTTGTGTTGTCTTTGGCCTATATCTTTGTCATTAATAATTTACAGTGTAATTATTGTTTCTTCTCCAGTCTGTTAACAAATCTCAGCCATTGTTTTATAAAAACGAACATATTGGTTCACATTACATAAGTGCTCACTGATTTCCTGCTTAGCCGTCTGTCACAATTTTTCACGTTTCAATTGTCTCTCTTTGGTTGGTTGCTGTATGATAATTAGTTCTTATATCTCTATTTTTTCTAATTGGTGTTATATTGTAACTTTTTGCAGAACTAAATGTTTATTTGTGACAGGTAAATGAAAACAAATCTTTAACACCAGCTGATTACATGTGACTGAAATTTCATATATAGTCAGTATGTAAACAAATCTTATCTGGTATAAGAATAATATGGCAACTTTGAGGGCCACTGAAGTGAAGCCCTTAACATATGTTGGGTTCATTTTAAGGGATACATAATTTCAGAGTGAGTTTTTTAAAATTACACCAAAAACTGAAAATCGGTTAAAAACTCTAGTAGGAGTTCTACTCACAAAATAACCTCTACCAAATTAATATGTATAGATTCATAAAACATACTCTGTTAAAGTATGACTGTATTCCTCTGCTGCCAAAATAAAATGAATTAATCTGAAAAAAGTAAAATAAGTTTAATATTTAATCAATTTGTTTATTTGTTATTGATTCATTTAATTAAAACACTCCAAAATTAACTGCCAATATTCACATTTTAAATAATAGCATTCTATGGTGCAAAGTAATTTTCATTCAAGTTAGATGAACAATTGCCTTATGTCATCAGGCATTGGTATAAAAAAAAACAACAACCTTTTGTTACTTTTTTAGGTGTTATTGCCATAAAATTTTATTGCAGTATAAAATGAAACATGGTTAATTTTTAAGTATGACACTCATTCCAAAGTACTTACAGCGACATACTACTATAGTACTAATGTATGTGTTTAACTGATGAAGTCGTCAGTCAGTCCCGATGTGCGCCACGGCTCTGGTGGTGCACTGCAAACTTTCCAAAACCATCAGTGGCGCACTGTTCCTATTTGATCAATGCTTTTTCACAGCGCTTTCGGAGCCTTGCTGGGTTACATTATTAGTTTGTGTATTAGGGTTGCGTAGACACACCATGGGCACCGGTGGTGCACTTTTAAAGTTTTTTACAAAAAAATAAATGCTGAAAAGATCAAGTTGATGTAAAAACACCAAAAATGGCGGAAGTGGTCGTCAAAAGACCCGGGAAGTGCTTTACTCGTACGGAAGTTATAATAACTATCAGTATATCATTTGCCACTTTGCCACCAGCCGTGCCATCGGCAAAGCATGCATGTATCACCGGTGGCGCACGTTGGCCGGTGGGCATACTGAAATCACCGCGGGCCGACGTGTGCTATCAGTGGTACACTATTAAAACTTATGAATTTCAATAAAATTAGCTATTTTAGGTATACAAAATATAAAATCAACAGATATTTTAAAGATTTTGTTAAAGTTATGACTTATGTTAGTTTTGTCTTTTTGGTTAAGTTACTATATATTACAAAGTACTTCAATACGGTTCCAAAATTCTGACATGTACCACCAATAGCTCACGTCGGGCTGAATGTGTTAATAGTTAAAATTTTGGTGATAACACTCACCTCTCATTCATAATTGGCCTAAAATACTCTCCTGAGTAGGTCACCATTTCAAAGAAGTATAAAGTATTAAGTTAGGAAAGAAATTTGTGTACTAAAAGTTGTGACAGTGAAGTCTTATTGCCACTTTTACCCAGTCTTTCTTAGCTATACTTTGCACAGCTAATCACCTTCCTCAGTTGTTGGCAACTCACTTTGTGTTCTCAATAATTATTTCCCAAGGAAATCTTTTTGTTCTCATTAGTACAGGTGATGCGTTGCTTTGTGAAGATTGGGAGTTTCCGATCAAAAGCAATTGGAACTGAATTAGTTCAGGATGAGGGCGATATAACAAATGACATAGTTCAATAATTGTTGATGAATTCAACGAAAGGATATCATTTTTGTTCTTCCAACTTTAAAAATCAGGTGAAAACAGCTTTTGTCTTTAATATAAAATTTGATTTATCATAAAGAACCTGTGGACCTCAATAGACTAATTTCTTATTCAAAGGTGTATATTTGCGCATTTTTAAAAGTTTTAAATTGATTGTTTTTTGTTTGATAAGTGAAGGCTACAAGGTTTGATAAGTTGGAAGGGTACAATCCCTGATTTTCAATTCCAAAATTTGGGGACTTAACCTCTGATAATCCCAGACCAATCTTAGTGGAATGAAAAACAAAAATTTAAATCCTCCCAATCCGGTGTCAACAAGATATTATTTGATGGTTTTTGAAAAAAAAAACTGGGTGGAATCCCAGAATTTAAGATCTCGAGATTGAAGCTTCTACATTTGCTGCATAGAAACTGATAGCTAGTAGAATCTAAGAATGTAATATTATTCAAAACATTTTACAACCATAATTCAAATTACTTTTCAATGAATACTATTTATTTGTAACTTTAGACAGATGCAAATAGACCGTTGCCATTCCAAAGAAACTTTTAACTATACGACTTGTCAATACAAATATAAACTTATAATAATATATTATTATGTTTTGCTATGATTTTTATGAATTTTTATTTATATCAAGCAGATTAATATATTTTAAAAAGCTTTCTTATCTGTATATACAAGCAGATGCAATTACATTGTTTATATAAAAGAGTACACATAATTAATAAACCCTTTGCCTTGATCCTTATTACGTTGACACCTTTTGCGCAATGCTCTCATTTTTCTCTCTAATTCCTCCAGGTTTTATACCGTGGGACGACCAAATTTCCAATGTCTATTAAATGGGACCATTTTACAGTTTTCAATTTCCATTTAACTAGCTGATAAGCAAAAGTTCTCGGCCGCAAGAACTTTTACTTTTTTTAAAGCTGAAATTTGTTCTGCACAAAGTTCACAACGAGGTGAGAAGAATCAACGTTAACGACTATGAAGCAAAAGATACTATGAAGTATCTATGGGTACTTTGGCTGGCATACTCTGGATCATATACAAACTATGGCATTAGTGTAACAGCTGGTCACTTCCAGTTAAAATAAAGGGTGTGCACAAAAAAAAAACTTTCTGTTGAAAAACCATAACCAAACAATGACCTTCAAGGCCACTTAGGGGGAGGATAATCTGGCTCTTCGTCCTGAATCGTTGTATCGCAGCAAAGATTTTTATGAATTTCTATTGGTACAGCACAAGGTGATGCGTTAACATGTTACATAGTTTAGAAAGAAAGAAATTATTATTTTCTCTTTGGTTGATGTAAGCTGGATGAGATTACAGGACGAGCTATTCCATGGTTCTGTCTGCCCACAAGACTAATGTTAATTTTATTATTGGGCTTATGGATGGTGTTGGCCACGTGTTTTGATGCGGAGTATAGTTACAAAATTAAACTTGTTTTTTACATGTTCTTTAAGATTGTTGTTTTGTACCACACTATTTGCCAAATACTGTCAACCAGGGGCAGTGCTTAATTTGTAAAGAAAAAAGTACCGGAGCTATGGTACAACGAGTGGCCGCCGGGCGGGTATGGAAAACCCCCAATAGAAAAGGGGGTCCAGGGGCCCTCCCCCGGAATTTTTTTTGAATTGCGATTAAATTTGATGCCTTTTTAACGTTTATGACCACAGTTTAACAATAAGGTCTTGTTCACTTTCGCGCTAGCTAGGTTTGCCCTGCCGCGGCTAGAGTGTACTTGTGCCATAGTGGTCGTGAAGTTTGTGATCTCCAGCGCTACGTGTGTTTAGCGCCACTCACGCCTCATGGTGGGAATTTATTATTGTCGAACAAGGGCGCACCTGATTCTTCCAAACATTTGACGAACTATTTGCCGCAAGAGGCCTTATAAGATCGATGTATGAGTACGGTAATGCCGAACGCACCCAGTCGTGTTGGCCTGGATTGGATTTGCCCTTGATTGAAGATAGTAAACTTCAACCATCACTTGCTAAAGCCTATCTCGAGTTTATCAAGTGATCAGTATCCAGAATGGTTTGAAATTCATTGTTGGTGATGGTGATTTTATATTTTGATTAGGATTTTTGCGGACATTTGCCATCACTGGTTAGTAAAAAACAAGTTTCACGACGTTTCGGGATCTGGAATCTGATCCCGTCTTCAGGTGGAAGAAAACCTAGAACATAACAAGATTAGTAACACATAGCCAGGAAAACCTGGAGAAAAACACAGCTAAAACAGAGAACTGTAAAAGCAGTCACGAAAACAATAAGCTGAAAAGAAAAACAATACACAAAATAACACAGGAATCACAAGTATCAAGAATCACCAGGCAGGAGAGAGCACGTCCACACCCAATCAGAGCTGAGCTGAGAGACTGGTGGGAGGAAAGCAAATGGCGGTGGCAACGGAAATGGCGGCGCCCACAGCCAACCAAATCACGTCGCGCTACCGGTGGCGAAAACCTGAAACAGAGACATGTGACATGCAAATTCCGTGTGTCTGTTTGTGTTTTGTTAGTTAATTAGTTAATTGTTAGTAGAATTAACAAACAAAACACAAACAGACACATGGAATTTGCATATCACATGTCTCTGTTTCAGGTTTTCGCCACCGGTAGAGCGCCGTGATTTGGTTGGCTGTGGGCGCCGCCATTTCCGTTGCCGCCGCCATTTGCTTTCCTCCCACCAGTCTCAGCTCAGCTCTGATTGGGTGTGGACGTGCTCTCTCCTGCCTGGTGATTCTTGATACTTGTGATTCCTGTGTTATTTTGTGTATTGTTTTTCTTTTCAGCTTATTGTTTTCGTGACTGCTTTTACAGTTCTCTGTTTTAGCTGTGTTTTTCTCCAGGTTTTCCTGGCTATGTGTTACTAATCTTGTTATGTTCTAGGTTTTCTTCCACCTGAAGACGGGATCAGATTCCAGATCCCGAAACGTCGTGAAACTTGTTTTTTACTAACCAGTGATGGCAAATGTCCGCAAAAATCCTAATCAAAATATAAATCCAGAATGGAGGTTAAAAAACTACCATCTATTGCCTTGCGTGAAACTATGTAAAGAAAAATAGAGTTGTTAAATTGACTTAGAGGATTCCCAAGTTATAAAGAGTTGTACACTTTTATAAAATCGATTTTTAAATAGTATTAATAAAATTACGTGGCAAGAAAAAAAGTCCGAAGCTGTACCGGTGAGTTGAGAAACCGCGCTCCGGTTTCCTAAAAAGTAACGGAGCTGTGCTCCGGTGTGCTCCGGCTGAAATTAACTCCTGACCAGGGGGTGGGAAGAACCCATGGGGAAGAATCATCCCCTGAAAATTTGTTGGTAATAAATATTTTTATATATCCTGAAACCTAACTGGATAACTCAACTTGTATTGGCAACTTGTGCTAATACATACCAGTGAAGCATGATATACCGCGTGTCTTAAAATTCCCACCCCTGTTTGTTATTCTTTTATTAATAAAGATAACAGTATAATATTTAGGGAATGTTAATGTGATCAAAAAAGGAAGCTTTTGGTGTATGCAAATTTTCACCCCCTTCCCACCAAAAGGGTTAGTTTGGGGGTTAGTCAAAATATATAAATGAAAACCCGTATTGAGTTATACATAATTTTAAAGGTCTTAATCAAAGATAATAATGGCGCAAACTAGAGGTCACTATGTCAATCCTATAAAAAATTATGGCAGTTCAAATTTTTAGTTTTTTTCAAAATCAAATAAAATACTTATCTATGAAAATAAATTAAGGAAGGATACTTATTCATGTGAAAAAGTACCTTGATTAAATTTGATTTAACTGTTTTAAGTCCCAGGCAGTTTCCAACCACAGGTTAAATCCTGTCTGAGATGACGGGGCAAGGGTAGCCATCCTGCTCGACCACGTTTGCGAGGGGCTCAGAATCAGAATCAGAATCTTTATGTCAATAAATCTTACAATCTTAGAGTCCCAACAAACCACATGATTTGTCGTTGGGTGCTCATTATTACACAGAGACACTGAAATATAAAACATAAAATATACAAAAACTAACAAAGCGCTCGGGTGACGGTGCACAAACTAACTCAAATATTTCTACCTACTGGTTAAACATCAAACATCGCAACATATTGAAACTAGAAAACAATTTTCTCAAGGAGAACCAATAGTTGTGATCAGCATAAATACAAAACAAATGATAGGTGATACAAAAACAAATAAAAATATATAATTGTAAACTTAGTAAAAATTTGCTCACTTGGAGATAACAGCCCTGTCAGTTTGCTCCCGGCCGTGGCACTTTCCGAATTGTAACAAAGCTTATTTTATACTTCTGAGAGAAGCACTAAGGGTAGTTAGTGTGTTAATAATTATTTACGGAAAAATAGGTAATTTATTACCCTTAAAATGGTTCGATCAGATGAAGATAAGGTAGAAATGATTCTGTTCTGTGGTGAAGTAAGGAGAAATTTACATGAGGCAGAACGTTTATTTAACAGTACATATCCAGATAGGCCATCCGACATGGCATACATTCGTCATTTGGTATCAACTACACTCAGTATCAAAGTCGCCCCAAAGGGCCGCCCCTCCGTCGGGACAGAAGCTCCGCACGTTGACGTTTTAGCCAATTTTGCAGCAAACCCACATCAGCCTCTTCGTTCAACTGCACATGAATGAGGAATTTCAAAAAATTCTGTTCATCGCTTGTTAAAAGAAAAATAAATATCATCTAAACTCAACTTTCAATTTTGTTGTTAAAGTTGAACAATAAAGTTCAACTTTACCAGAAACTAAATGAGACTGTATTTTTAAAATTCATAATAGCGAAGGATTTGTAATTATTAATTGATTTGTTCGATGTCCTATCGCTTCTAGTGTTTAAACTAGGCTACACTACGTTTCGAGAGGTATTGAAACTGCTCTCGTTTCCAAGTGACCCTACCCTAAGTTCCGGCCAAATCATTAGGCGGGTGGCAAAAAATGGAAACTCCAGCTGTACAAACGACTTGATGTTAAAGACACCTCCGCTCCTCTACACAGTTGAATAGTTAAACACATTTCCAACAGATAGGAGCACATTTCCAACAGATAGAAGCACATTTACCGAGTTGTAAACAAAGAGAACTGAGCTTGGTAAAATGTCGATGGATAACGCCTCTGTTCTTCAGTCCTTTACTGTACTTAAGTTACGGTATTTTAAAAATTCTGAGACATATTGACAAATCTACATAAAAATCACTTTAATTTGACACCTCAAACTTTAAAATCCGTCTAGCCGTTATTGAGGATTGACTGTGAAAAAAAAAACCACTTGCGTATTAATTTAATACGCATCATTGCATTCACATCATACCATTCCTGAACAAATGGTGTTTTTGAATGGTGTGCAGGTTTTGTAGATTTTGATTAGTTAGAGTTCATTATTTTGCAGAAATTATATTATACAGTACTATAATAAAAATAAATATGATTTTAGCGAATTTCTCCTATAGGGAATAAGCTATTACTGTAGGTCTCATGGTAAGACCTAAGCCTAAGACCATGATAACTTTTCATTTTGGGGCCCCCAGAAGCAAAAAAAGTTTACATTTTGGTCTTGAGTCTAACTTAAAACATAATCATATGTTTTATAAAAAATAAATATTAAATATAACAGTTTGGGATAAACTGTTAATATATATATATAAACATCTCCCTCTTTTAGAGATCAAGTATTTTAGGTGGTCTGACACATCTAGCAAATCGGCTTCTATAAAGATGATAACATAGATGGTTGTGATCGTTATCATCTTGGTTAGTCTGTTGGAGTTCTGGGTTATCCCAATCTAAACTGTCATGGAGTCTATAAGCACCGATATTTCCATTTTTGGGGCAACAAACCAGCATACTCATTCCCCTTGTTCTCCTTATGGGCAATAAAAAAGCCATATCTTCATTATTTCTAAACCTATCTTGATAAAACTTGGTATATGGCTTCTTCTAGATAAGATCTACTAAATATTGAAATTAAACCACCTAGTTTTAACATGCCTTTAGCAGCAAACCTGCATATTCATTCCCCATGTTATTCTAATGGAGATTACGAGAACGTGTCATAACTCACTACATTAGATGGAAGTTTTTTTGGCTTTTGAAATTCTCTGAGTATGCAGGCCTGCTGCAACAGGAGTATTAAAGTTTAATAAAGAAATTATGAGTATGGGGGGGTTACCTTGGTTTAAAACTCCTGAAAATGCAGGATAATATGTGGTATGTTTACAATGCTCAGGTAAGATATGTTTTATTGAAATTGGCTGGAGATGAAGGTCTGCTGCAAAAGGGGTATTTTAATCATAAAACTAACCATATGATTAAATTTAATTTGTTCATGTGATCATGTTATTTGATGTTTTTTAAGTGATTTCAATTCTTTATTTATATGTTTGCTGGCATTTATGTATACTATAACAAGATTACATTTATAGAAAACTAGCTGATCAACACATTTTCACCCGTGAAAAAACAGAAAACCTTCTTTTGATTCATGATTTAATGTTTAGATTGCCATGACATCTTCATAAGCTTTCCAATAGGGTCGAAATCAAATAAAATTTACTTTTTAGAACCTTGCTGTTTAATTTAAAAAAGACTTACCCTAGTTTTAATCGTCTAAAACCTTCTATCTCATATGTGCATACAATATATAAAATAAGTTTCAGCTATACCAGTACTCTAGTTTTTGCGTGAAAAGTGGTCTAATGTGTGATTTTGAGCATTACCAACAGAAAGAGTGACAGAAATCGAGATAAGGCTTGATTTGGATTCTCTGACCTTCAAATCACGAAATAACCAATAATTTCATAATTCTCAGAAATGAACAGACAAAACTCTAGTTTTATTCATACAGAAGATTATTAAATTTGAGAAAAATATAAAATTAAAAAGTGTATATCACTCTAATAAAACCAATGTAATCCACATTTATGAAATAACAAGCTGCATAATTGTATAAAACTTGAAAATTGGCATGGCGTCTAGGACACCATTCAAAAAATTACCTGTTGACAATAAATAAGGTACTGTTTTATAAAGTTTATCATTTAAATAGATTAAAGTAGATATCTGCTGATAGGAAATTTTGTTATATTAAAATTATTGTACGAATGGAAATTTTCTGAGTACGCAGGTCTGTTGTGACAGGTGTATTAGTATGTAAAAACAACAACTAGCCATTTCACCGGCGAGTTGAACTCAATCAATCAATCCTCAAACTCGTTCCTCAACATCAACGAGAGCTTGTGTAGGCTGCCAGTAAATACGGGTGTCTATCACTTGGAAAAGTGTCTTCAAGAACAACACCAAAAGTCTTCTGTTATCATCCCACAAAAACACTCCTTTTTGTCCAATCAACAAGACAAGATGGAAAGAAAAAAAATAAGTTAAACAACCATTAAAGCTTCACAACAATGGAATTATGCTTTACAGTCATGAGAAGTTTTGCATCAACGAAAGGACCAAAAAGGTTTGGCGTGATTGGAAATGTTGCTCCAAATTTTGACGGATGATTGCACTGGCAATGGATTCTGTGGTCGCTAGTGTTTAATCGGACCCTAAAGCCTGAAGTGCTCCACATTACTCTTTCCCAACTCACACATGACGTGCTGTTTACAGTGAATGAGAAACAGAATAATTCAACGGAACTTCTAGCCCGGGTAATACTCCCATATAGTAAAACGTGTTTGGTTTCGTTGTTAAAAAGTTTGGGGAATGAAGTGGAATTCTGCAAAATTATGATTGAATCTAACTAACATCATCATCTTGAAAGAGGATCGGTAACTCTCCAAAATAAGAACTCTTAAGTGTGATTTGTCGGTGGGTAAAGGAGTCACCCATAATTTCCTTCTCGGGGAAGGGTCTAATCTATGAACTCTTATTATTGAAGATCTAAACTATTTCCATCTGAAGTTGGATTCAAAGAAAGGGTCTTACTAACAAGTTATCTTCAATTTCAGAAAATGATTCGTTCAAATAAACTTCCATTTCAACAGGTGCTGAAATTTCTTTAATATTTATTATGTTATTACCTTTAGTGTGTTTGCTCAAGGAAATAAAGAATAAGTTTGAAACGGTTTGCTTATGAAAAACCACTTGAATAAATTCTCATTAATAATATCAACATTTAATAACGAAGTACCTGGTGGACCGAGCCTTGATCGGTATTTTTCATGTTTATCAGTTCATCTAAATTGCTATCAAATATTTCATCGTCATAAAATTTATAAATAAAAATCTTTTTATTACTCTATGCAATATTTATGCTACACGCTGTATTCTCCCTAGACGGCTGTAGTTTGTAAACAACTGTTATGCTTACTTAATTTGTTTTATACTTTCGCTTTTTTTTATTTGTTTAGTTCGTTGCTATTACGGCAACTCATAAGGCCAATGTTGAAATTTTACAACTTAATAATTCGTTTTATTATGTTATTAGACTTTTTCTGGCCGAGTTATCAGCATAGAACACGGTTGAGTTTGAGTCATAAATTACTTATTTCCAGATTACGAAGGAAATCCTCGGAGCCGTTTTTGAGATAATTATGCAAGCAAACAAACAAGAACGGATGATATCATTGCTCATATAAGAGTATAGAATTCTCTTCCTCCTTTAAATAATAAGTGGCCACTTTAAATAATATTGGCCACTCAATTTAAAGCCAATAAGGCAATCTTTTAAGATGCCCAATCTTTTTTTAATCTAAAACTGTATTTTTAATTATTTATAGCATGTTTAGATTAAAAACGCTATCCATGTACAAAATTTATACAAACGAATAAAGAGTGTTTGACTTGATTTGGCTTGACTTAAAATTTTCGTACAAATTATGCATCAGTAAGGAAGACATTTTTACTAACAGAACCATATAATATGTGTAAGCCTGAGTAATTTTTAAAAGAGTAAAATGTATTCTTTATAATCCCCCAAAACTGTAAGGATAAAATAATTATCATCAGAAGTAATTGTGTTGGTGCTAACCCAGGTTTTTGCAAAACACTGAAAACTATTTGAATATCTCTTAAATGTTTTGCAAAAGTCTACTGTTGCATGACAATAAGTATCTACTGAAAGATTATTACCAATTTCCTCAGGTTCTGTTACATTTTGCATTCTAAAGGATATCTCTAAAATGTTCATTATATCAAGGCCGCACTACACTACAGGCCGGAGTCCTTTTGTGGTGACATCACATTATCAGACGGAATCGCAGACGATTTTATAATGTACTCTTATGGCGTTTCACTGTCGCACTCTTAAAACTATCGTGCCCTAAGTAATTTGTTCAAGTTTTCGTTTAGAAACTATTATTTTTTCGAATCTGCATTAATCAATGAATAACTAAATGCGGTCGAAAATAATTTTAAAGAAAACAAGACTTTGTTTTATAAACTTAAAAACCGGTAAACATTACAGGCAAGTAATTTGTTTACTTTTCATCAGATGATTTATTGGAAATTTGACAGTTTTGTTTCTAATTGTTTTCATTTTGATGTTCTAATGTCATAACTTTTTGGTAGTTTGCGATTTTCAAATGATTTTAGTTGCTATTTCCAACACACAGCGCTAGGAGTTCGGCCTGTGTTGTGACGTGGCATCAGGGAGGAGAGGGGGAGACTCCGGCCTGTAGTGTAGTGTGGCCTTGATTATATCCTTGGTAATTTTTCCCATGGTGTAAGAAAAAAGGAAGGTATGTACAGGGTTAGCTGGTGTGACATAGGTGGGCTCACGCAACTAGCGCTTGTTATGACTGCAATACAAACCAGAACTCAATCAAACATTGAATGGGCAGTTTTAGGTAAAAATATTTGGGGGTGTCACCTCAGCTAAAGTTTTAAGTATTGTATGCTCAAATTAATACTTCAATCTCCCATTTAAATGGTCCGTTTTAAGGCCAATTTCAAGAAGGAAGACTACTTATTTGCTTTAACAACAACCATTTGTAATTTAAGGAAATACCTCAATCAAAGTCATGTTGAAAACATTTTCCTCCTTTACTGCCAAAAAATCCATCAAATATCAGAGGGTGACAGGCACCCCCTGGCACCCCCAGAAATCCGCCCATAAAACATTGATCAAAATATTTTGTGAATTTTCATTTTCATTTTATTTATTCAGTCATGTTACACCATATACAAAGGTAGGAAGGTCTTAATGGTAGATGACTAAGTCTACTTAAATAATATGTAAATAACATGCTACATAAGTAATGTTAAATAATGCTACAAAATAAAATTCATACAATTGTCTGCTCTTAAAATTATGTTGAGCCAAGGAACTCATTGACACTATAAAACATGTTTTCAAATAAGTAATCATGCAAATTCTTTTTAAAATCTTTGTAATATGAAATTTCTCTTATTTTAGAGGGAAGGTTATTGAAAAATCGGACACCTTGGTATGAAGGGGTTTTCTCAAAGGCTGTGGATCTATGGAGAGGGTACTGAAGTTGATTGTTACGTGTTGGATAGTTATGATTTGAATTGACCAGAGTACATGTTTGAAAATTATTCTTGACAAACAGAAGAGTGTGTAGAATATAGATACAAGGTAGAGGTAAAATATTCAAATCTCTGAAGAGTGGTTTACTTGGAGTCATTAAATTTTTATTCAACATTGTCTGAACAATGCTTTTTTGAATCTTGAAAATTGAGTCACTAGATTGGGCACCACCCCAGAAGATTACACCATAAGTTAAGTGTGAATGGTTGAGTTATGGTGAATGGTGTGAATGGTATGGTCTTAGTTCTGCAGTCAAACCGCTAGGTCCGCTAGTTTCTCAATCCCAATTACGTCATACCAGCTGACCGTTCGCACACCTTTCTTTTAGCGAATTTCCCCTATAGGGAAGAAGCTATTACCGTAGGTCTCATGGTAAGACCTAAGCTCGGGACCACTATAACTTTTCGTTTTGGGGCCCCCAGAAGCAAAAAACACTATTCGTTCGAATTTTTATATATATATATATATATATATCTATATATATATATATATCTATGTGTCTGTTAGCACGATAGCGGCCGCAAAAATGGTCCGATCTTTATGAAATTTGGTACGGACATGTAAAGTGGTAATCAATTGGACGAGTTCGTGAACCAGCCCGATCGGACCACCGGAAGGGGGGGTAAAGGGGGATAAACCCCCCCAAAAAAGGGTTTTTTGAGTTTTTTACATAGAAAAATAAAATTTATAAAATTTTTGTGGGCACCATTGAATTCAGCTCAAAAAAACAAATAATTTAGTATTTTGAATCACTGCTCTATGCCCATTGGTTACCGAGATACTGAAAGTGGTAAACACAGTACGTTGTCCCAATGTTAACCTTATGGGAAATAAGTAAAATTCTATATCTCGCTTATTTCTCAACATATCTTGATAAAACTTGGTAAATGGCTTCTTCTAGTTCAGATCTACTAAATATTGAATTAAAACCATCCAGTTTTAATATACCTGTAGCAGCAAACCTGCATACTCATTTCCCATGTTATTCTTATGGAGCTTAACAAAACATGTCAAATCTTGCTATGTTTGCTTGAAATACGTTGTTTTGCATTTGAAATTCGCTGAGTATGCAGGTCTGCTGCAACGGGGGTATTTTCTTTACAACATGATTTTTCCTACCTCTATTATTGTTATTGATCTGACAGTATTCATAACATTGAGTTTTAACAATTTGGTCACTCTGGCAGCCATTATTCTGGTTATTTTAAAGGTACAGTGGAACCTTGATATATTGAATTCCTCGATATATCGAAGTTTTTCAATTCCCCTTGAACTTCCCTATCTTTCGAATGCTAATTTTACATCTATATATCGAAGTACTGACCTTGAAAACCTTGATATAACGAAGTTTCATGGTTTCTGGGGATGCACTTTTCACCTCTATATATCGAAGTTTTGGCTGGGAAACCTCAAGAACCAACCACCTCTATATATCAAAGTTTTGGCCAGAAACCTCAATATAACGAAGTTGTTTTGCAAATATGTAATTTATCTTTAAAGTCAACGACCTGTCATTCGTGTTGCATCCTGCTGCCGCGGGACTGTCGCTCTGCGCACGTGTCTTAAGTTGTTCCTAACTTTTTTTAGTTAATTTTTTGTATTTTTACGATTCAAATTGAAGTTCTACTAGACATAGATTGAGCTGTTCAGTAGATGGAAACTAAAAAAAGTAAGTAACCGTACTGTAGATAAGTATTTTAAAAACTTGAGTCTTTTATTTACTCATAAATTTTGATGTTTTCTCTATATATTTTGTATTAGATAAATTTATAATCCATTAAAATTAGTGTGTGGAATTTAAATGCTTATTCTTTAAATTTCTCTTGTTTCAACCCATGTTGTTGCAAACCTCTATATATCGAAGTCAGTCAAAAATAACCTTGATATATCGAACCTCGCAATATCGAAATCCTTGATACATTGAAGTTTTCACTTTCCCCTTCAGGTTCGATATATCGAGGTTCCACTGTATTTTCATTCATATTCCCTTTTCCTATTTCTAATAAGATGTTATACATAATTTTATTTGGATATTAATTGCAGCCCAAGGATTTTTTTAAAGACGTGATTCGCTATTATGTGTTGCCAGGGGCCGGGTACGTGATCCACCCTTGTGCAAACTTAATTCCCAGTCAGTTAAGCCCAGTCAGTCAAGAAGTTTTTTTGCCAAAACAAACAGTTAAGACATATGCACATTAATCTCCTCTGTTTTTTAAGGTTGTTGATTCTTACACCAAGGATGGAAATAGGTACTCAGAGTAAATCAACGTTTACATCATAAATAACATTGAATACTTGATTACGTAATATATTTATTTCAGTGTGATGACTTCAAAGAGCACTGATATCAAATTGCTATGAGTTAAATGGTCCCCAAGGTCAAAACATATGTGACAACAATGTAAGGTTAGTGTTTTTGATTTAAATGGTTTTTTTAACTATGAAGGCCTTGGCCGGCAGCATTTGTATGTTAAAAATGTTTTATTTCTTTGCTTTAATTATATGGCTGGCCAAGGCACATGTAGTAAAAATCAATCCCCAATGCTCAGAGCATTGTTAGTCTAAAAAATATCCGTTCATTGTTAACAAACAAGTTTGACAAAGACACTGACCTTGACTCGATATACCCTTTGAAATCATATATTTTACAGGACTTGGTGCTTTAAGGATGTGATTTAATCAACAAGATATCCTCTGCAATGACATAGATATCATACGTTCTATCTTAGCTGAATTACACATATTCATAAAATATAATTCCACAAAAAGTTTAAAGTGAATAATCCACAACTGAAATTAATTACACGAGTGAAAATAGTTCAGGACTGATAATACACTAGGTTTAATGAAATAGAATTTTTTTGTTATTTAAAGGAGAGAAAATAATGTAAGAAAAATAAAAAATAAAATCAATGGATACAGTTTTAAAGTATTGGAAGTAGTTGAGTTTTGATGTTTGCTACTTAATTGCACAAAAACTGTTATGAACTCAATATAAGCTTAGTATTCGTCCACATAAATATACTTTATTTTGCACTCTACTTACTAAACCACTAAAACCACTAAAACTTTAGGGATGTGCGAGTACATGAAATTTGATTTTTTTCTACCCGAATTTGCACTACTAGCCTTAAATCAATTTTTTGAAGATAACTCAGAGGTTCAAGTCGAGTAGCTTTTCTCGCCATTTACCCAAAATCGGAACGCACGATCAAATTTTACAGCCACTTTTCACTTACTTAATCCATCAGTAAACTTCATTTGACTTATTTTAACTATAAAGTTGAGATATTATGCCTTATACTCCTTGTAATGAGTGAGTCCTGATGGGAGACAAAGTAAAACCAAAAGAACAACATTAAATCAATACTACAAAAATCTAGTGCTTCAACATTTTTTCGCAGACATGCAAATATGTTAAGGTTATGAACAGATTGCAGGCGCTAACAGCTGACTTCGTGGCAGGAATTATGGCATAATAATAGCATTGACAACAATCAGCTGATTGAACGTCTAAGAAATAAGCGTGTAAGAATGCTGCAACAATCAGCTGATCGCTGGTGCATGAATGGTTGCAGTTAATAGTATGCAGGAACTAATTGTATATTAAAACAAATTGAATATTGTTTGTTAATGATTAAGTTAATGAAATGTATTTTTAAAGATTGGGTGTCTATCATTGCAGGTGAGGGGAAAATGTTACGTGTGTTTCGAGAGTAAAGCATGTTGTCACCCTCGTGAAACAATGTTGTACTTTACTCCCTCAGCACACAAATAACTATTGTTGGTCAACTTCAGTGGTGAACCTTTTTGTGGAATAATGCTTAAGTCAAATGGGAGGATTTTCTGCTTCTATTCTCACCTGTTGGCCTATTGTGTAGAATAAGTAATCTGAATCGTAAGTCCCCCTCATAGACTCAAATACATCACAGAGATACATTTTTGAGCCAGCTGGAGGCTACAGACGAGCTGTTCTCTACTAGTCCTTCGAGTCTCTGAGGTTGTTAGAGTACACATGAAAATTTTCCATTTTCACTTTTCTTAGCAAGGTAACTCCTATGAATACAATGTGTTAATGTGTTCTCATCATACTGTCCCGAAAACAGCCGTTTTTAGTTCTCTAAATCGTACGCAAAATAATCGTTTTTGGATCACTTCGAATAGGATTACTGAAAAAACACATGGTAAATTTTGCCGTACTCTAATGTCAAAATTTGTTTATGTTACGTTTGAAAGGTTGAATGATTTCTTAACTTGTGTTTGTAAACAACTGACAGATGTGTAAATGTCGATGACTGTTTGAAATTCATTGTTGGTGATGGTGATTTTATATTTTGATTAGGATTTTTGCGGACATTTGCCATCACTGATTAGTAAAAAACAAGTTTCACGACGTTTCGGGATCTGGAATCTGATCCCGTCTTCAGGTGGAAGAAAACCTAGAACATAACAAGATTAGTAACACATAGCCAGGAAAACCTGGAGAAAAACACAGCTAAAACAGAGAACTGTAAAAACAGTCACGAAAACAATAAGCTGAAAAGAAAAACAATACACAAAATAACACAGGAATCACAAGTATCAAAAATCACCAGGCAGGAGAGAGCACGTCCACACCCAATCAGAGCTGAGCTGAGCTGTCGATGACTATTTTAGATAACCTCAAAATTATGTAGTTACGTTATCTACATTAGATTTTTAGATATCGATTATATTACATTAGAGTTAAACGAGAGATCAATAACTTAGTGACAATTTTTGTACCTCTATTATTAGCTTATTACTCAATTTTTTCTCAACAATACATTTGATATAGTATAGCCTATTACGTTACTAGACCGGGAAGTACTGTTTTGCCGGACGAGCATGATAGTTCCCGCGCGAGCGAAAGCGAGTGCGGGATTTTCATGGGAGCACGGCAAAACTTCCCGGCCGTCTAACGTACGATATTTTTCATTATACTACGCAGAAAAAAGTACCTTCAATCATAACGTAGTCAGTTTCGTAAACATACGTTTCTCAAACCTTCAAACCTGACCTATAACAAACAGAGGAACATTTGCTACGGATGCAGTGCTGCCACTACATTACTCTAAAAAGAAACCAATAAACCACCAATAAAGAAGCATTAGACGTTGGTTTGATTGTTTACTTCCGTTCTTTCCGGCCTATAGGCCGGCTATGGGTAACTTTCGAGCCAGCAAAAAGGAACTGAAAACATGTGTTTCTGTGTTAGTATGATGAAAAATGATTATAACTCTAAATAATAAAAAATAGTAAAAGGTTTGAATAAAGTTAAATGTTAAGGAAGAGGACCAGCTCTGGGACGTAGATGTATGGCGAATGTGTAAGATGTATAATTTTTGTTTTCGTTTATTTTGTTGTGCGGTTCTGCGCCAGAGGGATTTTTAACGATTTAATCGGGACATATATATATCCTGTTAGTCATCATGGATGGTTCAAGTTAGAATTTGGTACTCAAAGTGTTTTTTTTAAGTTTTAATGGATTATGTGAAAATACATAGCCCTACAGATGGAAACCGGCGCGACATAGACGGACATTTTTGTTCTTTTTTACTTGCTGAATAACCGACAAAGTTTTGGACAGTCGAAGCTGGACACCCTAATAATAATGATAAAAGATAAAATAATCATATAGTACCTGTCCCAATGCCTCTGCTTGGAATTCTAAAAACAACTTTTTTATTAGAAACATTTACGGTTCAAGAGGTCCGGTTCAAGGAGCCAGCTCGAGTGAGTCACTACTTCAAGAGAAGTAGTTACTACTCAAGTGACCATATAAACGATTTGTGTGTTGAAAAGAGTTCATCAATCTAAAATGTTTGAAAAGTCTGAGTAAGTCGTGTTATCTCATATCGTACTGGTTCAAACAAAGTTAGTTGTTTTCGTGTGCCTGATTCTTCGTGCTTCACAAAACGTTTTCTGTCCGAATATATCTGAAAATAAGATACATATCTTTAATCGGCTAACTATATTACTCCAATGGTCTTAATAAATGCGTTTAAAAACATCAACGACAGAAACTGTTATAGAAAGAATAAATTAAATTCATAAGCAAAACAAAAATTTTAATCAGTCTTATAACCGAAGTTCAATGTGAGCAAATTTGTCATTTCATTAGGATCGAGGGTATCCTATTTTTTCATACAATTTAAATGAAAATAAATTTTAATAGTATATTCGTGATGGTTTACTATAGTATACTCATCACATAGCAACTTTATTGAAATTTTAAGGGTGTATAGAATTTTTATCACAATAATCTTCAGTTCTGTATAAAAACTGATACTTTTTTGTTCCGAACTTCGTAAACTATATACCTCTTGAATATAGCTTAAAATGTTATATGTCAAGTTATATAGCTGCGGAGGCACGAATTGCGAATTCTATGAGCGATTCGACAACTGTATTCCCACCTGTGTTTATGACGTATACATGATGGAGCTTCGTTCGACGTAGAACCAGCCTTTAGAATTCTATCATATTGTTACCAAAGTATTTAACTGAAATATATTTATTTTGGTAAACCCGCTTATTTTGGCATATTTAAAACCCAAAATATCATTTAATTTCGAAGAAAGAACTTTTTATCAAAGAAGTTCTTAAATCTTTTGATTGCGGCCCTCCAACCCGAAAATCTTGTGCGACCTACCAATAGCGTAAATTTCATAATTAATTGTCAACGAGAAGTTAATGGTCGATCGAAACGTGCAACCCTTAACATTTTCACTTCTAAAGCTACATCTGTTTGTGAAATTACGTTGTGTTTAAACATATCTTATAAAAAACTTCAAATAGAATACTGTACTTGCTCTTTTTAATAAATTTTTTGCGAACAAAATGGAATTTAACTTATTCCAATATAAGTTCAATTCATATATTGGAACTTCATATACAAAAAAACTTGTATATACTCGTTCATATACAAAAAATTGTGTCGCCATTTTGAATAACCGCAATTATTTTTAATTCAGCATCAGTAGTAGCTTTTCAATTCTAAATAATCTTTTTCGGTTTGTTGCAAAGTTCTTTGTATAACGAAAACCAACCGTTAAATAAAAACTTATTAGTCCTACTTATCTTTACGTAATTTATGTATTTGATTAAATATTCCTTTAACTTTTTAATATTTACTTATTTTATTAATTTTACTTATTTTTGTTCATTCTAATTAAGATGTATTTAAATTTACCTTTTCGCCAAGGGTATACTGGTCACATACGCAAATGTTCATGTCATGTTAAAAAGCAATAGACGAGGCACAGCCAAAAAGTTCCAGGAAGGAGTTTCTGTAGACATTTAGCGCCATCGCCAGCGAGAAATTCGTCTTGCAGTAAGAGTTGGCACGACTCCTGGGGAGGGCATATCGGTAGTGGGTGTAAATCTGATATATCTGACTTGATGTTGTCGTAGTGCAGCTTTGGAAAGTGCTTTCCGTGTTCCTGGAAGTCTATGTTGTCGATTTTTTAATGGAATGATCAGAGCACGGACATAAAATTCTGCGAAATCTCCTAGCAAGTATACATTGCTCCTAGTGTGACTCCTGAGTTGTTAATTCAAGCTTATGGAGAAGAGTCGATGAAGAAAAGTCAAGTTTATGAGTGGAACAAATGGTTCTGTGACGACCGTGAAAGCATTGAGGATAGCCCTCATAGTGGACGATCGTCAACATCAGTCAATGTCGAAAACATTGAGCGAGTATACGACAAGTTATCTGAGAAAATCGGAAATTAATGATCGATGAAATTGCTTTTCAGCTAGCTAAATTCATCACATGGAAGTGTTCACACCATCCTTCGTGATAATTTGAAAATGCATCGAATTTGTTCGCGAGAGGTTTCGAAAATGCTGTCTCCTGAGCACAAAGAAACTCGAATGGTAATGGCTGGTGACTTGACTGATATGGCCGATTTAGATCTGAATTGTTTTTCTTCGTCGCCTCTTCTTCATAAGTTGAATTAACAACTCAAGAGTCTCACTAGTGATTTTTTAAGGAAAACACGGAATGATGTTACAAAAATGTAATTTTTCAAAAATCGACAACGTAGACTTGCAGGCACACGAAAAGCGCTTTCACATGCTGCACTACGGCAAGTCAGCTATGCCTCCACTACCAATATTCCCTCTCCAAGAGTCGTATAACTACTGGAAGAAAAATTTACCGCTGGCGATCGCGCTAAATGTCTACAAAAATTCATTCCGGGAACTTTTTGACTGTACCTCGTGTTATGAAATCCAGTTGAACTATCACTAGCGGTTAGTGATGGATTTATTTTCTGGTTGAGCCCTTTATTAAGTTTGGTATCAAAAATCATTCTGCAAATAAATTAAAACTAACTTTTAAACCTGTTGCTCGAAATCGAGCAATTGTAATGTATTGATTTCAAAATAAAAATTATTATAGTACAGTATTCTAGAACTATTTCATTAATTATATGGTTGAACTTCCTGTTCTGCTGAAATTTTTTACAAAAGCTTTTTCAAACTAAATTTCTTGTGAATACTCAAATCATTTTTAGGGAGATGTCCATGTGTCTTTAGTGTTTTCTACGAATACTATGAGCCCCTCAAGGGAGTTGGCTTGACCTGCCGCCACATACACAGTAGTCCATGAGAAAGTAACGTACTGGGGAGGGGAGGTAAATTCCAACTTTTGCAATGGACTGACCCTGAGCTATGACCCGTCTTAATCTCAAACCGAACTAACATGGATCAATAAATCTACTCATAATGAATGTTAAGTCTGCTTCTTTTTCTTTTATTTCTTTCTATATTTATAAAATTTATACATAAGAATTTATTTTTCTTTTGGTATTTTTATTTGGAATATAAACATATATTAAGATCTTCACAAATGTGATTCAAAATAAATGTTTTTAAAACTGAATTCTGACCTTAAGTATGTATTAGGATGATAGTTAATTTATGTACATCTTCCATCTACTGAAATGCCTCCATGAATGATTTCAATTTCATTAACAACATATGGCTTTGCTGGAAAACTTTATTTGCTCCAATCAGCTGCTTTATTTGAAATTTCTATTCTCATGTTAAATCTTATGGACTAATATGAAACTTTAAGGGCGTCTAGGGCTGGTAAAATCTTTTTAAATTTTATTTCCTGTAAAACTTCATGCCAAGCTCTTTTCAATGACACCAAAAACATGAAAATCGGTTCAGTAGTTTATGAGGGGTCTTTGTAACAAAAAAACTGCTCGTGTATTAAATAAGTATATATAGAAAACTAGCAGAACCCGTGGCTTCACTCACGAAAAAATTATGGTATAGTCTTGATAAGAAAAATCTAGAGGACGGAATAAAAAAATATTTATATCAAGGAATATGTCATCTAGAGATTTTATGTTTTATGGCGGAGTGTAGGTTAATAGTGAAGGTTTTCTTAAGAACCAGCCGGACCGACTTCAACATCAAATGAGTCGATTTTAGCGTAACTTCTTTGTAGATTTACCATGACGTCTCTGAATTGTCTAGTAGGACATCAATTAAGCACAGTAAAGGGCTGAAAGTTCGGAGCAGTTATGGTGATATCCGTCGGCAGTGTTTCAAACTCGATTCACTTAGTTTTTAACTGAACATATGGGCAGTTAGTGATATTTTTAAAGATCAACCACTGATTGCAGCATTTATTTTTCCGTGAAAAGCCGGGACACCGTCGAATTACAGTCAACTCTCGCTAACACGAACCTTGATATCACGAAATCCTCGATATCACGAATTATTTTTAATCCCCTTGGAAAAACCTGTCTAATACGAAGAAATTACTGTACATAACACGAACTAATTTTTTGGTTATATTTTACCTCTATAACTCGAAGGGACACAAACATTACCTCTATAACTCGAATTTCCGTAGATAAGACGAATTCGATTCGCGCTTTACCTCCATAACTCGAAATTTACCTCCATTCTACGAAGTTTTCAGATTGGACCTCTGTAATACGAAATCCCGGCGTTCAGGATGCAACCTGTCGGTGAATCATATCCCATATCCGGAGTCAAGCGCATGTTTTAATGAAAAATATAATCGATACTGTAATTTTTTTACAGAGAGGAAGATTACGGACTTTTTGATCAGTGGAATTAATAAAAGTTAAAAGTTTATTTTTGTAGCTGTAGGGGATACGGTAAAGTTTCTTTATATTATTGGTTTAATACAAATTATGATCGATACTGTAATTGTTTTACATGTTTAAGCAGGATAAGATTGCAGACTTTTTAATCAGAATTAATATGATCTTATATGTTTCTGTGTTTTACAGGTTATTATATTATAAATACTGTATTTTTCATTGATATATAATATTTAAATAAGTTAAAAGCTTAGATTTTTCGAAGATGTAGGATATAAACTACATTTTTCTTTCCCTCTGTATCACGAATTTTCATTTGGCTTACCTTATTAACTCGAACTATGCCTACGACGAACTATACGTAACACGAAGAAAAATCGCAGTCCCGTGGAATTTCGAGTTAGCGAGAGTCGACTGTAGATGAAAAAGGAGTATGCCAAATTATTGTAACTGGCATGATTGTAATAAAAACATAAGAGCAGCTCTAAAGAAATAACTATAGCTCCCGGTGCCTAAATAGATGGTACCATATAATGAGCTTATGATTAAACATATAAGGTACAAAACTAAACCAAATGCAACTTTTATATAGTACGAATGACCTAACAAAATAATGAAAACAACCATAAAACCGTGTAAAAGGAATCAAATTATAAATCAGCTGTAACAACGTATCCGTTTGTAAAGCTAATTACCATCTGCTTGATTGAATAAAATTGGAAATTTAAACAAAACATCATCCATTACATTAGCATGGCTTCCAAAGCTTCAAACGCAACAAAATCCTATTATAACCTCGAAATTTGAGAAATCCGTTCTTGGTGAATGCCAAGAACGTAAGGATGAATGTAAGGAACGTCCATGCACATTTTCATGGTTCTACGTCAAGTAGTTTGGGCTGTACAATGATAGGTCAGTGGTATTCGACAGAAATATTGTAGAGAAGATAGTATAATTATAACTTACAATCAGAGATTTAAATAAATAAATTTTTACATAATAGATCAAAGAATCATATCATTACAGCACATTCGGTTTGTGATTAAAAAAACCACTGTACCTTTCTATTTTAATCTTGCCGGGATTTAGTCTCAAGACTCAGCCACAAAAGGCAGTACGCTTTCAGGCTTAAAATTATATACGTCGAATTATATGAAATGCCAAATCATCGGACAGGCATAGATGTAATTAAAAAATTATTAGGAACGCATCCAGGAAAAACGATAACTCCCGCTACCGAATTAAAGATGATGCCACTTAACTAATTAATGGTGGATTCTATCTAAACTAAGCTAAGTGTAACTTTTATATAGTACATAATTATGTCCGTGAAATAAATCAACAAAAAACAGTGAAATCATCGAGAAAGAAATCAATTTGTTATCATCTGCATCAACGTATACATTTCCGAAGCTAACTACCAGCTGATTGTTTCATGAACATTAAAAATGTAAACAAAAATCGTCCAACACACTTTTATATGGGAAAATTAGAAATCTTCGGCCTCGCCAAAAACCCCTTTATACTACGAATTTTGTAGAATCCGTTCTTCCGTCCGGATGCCTACGCCCTAAAAGGAACATTTATGTAAATTTTCAAGGTTCTAGGTCGAACAAACCATCATCCATTACGTAAATTTTCAAGGTTCTAGTCGTATATTTTGGTCTATGCGATGATAGGTGAGTGGTATTTGACAAATATATAGTAGATGTTAATTATATTTTTTTGCTTTGCAACTAGGGATTAGGTATTTTCTCCTTCAGTCTACATTTTTTAAGTGAAGAATTTTTCCAAACACCCACAACAAAAATACTTAGTGTCAATGTCGTTCGTTGGCGGCAGTCACAATATTATATTTCATAGTCAAATTCGGTTGAAAACGTTCGTTAATATTGAGCAAGTGTCATTCGACGATTCCCAACACCTGTGACCTTCAATGATGTGCAGCCAACAGTATGGGAGAGACAAATTCTCATGTAACATTCCATTGCATCAACATTAACATTGTTATGTTATATGTCCCGAGTTAATGACTTTCTTCCCCTATATACATAGTATAAGGAGAAAGTATTGTTTTCATCAAAATTTTGGGTGTGTGCGTGCGTGCGCACAAGTGTGTGTGTGTGTGTGTGTGTGTGTGTGTGTGTGTGTGTGTGTGTCAAGTTCAAGTTCAAGTTCAAAACACCTTTATTCAGAATAAAAAATGATTAGTCAACCATCAGCTGTTGAGCTGCGCGTGTCCCTTAGTAAATTGTAAAGAAAAGAATCATAACTATCATAAGCGCCCTAATCATAAGCGATCGAAAAATTTCTTTATATAAAAAAATCCATTCCAAATTGTAAGAGTAACTATGCACTATCAATAAACACGAATAATAAACGGTATAAGATTACATCCAGTTCGGTTGATAAAATCTCCAACGAATTTTTTCAAGTGTTGTGATATGGTAGTATCAGACAATGATGACATATTATGACTTATTTTATATAAAAAAACGGTGTTTTGGAGTCGAAAAAAGCATTTTAATAGTTTTTGTTGTTACTTTGTTTGTATATTTATTCCTTTTCAATTGTATTTTTTTTATATTCCAAGAAGACAAAAAGATGGATGCAAACACTTGGAAACTATGATTAAGACAATAGTGACAAGTAATGAGAAAGTGCTGAATGCAGTACTAAACAAAGAAACTCAACCAGTGAATCTAGACCACCAACAAGGAAGTGTAACGGTTATTCCAAGTTTCAAAGCATTAGATCAGAATAAAGAACAATTCCACTAATGTTTGGAAAGATCTCAAAACTACATAGTTTCGGTTAGCAAAATAATCGCAGATCTGAAATTTGATGAAATAAATTACCACAATTCTACAGGTCCAGCTAAATTCAAAGAAAATCAAACTGATGGAGCACCGTAAATTTATGTGTTATGCCCAGCAAACAATAACACTTTGGTAGAATATGTAACGACTCTTCCAAAATACGAAGCTATATGCGATTTCACTTATTCACGCTATGAATAATAGCAGACATATTTCTAGCATCTATGTTTGTCTTAAAAACAAAGCAATCGGAGAGCAATTACTTATGACCCTGGATTTAACATTTTCCCAAATGGTAGAGAAAATGGAATATGAAATATATGTCATTTTTGGGACAATATTGGCTGGTAACTATCCATCTAAAAATACCATATGTGTTATAAATAGTATGGAGGGTTGACGTTTTAAATAAATACATTTCTAACAACTCTTAAAGTTCACTGCAGCAATTACTCGAACATATATACTTATTTATGGTTACCACTGGATCTTTCTATTACATAGATTTCTCAAAAAACATTCATTAAACTTTAAAATTAAAGAGGCCTCAAAGTAAACAGGAAATAACGTCAACCCTCTTCAAAAGGGCATCAATCTCAATCCGTTATTCATAGTAGGAAAATATCAGGTAATCCTTGAAGTATCCTGTGTTAAAAGTTATCTGAACTTAAACCTCGTGTTTCTAAAAACCACAAGATTTTAATTACTTTGAAGCAAAACAAATATGGAACACTTTATCATCCTGATATGTGTTAATGATAGTTTGTGACGTATTTTTCCGGACCGTGAATTTATTTTTAATACGTCAGCATATTAAATTTGTATTAGGGATCAGCTCAGAGGGAGCCAAGGTTCAGATCGGTTCGAGTGGCAAGTTTTTATGAGTTTGGCTCAGTGGATGGAACATTCAGTAGCTCGCTGGAAGTTCATCATCGCCAAACTCTCTTGCAAAAGGATCGATGTTCCCAGGTTGCTTGATACAGCAACAAGAGGTACTGGGAGTGAGTCGTACGGTTGGTTAATCAAAAAGAAAGAAAGGATCGAGGATTCGGTCGGGTCGAAAATACGGCACTCGGACAGCCGGTTGCCTGGTCGGCAGCTCGACGGTGGACGCAGGTTAGGAAATATCCTAATTAATTCCGTAAACCTAGGTAAGGTAATTAATACCTACCAAATTCCAGGCCCCAGGTTGCCGGTTACGGCAACAATACGTTACTGGGACTCACAGGCAACGTCCTTACTCGTAACTTCCCAGGTTGCCTCAACGGCAACAAAAAGGCTGGGTTACTCGTAACCGACCGCTAGCTGTAGGCTCGATGACCACGTTGCTGGCTACAACAAAAAGCGGGGTCTACCCCAGACGATAATCATCAGTCGTAATCGGGAGACAGGCCGCTCGCCAGTATCAGAAAAATGCCGTTCGCCGCTGAGGCCTAAGATCCGCTTTATAACGACCTCAATATCGGCACGAATCGTCAAAAGGCCCACTGGGGCGTTAGATCAACCAAATCAGGGGCTCGCCGTGAGCTTCCGGCCGCGCGCAATACTTAATAGCCCAGGCTGCCTTAACGGCAGCTGCGAAACACTGGGAACAACAACCGCACCGTTAGCCAAGTTGGCTATTACACCCAGGTTGCCGTTTCGGCAACAAAAGACTGGGTAGATAATCGATTCACCGGCCGCACGCAATAGTTAAGAGCCCAGGCTGCCTTAACGGCAGTGCAGAAATACTGGGTAACAACAACCGCACCGTTAGCCAAGTTGGCTATTACACCCAGGTTGCCATTTCGGCAACAAAAGACTGGGTAGATAATCGATTCACCGGCCGCACGCAATAGTTAAGAGCCCAGGCTGCCTTATCGGCAGCGCAGAAATACTGGGCAACAACAACCGAACCGTTAGCCAAGTTGGCTATTAGACCCAGGTTGCCATTTTGGCAACAAAAGACTGGGTAAGGAATCAATTCACCGGCCGCACGCAATCATTAAGAGCTCAGGCTGCCTTATCGGCAGCTCAGAAATACTGGGCAACAACAACCGAACCGTTAGCCAAGTTGGCTATTAGACCCAGGTTGCCATTTCGGCAACAAACGACTGGGTAAATAATCGGAAACCAAACTAAAAATATATTTGCTTCTACTCAGGTTGCCTTAGCGGCAGCTAAAATACTGAGTAACAATACCGGAATACCAAACGAAAAATTATTTCTTTAACCCTGGTTGCCCCAGCAACAGGTAAAAGCCTGGGTTTACCCAAAACGAAAATAATTGAACCTACCTTAGGCCTTGATAACAAAATGCTCGAAATGCCGAATAATATCGGAAAGGAATACCATAAATGTCGAAACAATACCAATCCAAGGCCTACTGTGCACCGTGAACAAGTCGGGTGTGAGCGCCGTGCCACAAGACGTGCTCTCTCGTTCGTGGTCGGAGGAGGAATGAGCGAGTCACCGGCCGTGGTGGCACTCGTCGAGACGGTCACTACTGCGCATGCGCTAACTCCCCTCCACCCCCATACTATCCCCACTCCCGTGGAAAGTTCTGGAGGTCGTGCGCGAGAGAGAGGGAAGAAAGAGAAAGTGACTGGGAAACCGGTTTGCGTTAAACGCCCAGCGCCGCTAACCACCTTGTAAAAAAATACTTGTTCGGCCAAAAAAATAAAACCGTTACACTCTCCTCTGAGTTCGAAGGAAAAAAAGAAAAACGATAAAAAGAAAAAAAGCGTCTTGCTTTGGTTTATTGGTCATCTTACAGGTGACTAGAATCAAATCAATTGTATTCGTCCTCCTTGAACTGTTCAAAAATCAAACATCCGAAACTTTAACACTTCTAAGTGTCTGAACAAATACCACTAAAACTAAATACATTGGACTTAAACTAGAAATATATCACAGATAAAGACCTTACTGTTAGCAGTCTTGCTCTCAGTCTTTTAGGATACAAATTGAAACTAAACCATAGTCTCTCTGAGACCATAGTCTTTCTGGCGTGCAAAAATTGGATTCTCTTAGCCATAATAGGGTTTGAGGTCCTTGGCGTGTGCCGTATTTGTGACACTTCGTCTAGAACCAGTCAGACGAAAAATATTATCCCCTAATTTCCCCGTGATCTCGAACGGTCCCTCAAATGGGGCGAGTTTCCCCGCAAAGGCATCAACTGCGGACGATAGCGGATGAGTCCGTTTCCAAACCCTTTGTCCAATCCTAAAGGTCGTGGGTCGTCTTCTTAAATTGTAATATTTGGATTGCCGTTGGAAAGCTTTGCCGATGTTTTTCTCCACTTCCTTGAACATTTCGTGATAAGTTTCTAGGCATCTCAAATGGACATCAGAAGTTGGGGAATCCTCCCTTTCACTAGAACTTTCGAACAGAGATCCATGCAGGGCAGCTGGCATTTTTAGTTCTCTCCCAAAGTTCAACATTGCCGGGGAGAATTTGGTGGTCTCGTGGACGGCGGAATTCATAGCCAGGCGCAGCTCGGGCAGATGAACATCCCATTCCCGGTGATCACCCCCAACGTATTGAGCCAGCATGGTCTTCAACACTCGGTTGGCTCTCTCGGTCGGGTTTTCTTGAGGAGAGTAGGGAGCTGTGAGCCTATGTTCAATTTTCCACTCCCTCAGCAGGGTGGTGAAGGCCTTAGATACAAATTGTGTACCATTGTCAGTGAGCAGGACCTCTGGGGCTCCGTATTGACGGATAATTATTTCATGGAAACACTTTAAGACTTGGGCGGCTGTAACGGTCCTCAACGCGGTAAGCTCGACCCCTTTGGTGTAATTGTCTTGAACCACTAACGTGAATTTCGCTCCACGTTTCGAACGCGGAGTGGTCCGATTAGATCCGCTTGGCCTATTGGCATCACGATATTTAGGAAATTATCTTAATAAAAGTAACATAACAGATACTACATACGGTATTAGGCGTGAGGGAAATAAATTTTATATCGGTGACAAAGAGGTTGAAATTGCTAACGATGATATAACTATAGGAGATAAAATATCTAAAGGTTCAAAAGGTCTTTGGGAATTATTAACCCTCAAAGAACCTAAGGAGTATACACAATGTGATTTAAAAACCTATAAAGAAATATTAGAGCTTACAAATGGCCATTTAAAAGGTTACAAGTCCGATGCGGCAATATCGAGTAACAAATATCATAAATATACAAATGTAATTAAACCCCTATTCTACAAGGGTATATCTGGTGAGGGATTAAGAGAAGTAACCGGTAATAAAATTGACTATATTTATTGGAATGACCCTAATGAGCTTGTAGACAGATTAAAATTACTTTGGTTATCAAGGCAAGCTGGAAATACGGGTATTGATAACGAAATTAATTCAATTATAGAAGAATTACGTGAAAGTGGAATTATTTATTAAGTTAATTTTAATAAAACAAAAACTTTTTGTTTTTATAAAAAAGATATGTTTATAGATAAATTTTATCGTCTATACAACCCATATTCTAAGACGGAAGCTAGGAGTGCCCAGCTTCCAAATTTACAATTAATAGAAAATAAATGGGATGCTTTAAATTATAAAATCGTTTCTGTAGAAGACGGTAAATATGATAATGACGTGTCAACTGTCGGGCAAACTTTAATGAGAAAAGGCGATACCTTTGTACAAGGAAAACGTAAGTATGAGTTTTTAGAATTATCAGATAAAAACTGGAACGCGAAGAAGCATAAAATTAGTAATGTTGAGAAAGCCGATAAGCCCGACGATGTGCCTACATTAGCACAAGTTTTAATAAAAAAAGATAAGCAGTTTGTACAGGGTGATAAAAAATATGAACTTTTAGAATTAAAGGATAATGTTTGGGATGCCAATAAACATAAATTAAGTAATTTAGAAAAAGCAGAAAAAAGCAATGAAGCAGTTACATTAGAACAGATTCTAATTAGGGATAAAAATGGTTTTGTACAAGGAAATGAAAAACATGAATTTTTAGAATCTCAAAATAATATTTGGGATTGTAAAAATAAAAAAACTTTGTAATTTAAAACCTGGAGAAGATAGGTATGATGCTGTTATTTATGCACAAGTGCCTAACCTTTATAAACTCCCTGGAACACAAGAATCAAATTGGGGTTTTTATACTAGGAAATTAACAAATGTTAGCCCTGCAATAGATGATCATGATGTAGTAATTAAACAACAAACTATCACTAGTATAGATGCAGATACTTTTGATGGAAAACAAAAGAAAATATCTAATGTTTTACCTGGGAAATTGCCTTCAGATGTGGCGATTATGGATCAAATCGTACAGTATTGCGAACGATTGAATCAGTTTGAATATAAAGATAAGAGATTTAAATTTGTAAAATATAATCCAAATATACTTGTTGCTGATCCAAACGTTTTAAGGGGTTTACGAAAATTAGATGGCACACCTTATTTACCAAAGAGTTATGTTTACAGAAGGGAGAGTGATCAAGTATTAGTTAATTCTGACAATAAACCTTTACATGTGTATAATAATCAATTAAGTAGTAATAAAAATGAGTAAGAGAGATATAGCTTATGAGTTGCATAAGCCTGTAAGAAAGAATTTTCCGAGAAGGTCATTTAAACTAATAGGTATAAATGAGACTTTACAAATTGATTTAATAGATATGCAAAAATATTCTAAGGAAAATTCAGGTTATAATTATATTTTAACTGTTATAGATACGTTTAAAAAAGCTTATGCCGAACCACTTAAAAATAAAACAGGATTAGTGGTCACAGAGGCGATGCGGAAGATATTAAATGATATACCAACAGCAGTAAAAAATATCCAGTCCGACGATGGTAAAGAATTTTGTAATAAACACTTTACACAATTAATGCGTAAGAATAAAATTAATCACTATCACACATATTCTACGACAAAAGCCGCTATAGTGGAAAGGTTCCAGAGAACTTTAAAGACTTGGTTATACAGGGAGTTTAGCGCTCAAGGACATTATAAATGGTTAGACTTACTTCCTAAATTAATAAATAAATATAACAATAAAGTACATAGAACAATAGGTATAGAACCTAACCAAGTCAATGCTGACACATCTAAAGATGTAAATAAGAAATTAGTTAAAAAGGTTATAGTTAAAAAGAATAAATTCAAAGTAGGAGATACTGTTCGAATATCTAAATATAATCACATATTCACCAAGGGTTACACCCCCAACTATACCACGGAATTATTCTCTATAGCGGAAGTTAAAAATACAAGCCCTGTAACTTATATTTTAAAAGACGAGAAAAATAATATAATCAAAGGCGGATTTTATGAGCAGGAACTATTGAAAACTAAATATAAAGATTTATATTTAATAGAAAGGGTAAATAGGAGAAAAAATAACATGCTATTTGTAAAGTGGCTTGGATTTCCTAGCAGCGAGAATTCTTGGGTAAATATAAAGGATGTGATTAAATAGGGGGCTAAAACCCAGCTATCAAACAATAAAGAAAAAAATTAGTTTTATATTTAAAAATATACTACAGATTAATTATTACACATACCATTTACAAGTGTACATCTAAATATTTGCCAACATTTTTTTTTTTCGGTTTTACATTCATTTTACATAATATTAGTATAGTCTAATAGAAACCCCATATATATAATGTCCAATTCAACAAAATGTATTTACATTTAAAATTAAACTATGTCCAACCACAGTATTAAGGTCAGACATTGTGCACACAATTAATAATTGTCCTTAATTAGTCTCTCACAGCTGCACAAGCAATTTGGTCAAGGCCTTATGTCTGTCTGCAATTCACCAGCTAGATGGCGGGTTCAGGGGTCACTCCAAAATTTTTATAAATTAACAAATAATATCTACATATTCTACAAAATTATAGGTACATTTATAATTAACACATAATATTTACTAGTTTAGTTTAAATAACTTGTCAAAATATTAGACAAATCGGACAGTAAAGACTAAAGTTAATTTATAATTTTAAATTTAAAAATATAGTGCAGGGTTAAGAATAACATATACCATTTACAACTATACTCACTTAGGTAAACAACCTACCCAAATAATAGCCAAGGATCAGGGCGGGATCAGGGGTCGGTGCAAGAAATGATCCCCATAAGAATAACATGGGAAAAACGCGCCGATTACGCCGTAAAACCAGCACTTTTCCACTACTCATAGGTTTTGACGGATTTCCTCCAGCCCGGCCAATAGTAACGCATGGCGACTCTCTTACATGTCTTCAGAAACCCAAAGTGTCCCGAAGGAGAGACGTCGTGACACTCATGTAGGACGGTCGGGACCTCTTCTTCCTTCAAACAAAGTTTCCATTCGGTAGTCGTATCCCCTTTCCCCTTTTTTAGGGGTCGATTCCGATAAAGTCTTCCCTCTCGCATGATGTAATCGGGTGGCGATCTTGGGTCGTTTATGGTGGCCTTTGCGAGAGCGTCGTTATACCACTTCTGATGAGTAGTTAAATGAATTAGAGCTAATTTTACAGGAAAATGGTACTGACATTCTATGTATTAATGAACATTGGTTAAGTACTGATGAAGTTCAGCTGTATGTTCCAAGTGGCTACACTCTGGCTGCCTCTCACTGTAGGACATCTCTCACACATGGAGGCTCTTCCATCATTGTCAGGGACTCATTAAATTTTAATGTTATTGATGTTCGTAAATTTTGTATCGATAAAGTGTGTGAAATATCAGCTATTAAGCTTGTCCATTATGACTGTATTATTATTTGTGTATATAGAACTCCTGATTCTAATGTTAAAGAGTTTTTAACAAATTTAGAGGATGCATTAACTTTCATTACTGGTACTATGTCTTTTACATTTATTTCACTTGCTGGTGATTTTAACTTGAATATTCTTGATCATAAGAAACATGAGATACAACTGTTCTTGAATTCTCTTAGATCCTTTAATTTGTATAACGTACATTTCTGTCCAACCAGAGGGAAGGCTAGTATTGATAATGTTTTCACTGATGTTGTGCCTGACCTTTTTGATTTTAAACTTTATGAGCAGGACCTGATTTCAGACCATGCAGGCATTTTTGTTAATTTTAATGTAGCTTTAAGCTCACACTTAAGTAATGAAAATCCTGTTTATTGTAGGAAACGTCTGATTACTCCTAATAGATTATCTGATTTTAATGAATGTCTTTTAAATTTTAACTGGTCAGTCCTACTTAATGTATGTGATGTCAATGCTGCTTGTTCTATGTTTTTAAATGTTTTATCTTATTATCTCAATGTTTATTGTCCAGTAATCAACTCCAAACGTAAGCCTAAGTCAAAGTCATTTATGAAAAACTGGTTTACACCTGAACTGGAACGTATGAGAACATATCTTCTCTATCTTTATGATGTATGGAAGCTTAGTGGCAATGTAAATGATAAAGCTAATTTTAGGAAATTTAAGAAATTGTACATCAAAGCAATGAATGAAGCTAGGATAGCGGCTAATGGCAATGCCATTTGCACTTCAACAAATAAATGTAGAACAGCCTGGAAAATTGTTAAGAGCGAAACAGGGCAAAATAATGTACCACCAAAAATTAGTCTCCCTCCTGATGTTTTTAATGACTTTTTTGTTAACGTATCGAGTATTGTCAGTAATAGTAGTCAAACTTCTGCTTCAACTTTCTTAGACTTATTGAGTAATCTCCAAGTTGTGGATAATGTTTTAGCCAACAAACTTAAATTCTCGTGTAATAAAGTTGATTTAGCAACTGTAAGATCTATTGTCAATAGCTTAAGTTCCTCACGTAGTGAAGACTATCTTGGGTTGTCTAACTATATAGTTAAAAATATTATTGAGTCTGTTTTAGTACCTCTAACTTACATTGTCAACTCAGTATTAGTCTCTGGAAAATTTCCTGACTGCCTGAAACTATCAGTAGTGACGCCTATCTTTAAGAAGGGCCGTAGGGATATGCCTGAAAATTTTAGGCCGATAGCTATTGTTCCAATTGTGAGCAAGATCATTGAAACCTGTCTATTCAAGCAAATGTATGAATATTTCACATTTAATCAGCTACTCAATGTTAACCAATTTGGGTTTAGGCCTCATTTTTCGACCACCATGGCTGTTGAAAAAATTGTGGATTATATTCTTAACGGGTATGAAAATAAATTAGTTGTTGGTGGATGTATGTTAGACCTAAGTAAAGCGTTTGACACGGTTTCTCATGTCATTCTGTGTAAAAAACTAGAACACTATGGTATTAAAGATAAGGAATTGGGTCTCATCGAAAGTTACCTTAGCAATAGATCTCAAATAGTGAAAGTAAATAATGATCTCTCTGAACCTAAAGAGGTATTAGCAGGCGTCCCCCAAGGCTCGGTCCTTGGACCGTTCTTATTTTTAGTTTTTGTGAATGATTTTAATGTAAATATTCCATGTTTTTCTGTCTTGTACGCAGACGACACTACTATTCTTGATACTGATGTAAATATTGATAATTTGTTGAACAAACTTGACGTTTCAATGGAGCGTTGTAAAGAGTGGTATAATGCAAATTATTTGGCCCTTAATGAAAATAAAACAGAACGCATTCTGTTTACACTAAGAAGTAATTTAAGTATCGAACATGAAAAATTCTTAAATCCTGTCAAACTATTGGGCATGGTATTAGATAGTAAGCTAAGCTGGAGCTCTCATATTGATTATATATGTAAGAAACTTGCAAGAGTTACATATTTAATTAGGAAATTAAAAAACTGTGTCAGCCCTGAAGTATTGTTATTAGCCTATTATGGTCTCTTCAACTCACAATTGTGCTATGGCCTACGCCTATGGGGAAATAGTACCGAAGTAAATAGAGTTTTTGTTTGGCAAAAAAGAGTTGTTCGATGTATTGCTGGACTAAAAAATAAAGAATCTTGTAAAAATAGTTTTATAGATCTTAAGATTATGACATTACCTTGTCTGTACATATATTGTAATTTAGTCCATGTCAAAGAAAATCTTGTAAATTTTAGTAAACAGTATCAACACCATGACTATAACACCAGAAATAAGCAAAATCTTGTAACACCTTACATTCGCCTTCATAAGTCTTTTAAAAGCCATAGTTACCAACAGTTTCTTCTATTCAATAAGTTGCAGCTAGCTATAAGAAATGTACCTATTAAGAAATTCAAAGAACTTGTATCCAACTGGCTTAAGCAGCAAGCATTCTATAGTATTGATGAATATTTAAATTGTATAATATAGAATGAACTTAGTATGATAACCTGACGAAGCCTATTGTATATTAATGTATTTTGACTGTACATTGTACTTAATGGCAAATAAATTCTTGATTATTGATTCTTGATAGTCTCTGGGTTAGGCGAAACTTGCTGAACCACATTGATTTCGGGTGTGGTACAATCCTCTGGAACTGAAACTGGATAGCGAGACAGCGAGTCGGCTACTTGGTTGGATGATCCCTTGCGATACTCTATATCGAAGTCATACTGCTGTAATTCAAGCACCCAACGCCCCAGTCTTCCTGAAGGTTCCTTTAATTTCATAAGCCATCGCAAGGCTTGATGGTCGGTTATAGCCGTGAACCGGTACTCTTCTAAGTAGGGACGGAACTTCTTTACCGCCCATACGAGAGCTAGACACTCCTTTTCCGTCACGGAGAATTTCCGTTCATTGTCCGATAGCATGCGACTCGCATAAGCAATTACGTTCACTTTGTCACCTTTTTTGTTGCGTCAACGAAGCGCCCAATCCGTCATTGCAGGCATCAACTTCCAGAATAAAAGGTACCTCAAAATCTGGACAATTTCAGAGGGGTGCATTGGAGAGGCAAGATTTCAGCCTCTCGAAAGCCTTATCTTGCGCTTCCTCCCATTTCCAGGGAATTCTTCTTCGTAAGTTTAGTAAGCGGGGCCGACATTTTCGAAAAGTCTTTCACAAAGCGTCTATACCAGAAAGCTAGTCCTATGAAACTGCGCAGATGCTTCACATTCTTCGGTTTTGGAAATTCCATTATTGATCTGAATTTGTCAGGATCCGTTTGTATTCCATTGGAATTTATGATATGTCCCAAACATTTCAGTTCCGTTTAGCAAAACTGGCATTTCTCGGGGTTGACCTTCAGGTTCGCTCTTCGAAGGCGGTTGAATGCCTCTCGCAGCAACTCCAGGTGCTCCTCAAATGTCTTCGAGATCAAAACTAGGTCGTCAAGGTATCCAAACGCATGGAGCTCCAACTCTGGACCAACGATGGTGTCCAATAGGCGTTGGAAGGTCGCCGGCGCGGAATGGAGACCAAAGGGCATGACGGTGAACTGCATCAAACCCCGACCAGGTATGGTGAAGGCCGTAATCGGTCGACCTTCGACACTCAAGGGGACCTGCCAGTATCCTTGTTTTAAGTCTTGCGTGCTGATATACGTCGCATCTTTCAGTTTCTCCAGGATATGATATGAGTTTATGAGTTTATGTATATGAGTTTCTTGGTAACGGATAGGCATCCCGTTTGGTAACACTGTTGACTCGTCGAAAATCTATACAGAACCGATACCGTCCCGATGGCTTTTTTATTAGGACCACGGGAGAGCTCCACGCCGAATTGGAGGGCTCAATGACTCCGTCCTTGAGCATCTGTTCGACTTCTTCGTCAATTACCTTTTGCATCGCCGGGTTGCGGGGGTAGTATCTGGATTTAATGGGCGTGTCCGTCTTTAGTTGTATTTTGTGTTCCACCAAGCTTGTACGACCCGGTATTTCCTCAAAGAGTCGTAGTTCCTTTTGTAGAAACTGCTGCAGCTGTTCCGACTCTTCTGGTGTCAGTGGGTTAACAGCCATTACCTCGTTATTAACCTGGATTGTTTCGTGGGGACTAGGGTTGTGGCCGGGGTACCGAATTATGCCCAGTTTTTCGATCACATCCATACCTAGAATTAGGTCCGTGGTAAGATTTTCCAGATGTAGGGTTCGAATTTGGACTGTACAATCGTGTATTTGACACTCGAACTCAAAACTACTGGTGATTAAGCTCCTTGAACTACCTGCCAGTTTCACCTCAATATCTACACCCAACGGTTCAACACCTGACGATTTGAGAAATTCCGCTACCTTATTACTTATCAAAGACACTATAGAGCCAGTGTATATGAGGGCATTTAAGTTCGTGTTCAATATCTTGACATTGACAAAAGGACGGTTATCTGCTGTCTTGGTTTCGTTGCATCCAGTACTGGCAAACGTTCTTATGTATTCGAGCCATCGGGCCCAGTCGGTGGAGGTGGTGTCGATTCCTGGAGACTCGGGGCACCTCCTTCCTCCCGGTCTCGTCGGGCGTTTCCCGCTATACAAGGGCAGTGTACAGTCAATACGCCTTCTTGCTTGCAGTTAAAACATCGTGCCGGTCTTCGAGGTTGTCGACATTCGTTGCTTTTATGTCCCCTCTTTTCGCAGTTCCAGCATGTGGGGATATCTCCGGGTGGTTTTCTATTTCCGGTTCGATCGGGCCGGCCTGGGGTCGGGCGGTCTTTGGAGACAGGTTCATATTTAGAACGATTTTCTGGTTTCGGGTTGCTTCGGTTCGGCCGAGGCCCGTTTCGGCCATTTTCGTTTCGAGTGGAAACCTGTGGGGTTGCCTTGTCTTCCGAAGGTACAGCTGCTGGGTGGAATGCATCGACAGGATACTGTCGGTGTCCACTTTTAACCGGGGAATAGGCCATTTCGGGTACCACGGATTGAGCTGGATTTGGGGGAGGTCGATAGTTACGCCTTTCACGCAGATAGCTTTCATAGCCTTCCGCCAGCCTCATTAGCTCCCCCACCGTTTGGAAATGGTCTCTCCGAATCATCAGTTTGTACTCGGGTCTCATATTATCGTACGATTTATTTAGGATATCGTTATTGGAGTATCCCCCCCTTCGACGCATGAGTGTAGTCAATGCCACTACGAATTTTCGGATAGTCTCAAATTTTCCTTGAGTTCGCCGTATTATCTCTTGCTCCAGGCTTCGTCGGTAATCCGGAGGGAAGAAATAGTCTTCAAAGCTTCTTAGGAAGTCTTCGAAGGTTGTCCAGGCAGCTCGATTGTTGCGATACCAAAACAACGCATGTCCTTTGAGTAATTCAGGCATGGCCCGGAGCATCAAATCCGGCTGGACGTCATAAGATTCCCTGAGTTCGTGTAATCTTTCGATGAAGGCAATGGCATCACGTTCACCGTCAAATTTCAGGTTCCATATTCTGACCTGATTGCACACGAGAGCCACATCGGGCAGTTGTCGAGATCGGTGAGTCGGCACGGTTAGGTCGTAGTTATCCCTAAGTAGTGCGTAAGACCTGGCAGACATAGATATCGAGGCACTAATCTAAGCAGATTTTCTTCAGGTGGCTCGTGGTACCTCGTCTGAGCGGTATTGTCGGTATGATACCAGTTTTCGGTAGTTGAAGGCAAAGACGATTTTTGTCGCTGCATGCTTAATATCGCCTCTTGAACTTGGCGCAGGGTCTCTTCGGGGTGAAGACCAAGGGCCTCACGGATGCTGGCACTTTCCAAATCTGGGACAGGTTGGTTGGCCAATGTCGAACAGATCGGACCGGTGTTGCCAGACACAACATAGGTGGTCGTCGACTGAGGTGGTAATGGCAATCCGTAGCAGGCTGCCGTGGCCCCAATGGAGTCAAACTCAGGGAGCATGCGATTGACATGAGAGTCGAAATCAGTCGTCAAAACTTTTGGCGTCGGTTTCGTCGGGAATACAACACCGTAGCGCAGAAACGCCACCAGCCTTCTTCAAAGTTCGGCCACCGAGCCTTCTGGGTCCTACTTAAACTTTCGCAACTCCATCTTCAATTCATTTTTCTGAAGTCTATAAATCCATCTGACCTTAGCATCAGAAGCTTCAGTAGTAGGTGGAGGCACCGAGTCTTCCAAGGACAACAATGTTTCTTTTAGGGGTACATATGACTCGACCTCTGTCGTTGGTGACGCCGAAACAGCCGTGCTCGGGGTGAAATCCGGGGCTGCAGTGCTCGAAACATTTGTCGTAATCGGATTGCTCGGAAGATGTCTGGGTCGAAGCACTCGAGGAAGTTTTTGGTGTCGAATTGGTGGATGAAATGGGTGTGGTCGTTGTTGATTTTGTCGTGGTTGTCGTACATCGTGTAGTTTTGGGTTTGTCTCTGTTGCCAGCTCCATTGTTTTCGAGGATATTGAGCATCAAGAGTAACCGGAACGGCCGTAGAAAAAGCTTCAGCTTATACATCATAGTGCCTCAAGTAACGTTCGCTGCGTCGTCTTAATCAACCAAAAATTGTCTAACTCGTTGGTTCGTAGTCGAAAGAAAAAACAATCCTTGTTCCTGTTCGGGCGCCAAATATGTGACGTATTTTTCCAGACCGTGAATTTATTTTTAATACGTCAGCATATTAAATTTGTATTAGGGATCAGCTCAGAGGGAGCCAAGGTTCAGATCGGTTCGAGTGGCAAGTTTTTATGAGTTTGGCTCAGTGGATGGAACATTCAGTAGCCCGCTGGAAGTTCATCGTCGCCAAACTCTCTTGCAAAAGGATCGATGTTCCCAGGTTGCTTGATACAGCAACAAGAGGTACTGGGAGTGAGTCGTACGGTTGGTTAATCAAAAAGAAAGAAAGGATCGAGGATTCGGTCGGGTCGAAAATACGGCACTCGGACAGCCGGTTGCCTGGTCGGCAGCTCGACGGTGGACGCAGGTTAGGAAATATCCTAATTAATTCCGTAAACCTAGGTAAGGTAATTAATACCTACCAAATTCCAGGCCCCAGGTTGCCGGTTACGGCAACAATACGTTACTGGGACTCACAGGCAACGTCCTTACTCGTAACTTCCCAGGTTGCCTCAACGGCAACAAAAAGGCTGGGTTACTCGTAACCGACCGCTAGCTGTAGGCTCGATGACCACGTTGCTGGCTACAACAACAAGCGGGGTCTACCCCAGACAATAATCATCAGTCGTAATCGGGAGAAAGGCCGCTCGCCAATATCAGAAAAATGCCGTTCGCCGCTGAGGCCTAAGATCCGCTTTATAACGACCTCAATATCGGCACGAATCGTCAAAAGGCCCACTGGGGCGTTAGATCAACCAAATCAGGGGCTCGCCGTGAGCTTCCGGCCGCGCGCAATACTTAATAGCCCAGGCTGCCTTAACGGCAGCTGCGAAAAACTGGGAACAACAACCGCACCGTTAGCCAAGTTGGCTATTACACCCAGGTTGCCATGTCGGCAACAAAAGACTGGGTAAGGAATCAATTCACCGGCCGCACGCAATAATTAAGAGCCCAGGCTGCCTTATCGGCAGCGCAGAAATACTGGGCAACAACAACCGAACCGTTAGCCAAGTTGGCTACTAGACCCAGGTTGCCATTTCGTCAACAAAAGACTGGGTAAGGAATCAATTCACCGGCCGTACGCAATAATTAAGAGCCCAGGCTGCCTTATCGGCAGCGCAGAAATACTGGGCAACAACATCCGAACCGTTAGCCAAGTTTGTTATCAGACCCAGGTTGCCGTTTCGGCAACAAAAGACTGGGTAAGGAATCAATTCACCGGCCGCACGCAATAATTAAGAGCCCAGGCTGCCTTATCAGGAGCGCAGAAATACTGGGCAACAACAACCGAACCGTTAGCCAAGTTGGCTATTAGATCCAGGTTGCCGTTTCGGCAACAAAAGACTGGGTAAGGAATCAATTCACCGGCCGCACGCAATAATTAAGAGCCCAGGCTGCCTTATCGGCAGCGCAGAAATACTGGGCAACAACAACCGAACCGTTAGCCAAGTTGGCTATTAGACCCAGGTTGCCGTTTCGGCAACAAGAGACTGGGTAAATAATTGGAAACCAAACTAAAAATATATTTTCTTCTACTCAGGTTGCCTTAGTGGCAGCTAAAATACTGAGTAACAATACCGGAATACCAAACGAAAAATTATTACTTTAACCCTGGTTGCCCCAGCAACAGGTAAAAGCCTGGGTTTACCCAAAACGAAAATAATTCAACCTATCTTAGGCCTTGAAAACGAAATGCTCGAAATGCCGAATAATATCGGAAAGGAATACCGTAAATGTCGAAACAATACCAATCTAAGGCCTACTGTGCACCGTGAACAAGTCGGGTGTGAGCGCCGTGCCACTAGACGTGCTGTCTCGTTCTTGGTCGGAGGAGGAATGAGCGAATCCCCGGCCGTGGTGGCACTCGCCGAGTCGGTCACTACTGCGCATGCGCTAACTCCCCTCCACCCCCTACTATCCCCACTCCCGTGGAAAGTTCTGGAGGTCGTGCGCGAGAGAGAGGGAAGAAAGAGAAAGTGACTGGGAAACTGGTTTGCGTTAAGCCCGCCATCCACGGGCGAACTTGTCCGGGAGAAAGCACTGATTTTGTCCGCGCGGACAATGTTCGGCAGAAGTACGCTCGTGGATGGGCTCTACAAGCGCTGATTTTGTCCGTGGCGTACAATGTCCGGCGGATAAATTGTCAGTGGTCTCGGCTAAAAACCGCGGGCGGATTTTGTCCGTGGCGGACAATGTTCGCTAGTGGATGGCCAATCCCAATTTTGTCCGTCTCGTCGTCAAGTTTTCTCCCATTAAAAACCCTTTAAAATATATTATACAACACCACCAAGCGGGTACATACATACATACATGCATAAATATTTAATAACAGATCTATATATTAAAAATAAGCACTAATGTAAGTTACAGTATACGAGCAAATAGTTTTATTACTTGCAATGGTTTTATTATTTTATTTAACGTTAATTAAAGTTTAATTACTGTACTGTGTTAAGTAGTTTAGAATTGCTTTATATTATTATTTCAAATTGGGACAGTGTATTTGTTTCTTGGAAGAAAATAATAACTACACAGATACAAAACTAAAATGTACTTTACTACGCGGTATTGCCAGCTCTGCAGTTGTCACTAGACTGATCGAAAACGTGAAAAATCATCCCCTCCACAGATTTTGTCCGCGCTGCCTGACGGACAATGTCCGCTATTGGATGGCGAGCGATCAGACGGACCTGCGGTCCGCCCAAACTTTCTCTCCGCCCAAACCCGCTCGTGGATGGCGGGCTTTAGGCGATCAGCGCCGCTAACTACCTTGTAAAATAATACTTGTTCGGCCGAAAAAATAAAACCGTTACAAGTTTCAGGTTAATAATGTATTTCTTTTAAATTTCTTATTTCTTAATCTACGCTTTAAATTGTTTGAAATCTGATTGTAAGGAAATTAAATTAATTTGGAATATCTACGTTAGTTCAAAAAAGTAAAACACGATTCTGCTGGCAATAACATTTTTTATAGGTTATTTAGGTTTTTTTGTGGAATAGCGTGGGACATGTGGGATAACGATGGAATAACCTCCCATTTATTGTTACAAACATTAATTTTTCAGATAAAAATTCATAATCTGACTTGTTCGTAAGAATATTTACATGAAAAACTTTGAAACTTCAAGTTAATACTAGTAATGATTATAAGATAATCGTGTGAATAAATTAAATAAACATAATGCAATAAACTATATATTATAAAGAACAATAAATACTTCTGTTTTATGAAAATTACACATTTTCTGTGAAATAGTAAAATGTCTGAGAGGAGTAAGTTGTTGATTTAACGTCCCACTTAACCGTGTTAGGGCAACTTTGTCGATGTATTGATAGAGAGCGCTCGGGCTGTTACTGAATTAGAACCAACAGGATTCGTAGCATATATTGATAAATCTGTTGCTTTGTTTTACAGTGTGAGATATAATTAAAAATTACTGATATTTTTACCTTTTAGGCTTTGTGTTTGCCAAGAAGATCTGCGATTTTTTTAAAATTAAATAGGCCTATATTTTTCTAATTGTTGAGCCTTGAGTGTTCCTATCAAAAACGCTTTTAACACTATTTTTCTGAAATGTAATTGTATTAGCTTTTTTCTATGCAGATTCATAAACGTATAATTTTTCGAAAGCATATAATGTTACTGTGGAGTAAAGAAGTCTTACTTCTCGTTTCAAGGTTTCGTCCTATTTATGTTCGGAAATGACCAGAGAAGGACGCCCCAGATATTTCAAACGTTGCGGTGTGATCTAAAGTCTGCAATCATCACAAGCTGTTAGTTTCCAACGTCCCGTCTTGAGGGTTCCGGGAAAAGCGTATGTCTCCTTTATACAACGTATATTTTCTTATACATCTTCAAATGCTACCATAAAATAACGGCAGCCTAAAACCCCCGATTTTCACATTTACATGTCAGCAAACCTGCATATCCACCTTGTGTGAAACTTGTTTTTTACTAATCAGTGATGGCAAATGTACGCAAAAATCCTAATGAAAATATCCACCTGTATCGGGGATTTTAGGCTTTTATACAGCATATCTCAACTATATAAAGCCAAAAATAAAGTTTTACTAAGATATGTAACGAAATAAACGAGATATAGACAGTTTTTATTTTCCATAAGGATGGCATAGGTACAATGTAAGGGGCGTTTACCGCTTTCATTATCTAGGTAACCAATCAACATAAAGCAATGATTCAGGATGTACCGTATCTACGATATTTTATTTAATTTTAGTAATTCCGGTAATTACTAAAATTAAATTTAGTAATTCCGGTTTTTTTAATTTAGTAAACAGTTAATCCTGCATAATTTTGTCCAATAATTTGCTCATGAGTCAGCAGATTAATATCTTAAAACGAGTTGAAACTAGTTGTGCTTAAAACGTGTTGAGACTAGTTAAACTAGAAACAAATAAGATGCTCATAATATGAAAAGTAAGTGGGGGAAGTACCCGGGGGGTAAAGGAAGAGGGGTGCCGAGAGGGCATTGAGTCTACAGACGTCGCCGACACCAGAGGTCCAGCGCCACGACGTCCCATGGAGAAGATGCAGGCAGCCAGATTCTAAGAGGTACATGAGTATCTTATTCGTTTTTATTAAATTCTATCTTTCTTGTTTTACAGCGCATTGTCAAAATGGTTGTTACCTTTTAAATAAATAATAAATAAATAAATAAATTCTTTATTGTAGGAAAATACAAGTGAAAACATTAAAGGAAATATACTGCAAAAAATAAACTTAACATACTCAATATACTCCTTAGTATATAATTAATACAAAGTAAATAATTCTCCTACAAAAGCCGCCCCAACAGGCACTAAACCCAATTACTGGGGAAGCCAGCCAAAAATTATTTTTCGCCATTATTAGAATAAAATCAAACAATTATATCAAACATGAAAACTGAACTGAACAATATTTGACTATTTAAATTTAAAAATACTAAAGAGATTACAAAGGAAAAAATATATTATAGAGAGAGAAAATCGACTAAATTTAAATTTAAATTTATTTTACTTGATGGATGTTCACTGAATTTTAAGTAAAGTTAAAACCTCTACAAGCACCTCTTTAGCATGCTCTCATGAGTATTTTATTTAAATTAAAAGTTTTTTGAAAATCGTAGTTTGTTCTGTAAAATCAAATTAAAATTAAAGTAAAGCCTGTTTATTGGAAACATTCAAATATTATGGTTTTAAGGTAGTAAGTTGAATTTGTGTAAAATTAAAAATACCAGCTTGTTCAGAACTGATTAATTATACAATAGCAAGTCAAATGTAAATTTCTTGAAACCATCAAAGTTTGCATAATCTCATATATTAACGACCAACAATAATTTAAAGAGAGCAAACTAAAGAACAGCGAGGAAATGTTTAAATTTATATATAAAATGATAATAATTAATTTTTGTGAAGCAGGGAATTATTATAGTTACGGTGAAGGTAAGAATCTTTTGAATTTCACAGGGTTGCCGTTTTTTTCGAGTATCACAATATCTTTAGGACACATCTGCTGAATTACCTATCAATCTAATTTCCTTACCTATCCTAAATAATACAAAGTATGGGGAATATAAAATATCATTAATTAGATTTAAGCATCAATGCCATGTTAGGGAAGAAAAGCATTGAATTGTTATTACAAAATTGTTCTTAAAAAAGTAAAAGTAAAAGTAGGAGAAATAATGTACAATTAAAACTGATAATATACGTGTTTGTAAATAAATTTGTTCTTTTTCTTACAAGTTAACAGGTTACCCGATCACACTGTATTTAGGCACATGCACCTCCATTTAGTTAACTAAATAAATAAAATAAATAAATAAAATCTAACGTATCATGACCCGCGCCAAGTAAATAAATTTCCTTTTTATTAGATTGTGTTGTAGGCTTGGAGTTTTGGGTTGGACTAATCATTACTAAGGGAGGAAAACTTAGTAATTAAGTAATGATTTTTCCAGTCGGTTCAAGGATACAACATTGTTTGATTAATTTTTTAAACTGAATCTAATGGCGTCTACCAAAATTAGGTAATTTTTATGCGTTAAAAAGAAAAAACATTTTTTCTCATTTTTAGGGGAAAATGGTAACGAAACCCTTACTTTTAGCACCCATATCTCGGTAACTGTTAGGAGCGCAAAAATATATTTAGTAATAGTAAAAGTTTTTACGAAATTTAATAAACTTTGTTTTTTTGATTAAAGTTTTAACCCCAGACCGAAAATTTTCGAGATTTTTACGGAAAAATAAAAAGTATCCTGTTTCCGTCTACTGCCACTAGATCTCGCCACATATTTACGAGGACTTTTGGTATTTTCATCCTTAGGTACTTCTAAATTTTTTATTTTATTTTTTATTTATTTTTTTAAAGAGGATGGCGGCCTCTTTTTCACCTTGGCTTTGCCCCGCCCACATAAACTATTGAGCTGTGCGTGGACGTTATCAAGCGAAGACAAGGAGTGAGCCGGTACAGTACTAGGGTGAACGGTACTGCTAAAAGTATGCGACAATCCCGAGTCTCGAACCTGCGACGCTTTGAGGCCACATTTCCGAGGCCGAGTGCACTACCGACTGAGCCACCGACTCACTAATAGGTTTGCAAAGTTTCAAGATTAACGGAATGTTTTCCAAGTTGAGTAATTTACAGTATTTAAGTTTTTTGACTGGGCTATATCTTTAAAAAATGCGAAAAGTTACATTTTAATGTGTGAAGCAATATTTTTGTCAAGTATAAAGTTGAAAACATAAATATTAAATATGCAGCATAATATTCGCAAAGATTCATCAACTCATAAAAGTGGTAGAGCGCCGCCACAAACAGTAGTAGTCTATACTATTAGGTAATACAATTTGAAAAACATTTTGAAGTCATGTTGCATCAATTACCCAATTACACGTAATCAAATAATTGTAACAGCTCTTGCTTAATGACTCCCATTCGCTTACAGAAGCTCGCGAGACTCACACCACAGGTTTTTATTTCATTTGTTATTTTGTCCTCTGAAGTATTCGGGCCATGTTGAAGTATTACTTCGTCATCGCAACTGTTTTCATCGCCGGGATCACTGCAGCTAACGTTCCCCTGAAAGAATTCGATAACATCGAGTACAGGCTGAAAGTTGCTGACGTGGAGAATGTCGAAAAATTTTTGAACGTGCTGAAAGAATTTGGCGTAGCCAACTCAGTTTTGGAGCAAGTCAAATTTAAGGAGGGTACGACTTTTGTACTGCACACACCGAACGCTGAAGAAGGAGAGTATCACGCCGAATGGAAGGACGGAGCCTCTGTAAACCAGCTTCAGTTCAGTCTGGACGACCAGACATCTGGTGTCGTCGGCTCGGTGGAGGCGACAGGGACCTACAGAGCAGATGGCAACAAACTTATTAATACTATCAACATCGGTAGCAAGATATTGGAATTTACATGGGAATTCAGCGCTGATCAGTTAAAAGAAACAATGACTGTCAATGACAGTGGGAAAATCAATGACGTCAAATCCACAAGAGTCTACGAGGTGAATAACAAATCGGCTGAAGATGCTGGCAAAGCTGCTGATTAAACTGAAAGTCAGAGTTGCAAAGATAAGCTGTATGTAATCTTATTCAGTTTAGATATGTCTAATTAAACCAGAATTGTACTTGAAATATGATTATTATTAATTAATCCCTACGTATTAATTATGACCACATAAAAGTTGGTGTTATTAAATAAACCGTTTGATGGCACTGCAATTACGAAAATAGAAGACGTAGGAAACATGATAACGAAATAAAAATAAAAGTTTTTCAGTTGTCATTCAAATTTTTAGGCTAAACGATTATTTCATCAAATAACAGGCGAACAGGTAGGTCAATCGATAATCAATTTATAAATTGATAACGTTTGGATAGCTTTGGCTGGTATCCATTTCAAAATACCATATGTGTAATAAACATTATGGAGGGTTGATGTTTAAAGTAAACACATTTCTCTTAAGGTAGAATACAGAAATTACTCGTACATATATAAAGATTTTGCATAACTTGAAACCACTGAAAATATCAACTTCAAACTTGGTGCGTATATGCTGACTAATAATACGTATTTTGTTGCGGAGTACCAAGCTTCTATTCTGTACCATTTGAAAATTGGGACCATTTTTATATTTTAAAACTTAATATCTTAAAACTGTAAATTTTACGAGAGTTGTACAAAGGACAAAAAAGTTACGCAATTTAATTTCCTAAAAAAAGTGTCAAAAGATTATTATATCGAATCACAATTAACAGAGTTATTGCAATTCTTCTGCCAGAATATATGCTTGTTTACTGCAGTCATAGCAAATTTTCGCATACAAATTGCAACAACTCAGTTAATTGTGGTACGATCTTAATAATCTTTACATGGCTTTTTAAGAAATGAAACTGCGCAACTTTTTTGTCCTTTGTACAATTTTTGTAAAATTTGCGGTTTTAAGATATTGAGTTTCAAAATATAAAATGGCTGCCATTTTTGAATGGTACAGAGGAAACTTGATACTCCGCGCTAAAATAGGTCCTATTACTCAATATATACGCGCCAACTTTGACATTTATTTCTTTAGTGTTTCCAAAGTTATGCAAAATCGTGTAAAAACACATACATACCGACAGACGGATAACCGAGTATTTTTTAACCATGTTTATGGGTACTTTTTTCTTATTTTTAAAGTAAGTAACAGTATCCCGAAGTCCTGGAGGGTTTTTAGTAAACACCCTGTATAAAATCTTAAAAGAGTTTTCCATGCATGAAGCTGAGATAGGTTACAATTTCGAAGCCAATTCACCTTGCTCGTTTGGTGGAGGTATATCGTGCGACTGAATAGGTAGAATCAAATGTCATGGCACAGTCCGCCCATAAGACTAATGTTAATTTTCGCATTTTGGTTGCGGGCGGGCTGGTTCATGTTATTTGATGCGCCCTATAATGCAATATCACCTCTGCTCTGAGTACAGTAGACCCCCTCTTAACCGAGCTCGTTTTAACCGACGTTCGGATTATCCGCTCTTGCTGGTCAAATATTAAAGATCGTTTTAACCGACCTTATGACAACAGTTCGGTTTAACCGCCTTTTTCTAGGAATTGCGGCATTTCCGTTCCCATATCCTACGATGGGAACTTTACGCTCAACTCCACAGGTTGTTTGTTATTTGAATACAGCATTCATTAATTTATTAAAACGTACAGTAGGTGCTTTTCAGAGCGCTTAGTACGATAAACGTCTGAGTTTTCGTTTTCGCTTCCGGAAACCATCATATAATTCATCAGTATAGAGTAAAGAAAAAACAAAAAACACGCACATTGTGTGTTGTGTGGGTAGGCAAGAGGGTGTAATCCACTCGAAGTCAAAGTTTTTGCAATGGGTTTTTGTGTCTCCAGTAAGAAGCTATAAATCAACTGCCTAATCCGTAATAATGCAATGATTGCTTGTTTCTCATCATTAATTTTGACAATCATTACGTAAAATTTGTTAAAAATATATGAACATGTTATTAAAAGTATCTTCATAAAAAAATTTCGCCTCGTCTAATATTTAGTTTAAAAAATGTGACATTAAGACAGTAAATATTTCATATATTTCATAAATATATAAAAAAATATAAATATAAATATAAATATTTCAGTATATATAGTTCATTTTCTAAATAATCCACAAACTGCTTGAGAATTATTTTAATGGAACCCTAAATTAATAGAGCTTTTATTTTTCGGTGTTTAGAGGATTACCCGCTTTAACCGACCTTTTAAATTATCCGACCTAGGTCCGGTCCCGTCAGGGTCGGTTAAGAGGGGGTCTACTGTATGCAGGTGCAGGCTGTCACGGTGCCGTGCCGCATTGTCGGCCACAACATCTGGTAACATGATTCATGTATTCAAATAGTGTGGAATCATTAAAATTATTGGTGAATACTAAAAAATACTCGATCATACAGGTCGGGCTTCTAGGGTCTCGTGAGACTCATACCACAGGTTTTAATTTCATTTGTTATTTTTTCCTCTAAAATACTTAAAGCCATGTCGTTGAAGTATTACTTCGTCATCGCAACTGTTTTCATCGCTGGGACCACTGCAGCGAATGTTCCTCTGAAAGATTTCGATAAAATCGAGTACAGGTTGAAAGATGCTGACATGGAGAATCAGAACGAAGTTTTGAACAAGCTGAAACCTTTTGGCGTAACCAACTACGTTTTGGAGGACCTGAAATCCAAGGAGGGTACGATTTTTGTTCTACACACACCGAACGCTGTGGGAGGACAGTATGAAGCTGAATGGCAGGACGGAGACTCACACCGGGAGCAGTTCAGTCTGGACATCCCGGATCCTGGAATCATCGGCTGTCTACACCTACAGAGTAGACGGCAACAAACTTATTACAACTACCGACAATGATAGATCGGGCCTACATTATAAGTCGACAGTGGAGTTCAGCGCTAATCAGTTAAAATATACCTTGGAACTCAATGGCGGCAAGGCCACGTGCGTCTACGAGCGGATTAAGAAAGCGGCTGAAGATGCGGGAAAACCTGCTGGTGGAGCTGCTGAGTAAACTAAAAGTCGGAGTTAAAAAACTAGGCTGTATGCAATCTTATTTAGTTTAGATGTGTTTAATCAAACCGGAATCGTACTTGAAATATGATCATTAATTTATCCTGAAGTATTATTTATGACCACATAAAAGTTGCTTATTAGGCCTAAATAAGCCGTTTAATGGAACTGTAATCACGAAAACAAATTAAGATGAATTTTTTTTGCGAAACCATTTTTTTCAGCAACCATCAGACAAAAAGGTAGGCCAATCGATAATCTCTTTGTTTATAACATTTATCATCTTACTTGTTTCATCTTTAGAAGTTGGAGACCTGCGTTTTTTCATCTTCTGTAAAGGAATACTTTTGCATTTAATCAAGTCACAATGGCATCACGTTTTTATTAATTTAAGTAGTAGTATGCTAGAAATCATCAAGAAAAACAAGTGGGGTCATAGGATGCAGTGATAAAAGAGGAGAAAAAATGTCAATATAATTTATAAGCGAAATCTCGAAGAAGCGGAGTCTAGAACTAACAGCTCGAGATGATCTCAGACTTAGGATGAGACCAGCAAATTTGGAAAATCTCTGATTTCATTCTAAGTTTTTGTCTATAAAATTTCGTGAGATAAAAAGTAAGTCTTTCATAAAGTAACTTGGAGTTAAAGGTGTTCTCTTTCGATTTATTCCTGATAAAAGTTAAGTTGTCTAGAAGCAGGAATTTTATATTTATTCTGTTCAATATGGTGGTGTGGTACTAATAATTATAGTTGATTTTATAAAATAACTAGAAGAACCCGTGGCTTCGCTCACGATTAAAATTATACATACACTATCACCCATGAATTATATAGTTTTGCTTTCCCATTTATTTTTCTTATTGTAAAATCTAATGTATGTAATGTATCTACTTCTTTGAACATATTAAATGTACTTCCATAAAGCAAAAGTTTTTAGAAATTCGCTCTTAGTACGAAGGTCTGCTACGACGGGGGTATTATATTCCTGCATAAACTGCCTGTACATAAAAAATGTGACCATATCCAACGCCCCACCGACAAAGCCCCAAATGGTGTTGCTGCCCTGGGTAGGCTCATGCCCAATATCGGTGGTCCTTCCTCTTGCAAGTGCGTTTTGCTTGTGTCGGCTGTCCAGTCGATCGTGCTATCAGGTGAAGAGGATTGCGCTCACACACTCAAGAGGCCAATTTACAGAGACGAACGCCGAGAAGCATTTAATGGTCGTTTCCACGGTACCTGAGCTTGCCCTGATGATGATCATGGGGCACAATATAAGGAATGGCACCCTTGGCTTTTTCGACGGCACTTTGAATGTGCTCGCATATGTTACCCTTAATTAAAACTTTATTATGCACCCCCGTCGCAGCAGACCTGCGTATTAGAAATCCTATTTATTTCCTTCATGAAGGCATACGTGTTAGAGGAATCAAAGAAGTAAGCTTGAAATTTTATTCACTGTAAAAGATAATTTTCTTAAGGTTTTAGGGTCTACCTTGAACAAAAAATTACAATGCCACTCCAGCAATTATTAAAAAGTGCTGTCTTACGTTTTTAGACTCTATATTGAGCAAAACGTTTGAATGAGCCGTCCCGGCAATTTTTTTAAAGTGTTGTAGGTAAAATTAATTCTTTACAGTAGCACACTCTTCCTCATTAAATAGCAGTTAGTTGTCATAAAAAAAGTCCTTCAAGTATAAGTGATCAGTGATCACTGGAGTCCTTCAGTAATCAATTATTTATTTTATGTTATACTACATATTATCAGCATTTTATATAGTGTACTCGCTTCGCTCGCTGGGGGCTCCGCCCCCAGGCCCCCGTTTGTGTTCTCCCGCAGTTGAACAATACTCCGCCCCCAGACCTCCTATTATGAGTCCCAAAGACGGGGGTTTTGATTTTGAAAAGACACAAGACCAAATTAATTTAATTTTTTTTGTTGGAATAATTTTCCTACCTCAAGATATCTTAACATGGTAAAAACCACCAGTGCAATTGTAAACTCATTGCAAGTTCAGATTTAGAGAACTTTTTCATGGAGTTGAAATGGGGTTAAGTTGGCGAGTAGGTTTTGCCTCTGATAACGCCGGGCCAGGTGTGAGACAAAATTGTTGTTTTAAAATAGTATTGCCAAACTTTTGAATAGTACTTGATTTTTCTTCTTTTATTGGCGGGATTAGGGGTCGAAAGCGTTTAAAAATGACAAATAATTTAGGGTTATTCATAGGAGGTGACAATAACAAATCCCTTCTGAAAAATTGGGCCTCTCAATCAAATAATAATTTTTTTAACAAGAAAAAATTTCAAGATATAAAGGTTCAACTTAAGACAAGTATTTTAAAAGTTAAAACGGGGTAAAATCGGCGAATGACTTCTGGTAAACCTGAGGGGTAAAAACCCCTCGGGTGAGTCGCAAAGTTATTAAAACTATGTACGAATTCTCGGCACAAGGTATGTTGGGGTTCGGGAGGATGTTTGGTGGTGGGGGTTGTTGGTTGTGGAAGGTTAATTATTTGAACGGGGAGAGGGTCCGGGGGTCAGGGGTTAGGCAAAAGTATTTTTTTAGAAATAACAATACCAAACATTTGAAAATAGTTTAATTTGCTTCATTTATTGGTTGTATGTAGGGGTTGAAAGGGGTGAGAAAATGCCAATAACCTCGCTTAAACGTGGGCGGGGACACTTGAGTAATACCAAGTCAAAACTTGGGTCTATCATTTAAGAATATATTAGAAAAACCCACGAGGAAAGTTCAAATTTAATGAAAGTTCAATTTTGGGACTCTTTTAGGAGTTGAAACGGAAGAAACTGGCGAATGACCTTTGATGGGGCGTAAACCTGATCGGTAAAACTGACTCTCGTCATGTCAAAACTTATAATCAAGATAAAAAATTAACTAACAAATAAAGAAAAACCAAAAAACAAAGTTGAAATTTACAACAAATTTATTTCAGGGCCCATTTTAGGGGTGAAGGAGGTGAGATATGGCAAAATATCCGAAAATAAGAACCAAAATTGTAGAAAAACTAATTTAAATACAGTATTGATCTTTGTTTTTCGAAAGGACCACTAGTTTGGTGGTTGTTAATTATTTGAAGGGGAAGAGGGTCGGGGGGCCAGGGGGTTAGGCAAAAGTATTTGTATAGAAATAACAATACCAAACATTTGAAAATAGTTTAATTTGCTTCATTTATTGGTTGTATGTAGGGGTTGAAAGGGGTGAGAAAATGCCAATAACCTCGCTTAAACGTGGGCGGGGACACTTGAGTAATACCAAGTCAAAACTTGGGTCTATATTTAAGAATATATTAGAAAAACCCACGAGGAAAGTTCAAATTTAATGAAAGTTCAATTTTGGGACTCTTTTAGGAGTTGAAACGGAAGAAACTGGCGAATGACCTTTGATGGGGCGTAAACCTGAACGGTAAAACTGACTCTCGTCATGTCAAAACTTATAATCAAGATAAAAAATTAACTAACAAATAAAGAAAAACCAAAAAACAAAGTGAAAATAACAAATAAACTGTTTTAAGGGCCCATGTTAGGGGTGAAAGAGGTGAGATAGAGCAAAATATCCGAAAATAAAAATATAAATTATTGAAAACTTTATTTAAATATAGTATTGATCTTTGTTTTTCGATAGGATGACTAGTTAAGTCATATTTTGTTACAGCTTAGCCATTTATTAGTTAGAGACGTGAATGTTGATGTGAACTATTCCTTATTTAATGCCATTTTCAATAACGCTGGTGGTTTAAATTATTTCGGATTTCCAGGCGGAAACAGAATACAAAAAATTATTATGTTAATTCTAAGTAATGTTTGTTTGGCAGTGACTCCTAACAAGAGCATGTCTAGTCGCTAAACATAACACCCTTTGAGTTTTGGACGTTCAGTTTCCTGAAGAGTAAGGTTTTTGCTTCGGTAACCACCTTTATCAGAAAACATGGCATTAAATTAAGAGTCGTTCTCTACAACATTCGCTTAAAAAATAACTGAATAATACAAATATCAAAGATCGGTTTTTTCTTTAATGTTTTGATATAGATTTTGTTCAGGCATTTGCCATCACTAATTAGTGAAAACTAACCAGTTTGGAAAATTTTTTTATTGACCACCCTTCATTATATTAATTGGGCATTAATAGAGAGAGAAAGATGTGTTGAAAATATTGAGGTTTAAATAATACAAATGTTTTGTTTCGACGGGTGTTCTAATATTAAAATTATAAATATAAAAAAATGGAGAAATTTCAAGTCGACAAAAACGTACAGCATGTTCACGATAATATAGAATAGAACTATATTTAAGCGCGGTAAAACTGAACCAGAGAACCACACTACCAGATGAGTTTTATCTGATTTGGGCACGTACTGCATTACCGCGGTGATGAAGTGAAAACAGCGAGAACCTAAAAGTAAAATCTTGGTTTTTAATACAATTAGCGCATGAAAGAATCATACGATTGAAGTATTTTCAGGCTTAAAACATCAACTTTGGTTGTAAAGAACATTTACTTATAAAAGTTATTTATTATCATTTTTACCGATACACATTAGCAGTTATGAAAGCTGCATTAAACAGCAACTTAAAAGAACATGTCAGGTGGGTTTAACGAGGCAAATTTCAAAGATCTTTTAGCTTTAGATGCATTTTTATGTTAATAACTAATTATATTATTGGTGATTTGTAACATATATGCTGTACAGACGATGTGAACCAAATTTCAGCCCTATACGTTTAATATCAAGCCAACTGGAGCTGGAAAACCAAAGGAAAATCTTCGAAAATTGAAATTTCTAGGGCAATCTAAGGGTGAAGGAGACGAGATAGGGCAAAAAGTCACAGGACCAAAGTTGTAGATCGTGAAAAATCCGTGACACGTGGTGCAGTCTGTTTTTCGATAGGACCATCCGTTCGGCCACTAGAGCTCAAAATAACAGGTGTTTGAAAAAGGCTTATTTTAACGATTTTTTAATAATTTTTTTGAGGGAGTTAAAACTTAAAATTGTGGGTTTTGATATTTTTTCCCGTAGTTTGAACTAATGAGGAACGTGCGTGCCAAATTTCAGGTTCCTAGCTCATCTGGAAGTAGAAAAGAATTCGTATCCTTAATCAGTTACACAAGCGGCCGTATATATATTAGACTCGCCTTACGGCTCGCTGGGGGCTCCACCCCCAGGCCCCCTACTGTGAGCCCCTTTGAGAGGAATTTTGATATTGATAAGTCACGTAGCAAAATTAATTTATTTGTTTACGTACAAAGTCAGGGTCGGGGTCAGGGTTTGTCACGTACGTTTGGTCGTGGACTTTCCTAAAAATAAATACTATGAAGGAAATATAAAAGCTCCGCTCCCAGGCCCCCTATAGTGAGTTCCAGGGGTTTGGATTCCGAAAAGCCAAAAGACAAATTGTAATAAACATTTTTCAAATACTTAGCACAAGGTATCATAGGTAGTGTCAGAGGGTAAGTTGATTGGGGGTTGGTTATGGGCCCCCCTGTTGGTCTCTGCCCCACGAAAAAGTTGGGGTGTGTATTGAAAAGTCACAAAATGTCTAATAAACTCATTACAAATCCTCAGCAAGATATATCATTGTAATGTTTAGGAGGGTAGTTAGAGGGTTACTTTAGGGGGGGATGCGGAGGGGGTGGGATTAAAATTTCGTTTTGAGAGAGGGTTGGTGGAGTCATGGGGTGAGGCAAAAGAGTTTGTTTAAAAACAACATTGCCTTAATTTGAAGAATACTTAGTTTGATGCTTTTTCGGTCACATTTTAGTTGAGACGACTTTTTTAGGGGTAGAAATAGGGTAAAAATTCTAAATTACCTATAACAAACCGGAAAAGTCAAACTGACTATCTCTGTGTCAATAATTCGGCATACCTTGCCAAAAATAAATTTGAAGAAAATTAAAAACCACGAGGGAATTTTAATTTAATGAAAGTTTAACTTTTGAGGACTATTTTAGGAGTTGAAACGGGGTGAATTTTACGAATGACCCCTGATAACCCTAAAGGTCATAATTTACTATCTCAGTGTGCAAATAGAGGTCTATAAGCTAAAAATAAATATTTAAAAAAACCATCAAAATCAAAAATAAACTGAATATTCATAAGAATTTTAAATTTAGAGCTCATTTTGGGAGTTAAGGAGGTGAGATAGTGCAAGATACATAATGACCAAAATTGTAGCAAGTTTAATTTTAACTAAGGAAATAACCTTTGATTTTGTACAGATTCTTTATTTTAGCCGCTAGAGGCAAAAAACGAGAATCACTTCATTGAAATTCAAGTTTTCCCCCATTTCACCCCCTCTTGGGGGGTAAGGGGGGCTTAAATAGTTTGTTTTGAGAATTTTATATTTAGAGTGTTCACCCAATAAATATTCCTGAAACTTTTCAGGGGCCTAAATAGTATATCAAGTCAACTGGTGCTGGAAGACCTATGGAAGATCTACGAAAATTGAAAAATCTAGAGCAATCTAAGGGTGAAGGAGACGAGATAGGACAAAAAGTCACAGAACCAAAGTTGTAGATCGTGAAAAATCCGTGACACGTGGTGCAGTCCGTTTTTCATTAGGACCTCTAGTTTAGCCGATATAACCGAAAAACGAAAAGTACTCTTTTCGACCTTTAAATCTTTACCCATTTTACCCCCCTTTAGGAGGGTTGGGGGTGGAAATATTTTGTTTTGAGACTTTTCCCTGGGGTTTGACCGCCCAAGGAGTGTTCGTGCCAAATTTCAAGTTTCTAGCTCATCTGGAAGTTGATTGGAATTCGTATCCCGATGGGTGAGTGTGTCAGTTACACATGCGGTTGTATATAATATTGACTCGCCTTCGGCTCGCTGGGGGCTCCGCCCCCAGGCCCCCTACTGTGAGTTCTTTGGAGAGGAATTTTAATATTGTAAAGTCACATAGAAATATTAATTTATTTGATTACGTACAAAGTCACCATACCTGGTATCTCCGGTCGTATTCAGGGGAGGGGTTTGGGTATAAAAATCTAGACAAAATTAATTAAACAGTATACAACTACTCTGTACAAGATATTAGTAGTTTTGGGACGTAGTTGGTTTTGGGACGTAGTTGGTTTTGGGAGGTTTTATGTGGGAGGTTAGTTGGCTTATAAGGGGCAAGTGTTGGTAAGACATGAAGGTTAGGAAAAAATGAAGGAGTTGTAGTGAAAGGAGTTGTAATTTGTGTAATGAAAAGTCACAATATGAATTAAGCCTTTACAAATCCTAGCAACATTTATCGTTTGGGGGGGCAGTTGGTGGGGGAAAGGGGAGTATTTAGTGGAGGGATTTATGATGGAGGGGTTTGGGCTTTTTTGTTGGGAAAGGGTAGGAGGGTCTCGGGTTGAGGTAAACTTATTTCTTAAAAAATACAGGTGAAAATTAAATTAATTGTTTACAAATCCTCAGCACAAGGTATTTTGGGTTTGTTCAAGGGGTCAAGAGATATTGGTGGTAGGGGTTTTATGGCTTTAGGGGACAATTATTTGAAAGAAGTGAGGGTTGGTGGGCTCAAGGCGTAAGCCAAATTATTTATTTAAAAATAATATTGCCAAACATATGAAAAATGCTTAATTTGTTACGTTTATTGGTCGGTTTCGGGGTTGAAAGGGTTTAGAGCTATCTGAGGGCGAAAGACACGAGACAGGGCACAAAATCAAGTCATATACATACTGATTGCAAATTATCAGGAGTCTAGGTAGTGTATCAGGGTTATACGAAATACATTACCTCGAGAAAATTGCTGGAATTTGGCGAATTCCGAAGATTTTTTCAAGTTTATATGCATTTCAATACCAATAAAAGTTATATTATTTGCGATTTGTAACATTTACGCTGTAGAGATGATTTGAACAAAATTCCAGCCCTCTATGTATAATAATAAATCTACTGGAGCTGAAAAACGTCGGGGTAATCTTAGAAAATTGAAAGTTCTAGAGCAACCTAAGGGTGAAGGAGGCGAGATAGGGCAAAAAGTCACAGGACCAATGTTGTAGATCGTGAAAAATCCGCGGGGCACTCAGCAGTCCGTTTTTCGATAGGGCCATCCGTTTGGCCACTAGAGCTCAAAAACCTCTGCTTTAAAAATAGCTTTTGTTAGCGATTTTTGTAATTTTTTTTGGGGGTTTAAATAAAAAAATTATGAGTTTTAATAGTTTTCACTAGATGCTGACCCTCCAAGAAATACTCGTGCTAAAATTCAAGTTTCTAGCTCATCGGGAAGTATGGTTTGAGCTGGAATGAAATACCTCTAGAAAATCGCTGATATTTGGCGAATTTTGAAGGTTTTTTAACTTTATATGCATTTTAATGTCAGAAACTAGTTATATTACTAACAATTTTTAACATATATGATGTAGAGATGATTTATGCCAAACTTCAGCCCTCTACGTATAATATTAAATCTACTGGGACTTAAAAACCCGGAGAAATCTATGAAAATTAAAAGTTCTAGAGCTACCTAAGGGTGAAGGAGACGAGATAGGGCAAAAAGTCATAGGACCAAAGTTGTAGATCATGAAAAATCCGTGGCACGTGGTGCAGTCCGTTTTTCGATAGTACCTCTAGTTTAGCCGCTAGAGCCCGAAAACGAAAAGTACGTTTTTTTAAATTCAAGTCTTCCCCCCCTTTTAGGGGTTGGGGGTGGAAATGTTTTGTTTTGACAATTTTTCCTGTGGCTTGGCCACCAAAGTAATATTCGTGCCAAATTTCATGTTTCTAGCTCATCGGGAAGTATGGTTTGAATTTGTATACGTGAGTGAGTGAGTGAGTGAGTTACACATGCGGTCGTATATAATATAGATGACTCGCCTTACGGCTCGCTGGGGGCTCCGCCCCCAGGCCCCCTTAAAGGGTTTCGCCCCAAAGCGAAGAGTTTGTATTGAAAGTAACAAAACGAATAAACTGTTTACAAAGCTCAGCAAAATTAATTATTCTTAGTTATGGGATTTATAGAAGGGGGTGGGTAATGAGTCATCAAATTTCTGGAAAAGCAAATAGATTAATTTCTGGAAAAGCAAATAGGTTTCAAACCCAGGGATATTTCACAAAAACCTATTCATTTAAAAATATGTATAAGATAAAAGTAAAATGTCAAAACCAATTTTCTCCATAAGAATAATATGGGAAATGAGTATGCAGGTAAGCTTACATGGAAATGTAAAAATTTAAGTTTTTTCAGTATTCCAGTAGGTAACAACTAAATAAAGATATCTACCAATGTTTTTCAGATTTGTTGAGAAATAAGCGATATATAGAATTTTACTTATTTCCTATACGGTAAACATTGAGACAAAGTACTGTATTTACCATAATCCATATCTCGGCAACCAATGGACAGAGGACAATTATTCACAGTACCAAATTGTTGGTTTTTCAATTTAAATCCAATGATCCAACCCAGGATCTGATAATTTACATTTTCTATGTAAAAGATCCCAAAAACCCATTTTGAGGGGTTTATCTATCCCCTCCTAACCCCAACATCCGATATTCCCATCAGGCTAGTGTTGGGTATTTCCTGTTCCTCCCTTTTGAATTAGTAAGATTTATAAGAATGCTATTTTAATAATCAAATTAAATCCAATTAAACTTAAAAAACAACGTATTACAGATTTTTTCCACATCATTACAGCGAGAAATGAGTATGCACATTTGATGTCACAGAAATGAACGAATTGGGAAATTTAGGCCATTCTTCGACTAAACATCAACCACATCAAGCAACATAACAAACATTATTTTTAAAAAATTAAAAAATAAAAACTAATATTATTGCTGATTTGTAACATAGCTTGTTAGCGATTTTTTGTAATTTTTTGAGGAGGTTAAAATAAAAAATGGCGTTTTTGATAATGTTTTCTATATATTAACCATCCAAGAAATATTCATGCCGAATTTCAAGTTTCTAGCTAATCGGGAAGTATGGTTTGAACCGGGAAGAAATTCCTCTAGAAAATCGCTGACATTTGGCGAATTTTGAAGTTTTTTAAGTTTATCTGCAATTTCATATTACAAACTAGTTATATTATTCCTGATTTGTGACATATATGCTGTAGAGTTGATTTATGCCAAATTTCAGCCCTCTAAGTATAGTATTATATCATATGGAGCTGAAAACCTGGAGGAAATGTTAAAATTGAACAAAAGTTTAACTTTTGAAGGCTATTTTAAGGATTGAAACGGGGTGAATTCTGTGAATGTCCCCTGATAACCCTAAAAAATCAAACTTACTATTTCATTGTGAAATTTGAGGTCTGTAGGCTAAAAACAAATATCAAAAAAATCATCAAAACCCAAAATAAACTGAAAACTTTATAAGAATTTTAACTTTAAAGGTCATTTTGGGAGTGAAGGAGGTGATATAAGGAAAAATACGTAATGACCAAAATTGTAGGAAATTTAATTTCAACTAAGGAAATAACCTTTGTTTTTTAATAGAACCTTTATTTTAGCCGCCAGAGGCAAAAATCAAACAGTACTTTGATCGAAATTCAAGTTTTCCCTCATTTCATCCCCTTTTAGGGGGTGAGGGGGGTTGAAATTGTTTGTTTTGAGGATTGCATATTTAGTATGACTATCCAATAAATATTCCCAAAAAATTATACGGGCCTACGTAGTATACCAAGTCAACTCTTGCCGGAAAACCCAGGTAAGATCTATGAAAATTGAAAAATCTAGTTCAATCTAAGGGTGAAGGAGACGAGATAGGACAAAAAGTCATAGGACCAAAGTTGTAGATCATGAAAAATGCGTGGCACGTGGTGCAGTCCGCCTCTTGATAGGACCTCTAGTTTAGCCGCTACAGCCCTAAAACGAAATTCAAGTTTTCAGTCCTTTCTTAAAAATTCAAGTTTTCCCCCGTTTGGGGAGGTCGGGGGTGGAAATGTTTTGTTTTGACAATTTTTCCTGTGGTTTAATAACCAAAGGAATATTCGTGCCAAATTTCAAGTTTCTAGCTCATCGGGAAGTATGGTTTGAATTTGTATCCCGATGGGTGAGTTACACATGCGGCTGTATATATATATAGACTAGTAGGTGGTAATGGTCAGTCTGACCCCAGCAGGGTGGTAGTGGTCGGTGACGTCACAGTGACGTCAGCCCCCCCCCCCCGACTGGACCACCCACGAAGCCGAACTTTTTTATATTTTTTTTAGTTTTTTTTCTTTTTTTAGTTTTCCTTACGTAATCCCCCCCATGAACCCTAACCTTCTTTTTTTTTATTTTGAATGAGCTTACGTAATCATCCCCACGTAAACAATAGATGTTTCTCGGAATTTTTAGAAAATCTGGAAAGTTTTAGAAAGTCTGGAATGTGTGACGCAGCTTACTGTGTACACACCGCTCAGTTTAGTTTGGGAGCTCGTCTGTGTCGGTCGAAAACATGGACTGTTGGGACTGCACTATAACTGACGAGGAGGTGGAGCGAGCGTGTATCGAAGCTGAGAAGATGGAGGTGGAAGAGCAGCAAGAAACCAATTATAATTGGATCAACTGGAAATACGAACCAGTGTGGTATACACAGGAATATGCAGATTTGGACCCAAGATTGGTGCCCAATCTATCAAACTACGAGAACAAAGTGATGTGGAGAAGAGCAGATATAACTTCAGTTTGGCAGACACAACCATGCGAGTATTTTGACTGTATGGTGCAATATGCATGTCACATGGATTGCCTGGAGCAACATTATGAAATAGAAAAAGAAGAACTTTGGTTACCAATTGAATTTGAACAGAAATACCCCAGGGAAGTTGAAAAGTATTGGTTCCCGGATGAACACTGGATGGAATTCATATTGTGGCCAGACGAAAGTTACAGGGACTTGATGCCGAAATATAATAAATAAAGAATAAACGAATAGTTTAATACCACCATCCTTCCACCTCATCCTTCTCAGCAAAAAAAACGGCCTTTCTAAAGGCCACCCTAAACTTTGAGATTAATTAGAAATAAGGTGGAATACGGGCGCTCGCTCGTGGACGCTCCGACAGACCACCCACGAAGACCTCCCCCCCCCGATGGGAGATAAGGTCATTGACAGGTCCATTAGCCGACCGTTAGGGAAAGTAGACTCGACACGGGGTCGTGGAAATAGACTCGAACTACGACTGTTTGGTCACGTAAACACTTTCACCAACACACCGACGTGTTGTGCCTCCTCAGATTGGATCGAGAGTTCACAGGATGAGGACGTTACAACAACTGTCTGCTGCATGCATCGCTGATGCCTTCGATTCCTGGGGGGAAGTTGAAAAAGGAATTGGTCATCTGCTACCGCCACTGCTAGTGAAGCTTGTCGTCAGGGAATGGGCAAGGAAAGATTTTCAAGAACAACTGAATGAATTGGAGTATCGTGAAAATCATGATTGGCTATCAGGCAGAAAAGAAAGTTTTTGTTTTGAGACTTTTCCCTGTAGGTGTACCACCCAAGGAATATTCGTGCCAAATTTCAAGTTTGTAGCTCATCGGTAAGTATGGTTTGAATTTGTATCCCTATGTTAAGTGAGTGAGTTACACATGCGGCTGTATAATTATATAGACTCGCCTTCGGCTCGCTGGGGGCTCCGCCCCCAGGCCCCCGTTTGTGTTCTCCCGAAGTTGAACAATACTCCGCCCCAGACCTCCCATTATGAGTCCCAAAGACAGGGGTTTTGATTTTGATTTTGATTTTTTCACGAAAAAGGCCGCCACTTTGAAATTAATAAAAATAAATTCGTTCTGTCTTTGCCAATTTGTTCGTCTTGTTTAGAGCTTTAAGATGATGCATAACATGACATAAGTTTAGATTTGAAAATTCTGAGATTCGAACCCACGACGCTCGGTTTTTGGAATACCCTGTATTTTACAAAGGTTAAAAATATTTAATTTGTTCCTTGGGTATGAATTAGAGTGGAAAGGTTTTGTTTCGTCTTTTTATGTCGAGCCATTAGTCTATGATCTGTTGGCGGCGTAGAAAATTCATCCTGTACAATATAATTAAATTCATTTTTGAAATTCCAGAGCCACCTAAGGGTGAAGGAGACGAGATAGGGCAAAATATCAAATGACTTAAATTGTAGATCGTGAAAAACACGTTGTACTTTGTGCAGTCAGTTTTTCGATAGGACCATCCGTTCGGCCACCAGAGCTCAAAATAACTTTGGTTTAAAAATACCTTTTTTAGCGATATTTTGTAATTTTTTCAGGGGGTTGAAATTTTAAATGGTTAGTTTTGATAGTTTTTCCTGTATATTGACCTTTCAAGGATTATTTATGCCAAATCTCAGGTTTCTAGCTCATCGGGAAATATGGTTTAAACCGGAATGAAATACCTCGAGAAAATCGCTGGCATTTGGCAAATTTTAAAGTTTTTTTAACTTAATATGGATTTTAATATTACAAACTAGTTATATTATTCGTGATTAGTATTTTATATGCTGTAGAGATGATGTATGCCAAATTTCAGCACTCTATGTCTAATAATAAATCTACTGGAGCTGAAAACCTGGGGAAAATCTTCGAAAATTAAAATTTCTAGAGCTACCTAAGGGTGAAGGAGACGAGATAGGGCAAAAAGTCATAGGAACAAAGTTGTAGATCGTGAAAAGTGGTACAGTCCGTTTTTCAATAGGACCTCTAGTTTAGCCGCTACAGCCCAAAAACGAAAAGTACTTTTCTCAAAATTCAAATTTGCCCTCCCTTTCCCCCCCTTTTAGGGAGGTTGGAGGTGGAAAGTTTTTGTTTTGAGACTTTTCCCTGTAGGTGTACCACCCAAGGAATATTCGTGCCAAATTTCAAGTTTGTAGCTCATCGGGAAGTATGGTTTGAATTTGTATCCCTATGTTAAGTGAGTGAGTTACACATGCGGCTGTATAATTATATAGATTAGTAGGTGGTAATGGTCAGTCTGACCCCAGCAGGGTGGTAGTGGTCGGTGACGTCACAGTGACGTCAGCCCCCCCCCCCCGACTGGACCACCCACGAAGCCGAACTTTTTTATATTTTTTTTAGTTTTTTTTCTTTTTTTTAGTTTTCCTTACGTAATCCCCCCATGAACCCTAACCTTCTTTTTTTTTTATTTTGAATGAGCTTACGCAATCATCCCCACGTAAACAATAGATGTTTCTCGGAATTTTTAGAAAATCTGGAAAGTTTTAGAAAGTCTGGAATGTGTGACGCAGCTTACTGTGTACACACCGCTCAGTTTAGTTTGGGAGCTCGTCTGTGTCGGTCGAAAACATGGACTGTTGGGACTGCACTATAACTGACGAGGAGTTGGAGCGAGCGTGTATCGAAGCTGAGAAGATGGAGGTGGAAGAGCAGCAAGAAACCAATTATAATTGGATCAACTGGAAATACAAACCAGTGTGGTATACACAGGAATATGCAGATTTGGACTGCCGTGACTTAACACCGGTATTGGTGCCCAATCTATCAAACTACGAGAACAAAGTGATGTGGAGAAGAGCAGATATAACTTCAGTTTGGCAGACACAACCATGCGAGTATTTTGACTGTATGGTGCAATATGCATGTCACATGGATTGCCTGGAGCAACATTATGAAATAGAAAAAGAAGAACTTTGGTTACCAATTGAATTTGAACAGAAATACCCCAGGGAAGTTGAAAAGTATTGGTTCCCGGATGAACACTGGATGGAATTCATATTGTGGCCAGACGAAAGTTACAGGGACTTGATGCCGAAATATAATAAATAAAGAATAAACGAATAGTTTAATACCACCATCCTTCCACCTCATCCTTCTCAGCAAAAAAAACGGCCTTTCTAAAGGCCACCCTAAACTTTGAGATTAATTAGAAATAAGGTGGAATACGGGCGCTCGCTCGTGGACGCTCCGACAGACCACCCACGAAGACCTCCCCCCCCCCGATGGGAGATAAGGTCATTGACAGGTCCATTAGCCGACCGTTAGGGAAAGTAGACTCGACACGGGGTCGTGGAAATAGACTCGAACTACGACTGTTTGGTCATGTAAACACTTTCACCAACACACCGACGTGTTGTGCCTCCTCAGATTGGATCGAGAGTTCACAGGATGAGGACGTTACAACAACTGTCTGCTGCATGCATCGCTGATGTCTTCGATTCCTGGGGGGAAGTTGAAAAAGGAATTGGTCATCTGCTACCGCCACTGCTAGTGAAGCTTGTCGTCAGGGAATGGGCAAGGAAAGATTTTCAAGAACAACTGAATGAATTGGAGTATCGTGAAAATCATGATTGGCTATCAGGCAGAAAAGTGACAATATATTATGATTTATACATGGAAGACCAAATTAGAAAACCAATGGTGGAATTTTTTCTCAAAAATATAGATTTTATGTTTCCGTAAAAACCCAACACCGGACCATACATTAGCAAACAGGACAGTTTAAAATAAATAAGAACTAGATAAAAAAAACCCTTTAGTCCTTTCGCCTCCCTCTTCATCGGCAAAACGGCCTTTCTAAAGGCCACCCTAAACTTTGAGATTAATTAGGAATAAGGTGGAATACGGGCGCTCGCTCGTGAATGCTCCGACAGACCACCCACGAAGGGTCATTGACCTCCCCCGCCCGGGTGGAAATAAAAAACTGAGACCCCCCCCCGATGGGAGATAAGGTGATTGACAGGTCCGTTAGCGGTCCGTTAGGGAAAGTAGACTCAGCACCGAACTAGCGGGTAGAGGATATGTTTGGTCGAGGATACGACTGTTTGGTTCACCGACTGTCGGGTGAAAGTTTTCACTATCCTCGTACTATAACTGGAAGTCTAGAAACTTCTGGCGAACGGCTCTTTGGTCACGTACGCACTCTCCAACCGTTGGCGAGTCTTTGTTTGAACCCTCAGTCTAGTGTTGGAGTTTGTAGTGCGCAGTCGCTTCCAGTAGTCACGCGTTCACGTTTGCTATTGTGAATTTGTATTGTGTGGTACAGTGCTTGCTCTTTGGATACTGACTACGTAAGTTATTGAAACACATTTTATTTTGATATTAAGAATACATTTTTTATTAGATTTTAACATTTGAACTTAGTGTTGTGTGACATGGAGACATCAATTCAAAGTTTTTCAAAAATTACTAAAATTGGTTTATTTTAATTATATTTTTATTAATAAAACTTTCAGTATTAGTAAAACTAGTGAGACTTAGACTTAAAATTACTTAGGTTTTGGCTGATAACTTAAACATATAAATTAAAAAAAAAACAAGTCAAAAGGGGAAAAAATGTTTTCAATTGGTTTATAAAAGGAATTAGTAATTGTGTACCTAGAAAGAAACATTGTAGTGTTAATAGTATGAAGTAAAACTTAACATTTCAATGTTATACAACACTATGACGTCACACTATGACCATCCACGAAGGGTCATTGACCTCCCCCCCCGGAAATAAAAAAAAACTGAGACCCACCCCCACCCCCTTCTTTACCCCCCCCGGCTGGAAATAAAAAACTGAGACCCCCCCGGCTGGAAATAAAAAACTGAGACCCCCCCAGTTCAAAATTGTACTCGTAGTTTTGATCCGCATGATAGCTTTAAGTTTAAGTTTGTATAATCCGGCTGGCATTTAACCGGGGGGCGGCTAGACACTGCATGGATTGGATATGTTTTTGTCAAAATTGTAGTTCAACAACTACTATGCAGTGTTGGGCTCAGGTCAAACTCGGGTCGGATCTCGGATTATACAAGCTTGCGTGCATGCTAGAAATATAAATAGGCTAAGGTTTAAGCCAGGGCGCTCAGTCTACATTGAAACATAGTAGCGGGCGCCACGTGGCTTATGTTTCTACGTACAGCGAGGCTTATTTTGTGATTTCAGGATGGAGTTCCGCTGCGACACATGTGACAAGGTCTACCTGAGCAGGGATGCATTTCGTCGTCACCAGGCTGAGCACGGAGCGCCGAAGCTCGCCTGCGTCCTGTGCGGCTACTCGACCAGTCGCAAGGACCTGATGACGAAGCACAAGACGTCAGTGGTACATCAGCGTTGAGCAGGGGTGCAGCCGCCTCCGCCTACACCTCATCTCGCTTGCGAAGTGTGCAGCGCTACATTCACCCTCCAGAAGAACCTGGACCAGCATATGCGGGAGCAGCACGACCCGGACGTGGAGCGGGAGCATCGTTGCCCGATGTGCAACCGTCAGTTCACCCGCCGCGCCAACCTGGTCGTGCACCAGGAGTTCAACTGCCCCGCGAAGAGGGAAGCAGTGTGGGGCCCGACAGCGCCTCGCAGACCTTCCCGGCCAGGGGTGAAACGACCGCTTCCGCAGCAGCTGCCGTCACAGGAGGAGGAAGCACAGCCGGGACCGAGCAGCGACCTTCAGCCGGAACCGTGCAGTGATCCACAGCCAGGACCGAGTAGTGAGCCTCAGCCTCGTGAGATGGACGTCGACGCGACGAGGGCCCGACCTTTGTGCGTGTGGAGGTCGGGCTCCAAAATAGGCTCCAGACATTCCGCTTGCGGTAGCCTATGCCGGCGCTAGTGACAATCCCCGAGGTATTAAGAGACTTGTCGGACCGGCTTGTAGAATTGTTAAGGAATGCTATCGAGGAACACCCGAACATTAAAGTGAACTTATTCCTCGAGTGCGAATTCGCGGACGTGATCGGTGATAAAACGTGTTTGCGGGCGTTCAAGACGAAAAACGCTCCTCTCGATAGCACGACGGACTTGGAAAAATTTGTCGAACTTTCGTTTGAAAGGCTCGTGCACGAGAAGGAGCAGTGCGAGATGGTCGGCTCCGGTTGGACTTACCTGCGTGTCAAAGACTTGGAAGTTCGCATCAACAGGTACAGTCCGTTGGGTGGTGGGTCGCATATCCCACTATCCAAATCGCTCGCGGGTACGCGTAGCGATCCCGCAATGTAAATAATAAACAATCCGTAATGTAAATAATACGGACAATAGATGCTTTGCTTATGCAATGTTATCTAAATTTGTTATGTCGCACCCCGAGCGGCCGGAGTCGTATCCTGACGCCTTGTTCGCCCGCTACAAATGGGATGGACTCAGTTTCCCCGTAGCGCCTAAAGACATTGCGCGGTTCGAACGAGCCAATCCGAACACCAGTGTTAACGTGTACGCACTCGAGATGATGTACTTGCCCGAGCAAGGGTGTTCCCGATACACAGTGTATCCACTACGTATCTGTCGGCGGGAAGGGCTTGATCATTACGATTTGTTGTACTTGACTTCGGAAGACGGCCGCGCGCATTATTGTTATACTAAGGACCTTGGCCGACTTGTGAAGCCTCAGTTGACAAAACGTGAACATAAGTTATACTTGTGTAAGCGGTGTTTTGCACACTTCGAGCCTCGTGATAACAAACTCGGCATCGATGGTTAGACACGTTTGCTTCAACATCAACGCTACTGCGGAGCGGAGACGCCTGTTCGCATGGACCTTTCCCTAAAGAGGACCGTGCACTTCAGCCACCCGGAGTTCAGCAGGAAGGACCGCTTCACGATCTACGCGGACTTCGAGTGCGCACTGCAGCCAGCGTCCCAGATTCCCGATGCCGAGACGCCGATCGGAGGTACAGCGTCTCACATCCATGTGCCGTACGCCTTCTGTTACCACGTGCACGACATCCGTGGAGAAGCCTGTAAGACAGAGACGTACTTCGGCGACGACGCTTCAAAGGTCTTCATGAGTCGTCTGAAGCAGGACGTGAGACGCATCAAAGACTTATTGTACAAAGATCGGCGACTAAAAGAAAGACTTTCACCGGCGGAGTGGGCAGAGTTCCGTGCTGCCACAGTGTGTTATTTGTGCGGTAAACGATTCGTCGACGGTAGCAAGGACGTGAAAGTGCGAGACCACAACCACGTGGCACCGTACGAATACCGCGGTGCGGCGCACCGGTCGTGTAATCTCCGTTACCAGGAACAGAAAATAATTAATGTGTATTTTCACAACCTTGCCAATTACGATGGACACTTCATTGTGCGCGAGTTGGCTATGGATCCCGGCAGCGTCGAGATTATCGCCCACACGGAGGAGCGCTACACCAGCTTCACGAAGAAATTCGTCTACGACGAGGACGGCGACGAGGTGACCACCGCAGCGAGACGACGGCGACCACAGCAGCAGCCGGCAGAGCCATCGACGTCGCAGCCAGCGGAGCCACAGCAGCAGCAGCGGAAGAAGAAGGGACTTGTAATCCGCGTCCGCTTCGTGGATTCCTACAAGTTCCTGTCTTCGAGCCTCGCCAGCCTAGCTGCAGCACTACCACCGGAGCAACTCGTTGAGACGAAGAAAGCGTTCCATGACCCGGCAAAATTCGACTTAGTGCGACGAAAGGGGGTGTTCCCATACAACTTTGTGACGTCGCTCGAGGTGTTGGGGTCAACCACGGACCTACCGCCGAAGGAGGCATTCTATAATGACCTCACCCTCGAGCACATTTCGGACACGGACTATGATCACGCTCGTAGTGTATGGGACACCTTCCAGTGCGCGACCCTGGAAGATTATGCCGCGGTGTATTTGCAGTGCGACGTAGCGCTATTGACAGACATTTTCGAACAGTTCCGCGAAACGTCCCTGCAACAATACGGACTTGACCCGGCGCATTACATCACCCTGCCCTCCTACGCTTGGGATGTCATGTTGAAGTCAACGGACGTTAAACTCGACACGCTACGCGACTTCGACATGTACATGTTCTTTGAACAGGGCATCAGGGGTGGTATCTCCCAGGCAATCACGCGACACGCTAAGGCGAATCACGACCGGTGCCGCGCGGAAGATCGTGTACCCGATCAGCCAACACGTCACCTAATGTACTTCGACGCCAATAACCTCTACGGCTGGGCCATGTCGCAACCGTTGCCGACAGGGGACTTTAAATGGCTCAGCGCTGAGGAAATTGCTGATCTGGACATTAAAAACCTCGGTGTCGATGACGAATTTGGGTACGTGTTGGAAGTGGACTTGCATTATCCTGAACGGTTACACGATCTTCACAAAGATCTACCATACTGTTGCGAAACCCGCCGCCCGCCTACAGGTAAATTTCGTAAGCTTATGACGACATTGTACGATAAGAATAGGTATATTTGCCACTACAGGATCCTCCAACAGGCCTTGGAAAACGAGTTGGAGCTGAAGCACATTAATCGCGTCGTGCGATTCTGCCAGTCTCGGTGGCTGGAACCATACATCAAGATGAACACCGAGCTGCGGAAACTTGCCAAGACCAAGTTTGAACAGGACTTTTTCAAACTAATGAATAACGCGGTCTTCGGCAAGACGATCGAGAACGTGCGGAAGCGACTCAACGTGGAGCTGGTGATAACTGCAGAACGTTTCGAGAAGCTGGTCGCGAAACCCAACTTCATCGACCGAACGTACTACGGGAACGACGTCGCCCTGGTGCATCTGGCGAAGGTGAGGATCGTACTGGAGAAGCCCATCTACGCCGGCATGTGTGTTCTCGACATCTCCAAGTGGTTGATGTATGACTTCCTTGGAAAGATGAAGAGGAAATACAAGGATCGACTGGAGGTGGACTACATGGACACTGACAGCTTCATCCTGTCCATCATCGCCGAGGACGTCTACTAGGACATGCGTGCCCATCTGGACGACTTCGACACCAGTTCCTACCCCACGGGACACAAGTGCTACAGCGACAAGAACGCCAAAGCCCTGGGGAAGTTCAAGGACGAGTGCAACGGGCTGCCGCTGTTGGAGTACCTAGGCTTGCGGTCGAAGCTGTACTTTTTGGACATTGGTGAGGAGTACGACGAGGAGGTGGACAGTGCAAACGGCGAGACCGCAGCCAATGATGGTCCACTGCCACCGAAACGCGTCTAAACCGTCAAGAAGGCGAAAGGTGTTGCTAGGGGTGTGGTAAAAACACATTTTATCGCCCGACGACTACCGCGAGTGCCTCTTCGACGGAGTGATTAAGCGAACTGTGAATCCGCGTTTCCAGTCGCGACATCACCGCGTTTATACTGTGAAGGTGGACAAGATCTCGTTGAGTTCCACGGACGACAACTGTTTCATTTTACCTGACGGTATTCACACGTTGCCGTGGGGCCACAAAGATATCCCCAACATCGGTGGCAGTGATGATTACAGCGGTAGCGTAGGTTCGAACGAAGAGAACCTGCGGACCCTCGTTCAGCTACTCGACGACGAGGAGGATGACCTGTAGTGGCCTTAGTGTAGTGTGCGACTATTACCGCGAGGACAGTTATCGGACTTCAACTGCACGCGAGTGATAGTGCGCGAATGGGTAGCCCCCCAAACTTTGACTGTGTCCGAACTACACCGTGGGGACAGTGCGCGGACTTATACTGCACGCGAGTGTTAGTGCGCGAGTGGGGGGTTACCCTAAATCAATGATAGTGCGCGAGTGGGCAACCTCAAAACTTTGACTGTGCGTCACTACACCGTGGAGACAGTGCGCGGACTTATACTGCACGCGAGTGTTTGTGCGCGAGTGGAGGTTGCCCATAAAACAGTGCGCGAGTGGGTGGATCGGAGCGGGTGTAGGGGTGTGTAGGAGCCCCCCCAAAAAAATATATATTGTCAAATGTATGGATTAATAAACAAATATTCGTTACTACACTTGTGTGTTTTTCTTACCACCTTACTACTAATACTAATCTATGAGGTATAGGGTAAAAGCCAAAAGACATTGGTTGAGTACATAGTTTGTTTATTTTTGAAAAAACCTTAAAACTAACAATATTGGTTAGACGTATAATTTAGCAAAGAGCTTCTGGACCAGCATGTCGTTCTCAGCAGTTGAGTCACCGAAGAGTTGGACGAAATCGTTCATCTTCACATCATAGTTGGTACGGTAGTACAGGTAAGTCAGGCAGTAGTGGCCACAGACCGAAGTATCCAATCCTTGTAGTCGGTACTTGTTGTAGGTGTAATGCAGCATATGTCCATTGATGTTACGTCTGAGAAACTGTTGAAAATCTCCATGGTACGGAGGTCGACCAAAACTGTCAAAATATTCGACAACACAACTGTTGTTGCTGTTATCTTGTTCTCCAGGTCTGTAAAACACTACCCAATGTTCACCGCTCTGTGTATGCGGTTGTGTATTGGCTATTAATGCAGAAGACGGAGCAATATATCTCGGTAGACGATCCGATGCAAACACTCCGACATGGTACACGTTTTCAGTTGACGTAGATATTTGCTAATGGTTCATATTTATAAAGTTGAACACAGTTCCAAACTGGAAAACAGCGCTGTTGATGCTTTTTTCGGTTTTTCGTTGTGACGAGGACAGCAACAATAACAGGATCCACAGTGCGGTTCTTTAGCTGTTAGTAGTAACCAGCCACGTAACAGTGTACAATTGACCAGTGCACACCGATGTTGCACACTTTTATGTTGTCCGCAACGTAGCGTGTTGGCGGATAGAAGGTTGCTAATGGTGGTCAAAGATCCGCAACCAATGTCTGCCATGTCCACTACTAGTACTTTACCGCTGTTAATGATGAGATGTTTCATGGCGTATTTTTTCTTTTCCAATCCTTTCACGTACACGACAGATTGACTATTGAGACATGTACGCAGTTTATCAAGTAATACGTGGTACGGAATATCACCGTGATTCCAGTCGATTCCGTGACAGTGTTTGGTTAGCCAGTAGTTTTCTCGAAGTTTCTCTTCGGACAAAAAGTCACGATCGAATGGTGGGCGTGCGATATGGTGCAACAGTAGTGTGCCGGTACACACGTCGATGACACTTGCTTCTTTAACAACAAAATCGTTGCTGTTGTCTTTGAAACACTGTAAATCCAATACCACAGACGATCGGTTCAGTTGATGTTGCTGTGATCTATCCATGTTGACTGGGATGCTGTCACCGTTATACTGAGCTGTAACGCACTAGTTGACCGTGCTTTATAGATTTTAACTGCTAAAGTCCACTGACACGTTGCGATTTCGGTCAATTTCAATTACATTGTCCAGTTCTGCATAGACGATGACGTTGACGGATTCGGTCAGAGCTTGACTGAACCCGATCTCGATGCGTAGATTGCCGTTACGAACCAAGTTCCAATGTGAAGTATCGCCAGCACTCAAGTCTGGTGTTAAATCGAATGCCATCAGACAATGACCGAACGGCTATTCGTCTCTGTCGATACCATTGCCCGCATTGTCAAAGTGCATGCCAGTGACCGTGAATAAGGTATGATAGGACATTATATACATCATATTGTTCAGCGTGAATTGCGGTTGTAACGCTTTCATCGGCACTTGTTCACCGTCCACATACAATGCGAAGTAATTGGTGTCATAATGGTGAAAACTGAACGGATTCATCTTGTAGTCACCGTTGAACGCATTGTTGGGGACCATCCCGACGATAACACGTTTCGGTAACTGACCCAAATACACGCGATCCAGCGTTTTGCTCTGTATACCACTGGGTAATGTGAAGGATTTCACTTCGACACGTGTGATCGGGTACTTGGCGGTGCCGCTCTCCAGCGTCCTACTGTGAGCCAACAGTACGCTCGGATTGATCTTACACCGTCGTACAAACAGATTCGCTTCGTCGATGCGTACCTTATAGTCGGTAATGGTTTTCGACATTATGGCAAATGAGTTTCTTGAACGGATCATGTGTAAACGTATCTCGACACCGTTCAACATGTATTTATTCTGGTTACAAAGATCAACATGCAGATGGCCCATCATGTCCACCACTCGACTTTGCTTCGTAAATTGACGACGAATTTTAAAACCAGCATTGGTTTCATCGTTGATATCGTCGAATTTGCCGGTGGTGTCTTCGTAGAACAGTGCACTCGTAAGATGTGAACCTTTAGCATCGTCACCGTAAGTCAAAAGATTTTCCAAATACGCTCGATACGCGTACGTGTTGTTTTGTGGTGTCACGAGTTTTTGATTCAAGTACAAATCAACTTGACTGAATATTGAGTGCAACCAATTGTTCACCGGTCCGACTTCTTTTTCTGGATCACCAGCGTCGATCTTGTCACCGTTTGCCTTCACTATTGTTGCCTTGATGTGAATAAGCGTATGTGCCAAGTCCGTATATTCGTCACGATGACCGGGTATAACGAATTCGATGGGTGAATCGTCTGTCAACGATGTGATTGGTTTATACTGTACCCATTTACCACTGTCGATACTGGTCTGAGTCGGTGGTAATGAGAATAAATCCAATTCCGTCTTTGTACATTCGCACGATTTCTGGTGAATAAACGATATTATGCTTATGAGAAAATATCTAACTGTTTACTTCTTCGCTTGTTCACAGTAGTCAACGTCTTCCTCTTGTTTTTATACAGAATTCGTCGCCCTCGCTTGACTTTGCGTGTTGAAGTTTTACGTTTCTTCGCCGCCGCCGCCGCTGCTGTCGATGTCTTACGCTTCCTCGGAGACGACCGTACTCTAAGGAGTTTCGTCAAAGACTGTGGTGTTACACGTGTGATGCGCCTCCTCTTATAGCTGCTGCCGCCGCCGCCGCCATGAAGCAAGCGTTCGAGTTTTTCGTCGGCTCGACGTTTGAGCCCGCCGGTAAAGTCCTTGAGACGTCGACTAGCTGCATTTTTCGGGTTCATAGTTCCATCGGCTATATCACCGAGAAACCCAACACCCGAACGTAACGCTTCTTTGCCCACTGCCGACGCACCGGACTTGATTAGCGGCATCACCGTGCGTACAGTTTTGAATTGGTTTACTTCCTATCTTGCAAACAGAACTCACCAAACTGTCATTGATTTTACCCACCCTGGCGGGCTGAGAGAGCAGTTCGCATCCAAACTTTCACATCTTCAATTAGGAGTACCGCAAGGCTCAATCCTACGCCCAATTCTGTTCTTAATCTACATTAATGATATTGCCGATCATATACCCATCAACTCATAGACCATTTTTGCAGATGACACATCCCTTTTCTCTAGACATAAAGATCTGTCTTTGTTGGAACAAGAAAATCACACTTTGATTAATCAACTTTCTCAGTACTTTTCCAAACTTCATTTGAGTATAAATCCCAAGAAATCCGGTTGCATTTTTTTCTCAACTGAGTCTAAAAAAAGATACATGCAAAGGGAGGGTGTGGATGCTCCCTTGGTTTGTCTGGGTGAGGAATTTTTAGAAATCTCCGATACGGTGGACTACCTAGGTGTGAGATTGGACGGTGGTCTTTCCTGGAACGATCATGTCAGTAAATTAGCCGACATCCTTTCTGGAAATGTTTTTGTTATAAGGAATATTGCAACTTTAAATTGTCTTCACCTGGGTAGATTAGTATATTTTAGTTTATTTGAAAGTTATTTAAGATATTCTATTGTACTTTGGGGAAATTCCAGTAAGCAAAACTTAATGAAAATCTTTGTTATTCAGAAGAGAGCGATTAGAGCTATGCTAAAACTCCGACCACGTGACTCTTGTCGCCAACATTTCATAGATTTAAGTATATTGACTGTTCCCTCTCTTTTCATGTATGAATCGATTTGCTATGTCAAAGAACACAATCTTATACCGCCTCACAATCATACTTATAACACCAGAAATAGACATTTGAATCCTTCAATTCAACATCGTCTCAAGTTGTTTGAAACAAAACCAGAATTTGTTGGTCTAAAACTTTCTCCAAACTACCCCAAAGTTTAAAGGAATTAAATGACATTAAAAAATTCAAAACTCAACTTAAAACTTATCTTTTAAAAGAATGTTTTTATGGCCTCCCATTGTAGGTAATTTTCCTTCCATAGTTTTCCTTTTCTCTGAAGTCCCTACCACTTATCCTTCATCTTGACAAAGCTCCTAACTGCATTAACTTAGGCTGTAGAAGTATAGAATGTGTGACTGATCTTATGCCCCAGAAGAGAGGTCTACAAGATGACGTCTAGGTAACAAGGTAACAAGGTACGAGTGCACCGAGAAAACTGCCAACACCATGACCACGCTGATACGGTGCTCCCCTAAAAACTGATGTAATACCACCACTACCGCCGAATTGTTGTTGATTGCGGTAGTACTTGAGATAGGGATCGTTCATATTCATTATGCTGGCGTAGGTACTCTACGGAGATGAAGTTTCATGTACGTAGTACCGAACTCGAATGGCAAGCGATGGCCTTTGTCGTCCCTTAAATCGATTTCCACACTCTCGAACGAGCTTTTTATAATAGACACGTAGTGCGGTGAAGTGTAGTGCACGACCTTATGCGAGCCGTATTTATAGTCGGTCGTGTCGATGTTGACAATTTTCAACAACGGTGCCACCGTGTCACCCACCAACTGCGGTTCGACCAAGTCACAGTACACGTAAATGTCGGCCGGAATACCGGCTAACAGGTTTGGCGGTCTCGTAGCTTTCCTGCATTTTTTCACATCAACATTATTGACATCGTATCCCATAACTAACGCCAACGTGGGACTCAGTTCTAGTTGTGTCAGTTTATCAGTCATCGAAACCAATTCGACTTTCTTTGTGTCTTTGTCGTATTCAAACTGGATACTATTAAGTTTTATCTTCGAGTTATTGTTGATTGTGTCCAACAGTTCATTGATAGTTTTGTAATTGCCGGGCTCCACTTTGGCTACAGTCAAAGTCGTTTTGGTAACTTCGCTATCTTCTATTTCAGCCGATGGTTTTGTGTAAATATATATGTTTGCATGGTGACCGATTGTTAGAAAGGAGCATGGATAGTGCGCTTCCACTAACGCAATTTCCCACTCAGCTCCGTCCGCACCACCAGTTAAATTTATCGCCGACGGAAAATGTGTTATTTAATTAGACACTGTGTTGTTCGGATAGTAGTCCATCGAACTGTTGCTCGGTAGTGTCAGGTAAAACTGATTATGTCTACCTATAGACATGATTTTGTTGATGTTAGTTTATTCGTTTTACTTCTGATGCAGGTATCCACGAATTGAACTCGTCTCCGTAACCTACCCACTTGACGAGGTAACGCTTACTGCGACCTCTACCCTTAATGTCGAGTATTTTATCAATTTGGTACAAGCGATCCGGGGCTATCGTGACCTTTTGTAGATCGTGCTCGTAAAAGCGTCCGACTATCGGTTTACCGTTCAAGTCCTTCAATATATACAACGGTAGCGGTTGCGAACCGTATTCTCGATCGATTGTAAACAGCTCTTTACTCCAATTGGTCTCGTAACCTTTGGCGAATGTACCTTTTTCCTTGGCGATACGTACCGTATCACCCGGTTTGAATTTTCGTTTAACACGTTTCGGTATTGTACCACGTCTGTACATGTAACACCACACTCGATACACTAGACTTTTGTCTCCTTTCACCACATCCATAGGTCGTAATCCGTGTCCCAAACTACTGTGTGGACTGTTATTGTAAGCATCAACCAATTGATCCAACACATCGATATATCGATATGTGTTTTTATGCGTTAAATATCGCCACAACGTGTTTTCAGCGTTCGATTCACTCGTTCGACAACCGCCGCTTTAACATCGGGGTTCTGTGTAGTGACATATTTCACATTATAATCTTTAAACACACGTTTAACTTGTACACCTACGAACTCTGTACCTTGGTCAGTTTGTAAACAGCGTGAGGGTACGGTATGTTGAATATCCGTTCGAATGCGGCTGCCAATTCTTCGCCGCTCTTGCGTCTCAACGGTTCAACAAATAACCGCTTGCTAAACACATCAATCACTGTTAACAGATAATTGTATCCATCATTGTGCGTACTGAGTCCACGCATATCATTCAAGTCGGCTTGCCATAGCTCGTTCGGTCCGTACACGACGTATCTGTTACGTGGAAATCGTTTACGTACAGGTTTGTGTAACGTATACGTGTCCTGTGTGCGTAGCCAATCGACAACTTGACGTTTTGACTTTGCCTTTTTCTTGCTGTCGTGTTGACGTAATGCTCTAACAAGTGGTCTTACACCACCGAACGAGCCCGGGTTAGCGGGATCATAATAAACCTCCTCTTCCATCACGTCTATGGTTTAAACTTCTCCCACTTCAAGAGTGAGTCCTGACTAATATACCGTCCTCTACTCGGCGTACTAGGCGATCTTATTTGAGGTAATTCCGCCTCCTCCGTTGTTGCCACCGCCGCTGCCGTTTTTGATCTTACTCGACTCGCTATCGGAGACGGAGAAGGTGTTGGATACATTAAAGCCGCTCTCGGACTGAGTGTCGACTGCTGCCTGTAATCGTTTTTATTACAATCGAGAAACTGTAACGCTTGTTTGTTGCCGATCATCTGTCTGGGAACATTGATTTATTTTAGTACACGCATTACTTCCTCCCAACCCGCCGGCATGATGTCCATTTTACGTACTCTCACTATACTATGCAACACGTCTTCGATATTGGAATTAGGTATTTCCTCATTGTTGACGTAAACAGTGCCGTCACTGCTCCACCGTACCGGGTTTCCACTACGAGCTAACACATTTAATAAATTACGAGCGTCGGTTTTGTAAGTCTTCGGAAACGATGCGACTAAATCTTCCTCCGATACAGCAGTTCTCCTACGCATAGGTTCATCATCACCATCCGTCGCTTGCTTCGTATCCACTATGGGGATGTTGAACGGTCGTCTGATGGTTTCGGAAAAATACAAAAACCTCTGCAATACTTGTTGATACTGTTTCCACTTTTCGTTATCATCCAACGTTTTGTCTTGTAATATACGATGCATTTCAGCATCTAAGCTATTACTACTAATACTAGATGCTCGTGCCTGTTTTGTTTGTGTTGGCTCGTTACGTAGTCGCTCAATCAGTTCTTGTGGTACAACAACCATTTTCTTCGAGTGTTGCAAATTTGTACTATCCATTTTTCTATTTGGTAATGTTATGCAGAACCGCTTGCAATGCAGTACTTAACAACAGTGGTAATAGAAATCCACCGCCTTTTTGCACAAGATATTTTCGTTTCTTGGACCAATTCTCCCCTCGTTTCACTTGCTGTCTGAGTGCTTTTTTATGTTTACTCAACTGACGTTTTTGTTTGTCTGTCAACCGGATGTTACCGCGTAACAGGTTGTAAGCACACTCGCACACTGCTCTGATACGACTGACGTCACAAGCCTTCAACAACGCTTTACGTTCTTTCGGTGTAGCGTGTATCAATGCCGTCAGTAGAGCGGCGTCTTTCTTGACACACTGTGACATAACGACTGATTGACTTGACTGTCGTGTACACCTTTTATTTATACTTTTTTTGGTTGATAGACGTACTGTTGCTTTTCATCGGGCAACACACACGTACGGACTCGCATTTCGTCCGGTGTGGACTGTTTTAAATCCAACAGCAAATAACCGGGTGGTGTACGTGTAGCATCAGCATACGCTTCTTCAATAAACCTAGAATTTTCCGGATACACCTGACGGGCTAGATGTTTTATCTGAGCCCGATCCCTAGGATTTTTAAAAAGCACGATATAATGCGCATTTAGAGAAATGTCTCTTTGACCCCGCCCTTGATGGAATATGTTTTGAGTTATGAAAAACACACTTAAATTTCTATGATGTGACCCTTTTGTAAATAAGTCCACTATACTGTTGGACCCAGCAGTGGCTGATGATTCACGCATCATATCGTCGACTATGACCAAAGTGGGTGTACCATCAAAGTCCTCCATGTTCGGTAAACCTTGTCTATATTGAATATTTCCACTATCACTTACACCGGGATTCAAACCCGGAGAATGATGCCAGTAAATATTGTTAAACTTGGTGTCACACATCAAATCCAAGTGCTTGATAAATCTGGCAACAAAATATGATTTACCCGAACCCCAAGGTCCGGCCACTATGGCTGAAAATGGATGTTGCCACCTCAAGTCCATGGTTTCGACTGAGTACAACTTAACATTTACCATCACTCTTATAAACTTAAAATAAATTTACTTAATCTAACAGGGAATGAGGGTTGATAAATAAAAAGACGGATTGTTCAGCAAAGGTGACTATACGTATTTGCTTATGAAAAACTATCAAAATTTATAATGCTTTAAGTATTTTTTCTTCTTGGTCTTGCTTTACAATGATAACATAAATTTCTTCTTTTTTACATAAACTCCAACGAAGTGTATCTGCTGCCAGGAGCAGCCGCTCGTCTCACCATGTGAAGTCGGTCCCCGTAGTGTACTGCTCGATCATAGCGTCCGTGATGTAGTCGTTGAAGCGACGAGGTAGGTACACCCGAAGATAGTGCTCCTCGCCGAGTTGTCCTTCCAGCGTAGCCATGACGGTCTCTCCATACGGTGTATTGACGCGATCCAGTTGAGCAATACGATAGCCGCACTCTTCACGGAGGTCCGTAATTTTGGTATACGGGGCACTCGGTTTAACCGCGTTCAAACACGTCTTCAAGTCCATCTTGACAGGTGCACAGTGTTTCACATTCACGGGAAATGAAGACATCTTGAGTCGACAAACACTCGCGGTATTGAGTCAGAGAGAGCAATACGTACGCACGGTACTGTGACTAGCCAGCGAATGATGCGGTCGCTGCGGTGTTGACGCCATATGTAGGGGTGAGGAGTGAAAGCGGTTGTTTGTTGACCGCATTCCTTCACGTAGGCACGCGGTCAATGCCCGGAACTGAACACCTGCTTTCTATTTTCGAATTCTTTTATTTTTGGGCTGTGGGTTGCTACATGTCACCGCTGTTGTCAACCGTTTTCGTTTCATCACCACTGGTTTGTCTTTGCGTGTTGTGCAATCTTGTTCTGTAGGTCTACGCCATGCTGCTAAAGGCATCATAGTTTGTTCCAATCCACTTAGTTTTGGCGATCCGGTCTTTGCATCCACCCATTTATGTTTTAGTTGATTCAGTAACGGGTTTAATGTATCGAACAGTTCGTCGTTGTCATTTAAATATATTCCACAATTATGAGTTGGAGCTCCTCTGTCATATAAATGTAACTTGAGCAATGTCTTTCCACAATTGGACGGATTCTGTACGGTGTATTGAAACTCATTTTCCGTCCACATTATTGCCGGTGAATCATTCGTCGGTCTTACATTCCATTCGTCTTCAACGTTGATATATTCCTCCTCCCCACCGCCGTCGCTGCTGCTGGTAGTCTGCACACTTGCGTCCGTTGTTGTTTTCTTCTTTCTAATCACGCGTTTCTTCTTTTGCGGTTGTTCTTTTGTCGGTGTTTGCAGTAAATCCGGGTTTTGTATCGGAAAATATACCGCATTATCATCACTCGCTCGGTTCATTTTCATTCATTAGTGTCCTAATCGATTCGTCCACTTCGCTAATAGTAGTCATGATGCTGTAGCAAAAAAGTCACGTCCGCACACACTGATTGCACTCGCTAAACTGGCGTTACAAGCTGGATTCCAGGTACAGGTAATCGAATTCTTGCACGAGAGCGCTCTCGCGGCTTGATTTTGAACTAATGTTGATTTTCAAACATCTGCGACTCGCCTTATTGAACACACAATGAATCAATATCTGTTGACGTAAATCTCTACGTTTAAAAGTTCTATAATTTTCGAGTTTTCTATAGGAAAGCTCTACTATTTCAAAGGGGTCTTCAAAACACATCATGTAGGTTTAATTCCAGCGCCAAAACTAACGGTCGACCTAAATTCCCACGCAGCTGTTGTGTAAGAGAGCGAAAATGCTTTCGAGTTGGTGCCGGACTGGTGGAGACCTAAATTCTTGGAATTGTTGCTCAAGACTATTCAAAATATCCTCGCTAACGGTTCTTTTTTCTAGAACATTCGTGAAAGCTAAAATTCCCGGAAGTCGTCTTTGTTTAATTTAATTGTGTTAATGGACCTGTCAATCACCTTATCTCCCATCGGGGGGGGGGGTCAATGACCCTTCGTGGGTGGTCTGTCGGAGCGTCCACGAGCGAGCGCCCGTATTCCACCTTATTTCTAATTAATCTCAAAGTTTAGGGTGGCCTTTAGAAAGGCCGTTTTGCTTATGAAGAGGGAGAGGATTCAAGGTAAGTATTAATTCGTTGACCAGTATTTATTGGTTTCGTGCAGGTATAACTGTTCAGCGCCGAATGGTATCCAACGTTCTACATATTCAATGTTGTACTCTTCCTTTTTGTGCATCTCATCGAGAGCTCTTTCTATTTCTTTTAAGTCAGCATCGGGATTTGCTTGGTATATTGATTGTATTGCTTCATGTCGTTCCATCATTTTTGTCCTGTAGTAGAAAAGTTCATCAAATTGGCATGGAATATTGTCCTGAAGCAAGAAGTGATCCTGGAGAAATTCTATTTCAGCTGGTGTTAATTTAAGTGGATTGATCCAGTCGAAATCGATATTTGTTTGTTCATCCACCTCCATTTTCTCAGCTTCGATACACGCTCGCCCCAACTCCTCGTCAGTTATAGTGTAGTCCCAGCAGTCCATGTTTTCGATCGACGCAGACGAGCTCCCAAACTAAACTGAGCGGTGTGTACAGAGTAAGCTGCGTCACACATTCCAGACTTTCTAAAACTTTCCAGACTTTCTAAAACTTTCCAGACTTTCTAAAACTTTCCAGACTTTCTAAAACTTTCGAGAAACATCTATTGTTGACATGAAAATCCAATGTTGTGAAAGTCCAATGTTTACATGCTTAAAATTCCTGAAATGGTCTGATCTGACTTCTGCAGGGTGGTGGGAAATGACGTCAAGGGGGGGGATTACGTCAGATCACTTACATAAAAAAAAGGTTGAATTACATGCTTGGGGGGGGTTTACGTAAGGAAACTAAAAAAATCTAAAAAAATAAAAAAATAAAATAATAAAAAAGCTCAGCTTCTGCTACTCTTTCATCATACCATTTCTCAAAGTCATTATGATTTTTCTCAAACATGGTCTCAGGGCAATAGTACTGTTTGTCAGGCATAGGACCCACATAATTTTGATTTGCTAGCGTGTTAAATAAATGTGGAAAGTAACCCTTCTTTTTCTCTGGAGGTAGGTTAAAAGCTTTAGGGAGAGCAGAGAGATACATAGGAAAATAACTCAATGAATCAACAAACCTTACGTTATCTACTTCAATTAGTATCAATTTTGTTCCCCGGGGAGTGATTTTTGGTGTAAACTTGGTTTCTTCTATGATATACTTTAAAATAAACTGAAAGTCAAAGCCCTGTCCATTATGGGCGATTACACAAACATGTTTAAACTGTTTCCTCACTGTCATTACATAGTTCATAAACTCCTTAACAGGGTCTTTTTCAAATACTTTTTGTCTCTCTGAGCAAATTTCACACTCTCCTTCATTGATACACTTAAAACAATACTGCTGAGACACACATAAGTTAACCTTGTGAACATTTTTATTAGGGTCTGAGGCTAAAGTCTCATCCTGTCTTGTTTCAAAATCAAAGAAAATAAACAAAAAGTCTCGGTTCTTTGGACTTCTCCGGTCAACTTGTATATAGCACTGATGTTTTGGGTCTTTAAAAGCACCACATGGATTACAATAAACCTCTCCGCAAACATGAACATCTTTACGTTTAGTCGGGAAAACTAGCTTTTTGCAATGTTGGCAAAGCTGTATAGTCTTACAAATCTGTCCTTGGTGAGCTATAAAACACCGTTCATTTCTGAAAAAGCGTTTGCAAAACCGGCATGTTACGCCTCCATGTTCAAGCTTACAAGGAGGGGAAATCGAATGGCAGGAAGAACAGCAATTTGTACACCTATGCTCACCCTTATGATCATAGGGAAAATGACAAGCTTCACAAAAATATTTGCAAACAAACGCAGCAGTTAAATTAGTAATTACATTATAGTGACCATCATGAAACAATAGGTTAATTTTAAATTTTGCATCATCATTTACACCAGCAAAATATACTTCTCTACCTTTACTGTCATAATTATACACTGTTATCCTGTACTTTTTAAGATGGTTCTGGAATTTTTCAAGCTCAGGGATACCTGCTCCCCCCTCTGATATTTCAACTTGAGACTTTGCCATAAGCTTTTTAGCTCTTAAAGTCTGCCTCAATCCTTTATCCTGACGAATAGCCTTGCACTGAGGATCTTTTTTAGCATAAGCCTTGCCTACAACTATAGCTCTAGGGAGACATAGGTTATCTTTGTTATTAATGACAACCATCCCCTTTCTTGCCTTACACTCTTCCTCAAAAGTATTAAAGAGACCAGGTCTTACTCTACCTTTTCCAACAGGAACATTTACCCTTGAAACATCTATTCTAAAAGTATCAGATGAAGTAATATTTCCAGAATTACTTTGAAGTATTCCCTTAAAAATTTGCCAAATGTCATTACTAGTTACTTCAGAAGCTAGCCGCATGCCAGTATACCCTGGTTCCTTACTTTTCAAATTGATAGACATTAATTTAAAGCCTAGATAATCTGTAGGGGAAGCTTTAGCTTTCTCCCTTTCAACAATCTGGTCAAGTCCTTTACGGATCCAGTCAAACTCAGATACACCTTTTGGGGGTTTGGTAAACTTAAAAGCAGTACTAAGCCCATAAAGTCTAAATTTTCGATTATAAGTTTGTTCTTTGCCAATAAAAATAATTGGTTCCTTAGTTGGAAAACTCTTCTTAGAAACAGACTGCATTATTTAAAGTTAATAAAAACAAATACAACTATTAATAAAATCAGGCAAATACACCAACCTTAGATTATAAAAAATCAGATGTAAAAATATACTTAAATTTATGCAACTCAAAAGTTAGTATGTTATCTCAATATCAAGAGCAGAACAAAGTATGTCTACACTGAACTGCGGTCTAGAGCAGAGTGAAGAACTGAGCTAAAGGTAGCAGATATATAAGGTAGTACGTACCGTACAGAAATCGGTAACTACACAAATCAAAAGAACAACTACACATGTCAATGCTAGTAAACTGACTACACAAATCAAAAGAACAACCATTTAAAAGCTACAAGAGCAAAGTTAATTATTAAATATCCATTTCCCTTTTGGTAAATAAATGTTAATTTTCCCATTAATATTTAAAATAATGTCTTAATACCTCAATATATGATAAAAAAGTACAGACTAAGGTAGTAGAGACTCAAATATACCCACATACCAATTTTAAATAAAATCCAATAATTAGTTTCTGAGCTATAATATTTTATTATTTTGCCCCTTCAATTTCTGTGATGCAACCCACATCACCCAGTTTAAGCCTTAGCATAAGTTGACATGTCCTTATACATCAAGTTACATCAATATCCATCACCTAGTTCTTAAGATATTAAATTTTTTAATGTAGCCCCTTCAATTATCTAGATACTCACCCGCACTACAGGGTTTAAGTATGATTTAAATTGTAGCAGAAGTTAACAAGTATCCACATACCAAGTTTCATTAAATTCGGTCAAGTAGTTCCTGAGTTATTAAATTTTAGATCTTTACATGATAATTACCCCTTCATTTTTGGTCGATGCAAACCACAATACAAATGTTAAGTTTTTTTGGTATGTTCATATTCCCCACAAAGTCGGATGCCTGGAGGGTCGATTTTTGAGTCCAAAATTGCTCTAGGACCAACCGTTTTCGAGATATCGACGATTTTATATATTTTTAGCCATATTTGAGAAGAAAAATAACAATAAAAGGGGGTGGGTGGGGTTAGCGGGGGGTATAAGTTTATGGAAAAGGTAGAAGAGGTTAAGAAGTACCTAAATACCAAATTTTATTGCATTCGGACTAGCAGTTTTTGAGTTATTAAACTTTACATTTTTACATGGTATTTACCCCGACATTTTTAGTAAATGCAAACCACATTACAAATGTTAAGTTTTTTCGGTATGGTCATATTCCCCATGAGTTTGGATGCCCGGAGGGTCGATATTGGGGCCCAAAATTGCTCTAGAACCAACCGTTTTCTAGATATCGACGATTTTATATATTTTTTGTCAAATTTGAGAAGAAAAAGAAGAAAAAGAGGGGGTGGGTGGAGTGAGAGGGGGGTATAAGTTTATGGAAAAGGTAGAAGAGGTTAAGAAGTACCTTAATACCAAATTCTATCTAAATTGACCAGGCCATTCCAGAGTTATTTAATTTTAAGTAAAATTTCATATAATATTATAACATTACAAAGAACTAATATGACATACCCGGCATACCATATAGTACACATATGTCTTTTAATACTCTATGTAATTAACTACACTTTATATAGTAACACTATTATAGGGGATAATGTGACATAACTTATAGTGTTATTTAAATAAATATGAATGTTTTCACCGTCTACAGTTGCCAACACTGTTTGGCGGGCTTTTTTCCATTTTTCCCGCGCTTTTTTCCGTTTTGGCGCGCTTTTTCGGGTTTTTGGCGCGCAAAACCAACATACATAATATTATAGCACTCTATGTACTGTGAGGTTATACTCTATGGGTATAGGTTATGGCCGCCATTTTGGCGGGAAACAAAAGTGAGGTTATGAGTTTTGGCGGGAAAAAAGTGAGGTTATGTGTTTTGGCGGGAAACAAAGTGAGGTTATGTCCGCCATTTTGGCGGGAAAAGACGCCGCCATCTTGTTTCCGGTGACGTCACATTTTGGCGGGAAACGGCCGCCATCTTGTTTTTGACCCAAATCGGGGCCTACCCTACTTATTCTCATTAGCACTTGTTGGATCCAATAACAAAAATATATCACTCATTATAATCAGTCTACTTTATTATAAAAAATTATAAAAATAATTTAGTGGTTTTAATATAAAAAAGATACAGGCAATAACCAGGAAAATTTCACCTCAAGTAGTAATAATCAAATATCTAATTTCATAAGGCGGTTGTTTGCCGTCAAAATTGTGGGCGTCTGGCAAGTCATAGAAAGATGGGAGAGAGCTCAGATTAAAGGTCTCTATTCCGTAATGGAGGGAAAAATAATGAAATTGCTTGAAATTCACCAGAAAACGAGGAATAATGTAAAATATCTGCCATTTAAAAAGCACTAAGATCTAACAAAGGTCTGCTTTGTTTACATAAAACATGTGGTGCTGATGCTTAATTGAAGGTAGGTAGGAAGGTTGATTAAAGGTAGATTAAGATTGTTATGAAGGTATTTTGTACTATAATAAAGGATCATTTGAATGTTCCCTCACTAGGGGTTTTAAACCCAGTAGTTTGCTGTTAAGTACCTCACTAGACACAACAACTCAACATTTACAATTGATTATAAGATAAAAACACATTTATTACAATAGTATTACAATAGTTAGGTATAAAAACACATTTTATACCTAACAATAGTAAAATACAATTTCAAGTAATTTAATACTCCATAAGACTCAATGTTAAATATACTCTCCATAAGAGCCCATGTTAAATCTATTCCCCATAAGAGCCCATGTTGGGGCCAAAGTGGGGGGTATTCTACTCTTCACGCTTTCTTATTTAGCTGTCCCTTCACCCTCCCTAACTTCCAATTCGATGGGAATCACTTTTTAACAGTAGTTTGTGATAATATTTCATTTGTTTGATTCATTTAAACACGTTAATATTCAATCGTACAACCACTGCGAATAAATTAATCATTTCAGAATTATCTTGTCGACGCTCAGTTTTATTGACTATTTTGTTTTAAAATCGAATGGAAGTACTTTAAGTTTTAACAGCTCACAGTGTAAAAATTACAGTTGACTGAATACCAATCACCGACCGTGGGAAGTAGGCCTTACGCTCCATAACTAAAGCCCACGTACAACTGTTGCTAAAGCTAGGGGTGTGCTGACTGCGACGGTGGCGTGTCCTGTAATCCAGCTACTTAGAGGTCACGAATTGTGGATAGTTATGAGTGTTGGCTTTATTTTCCAGAAGTTGACAACACTTCCCCAACACCTCTCTTCTTCCCCCTCTCCTTGCGTCTCCACGATTAATTCACCGCCATCGGTCCAAGCTTTCATTAGCCTCCAGGTCTCTCGAGACTTTTATTTCATTTGTTATTTTGTCCTCATGTTGAAATATTTAAGCCTTGTTGAAGTATTACTTCGTCATCGCAACTGTTTTCATCGCCGGGATCACTGCAGCGAACGTTCCTCTGAAAGAATTCGATAACATCGAGTACAGGATACAGATGCTGACAAGGAGAATGTCGACAAAGTTTTAATAATTCTCGAAGAAGTTAATAATGGTTAGATATTTCTTGTGTGAGTCTAAAGAATTATCTTTTTACCACATTCATAACAAATCTATTTTAAACCATTACTGAATTTTCAATTTGTTTTCGTTGTTGGCAAAACAATTTTAACATATATAAAATTCTTTTAGTTTAATATTTTGGAGTTGACAAAAAAGTTTTATCATATTTATTTGATTTCAAAACGCCTTAATACATTAAAAATAAAGAAGTAAAATGCGCCTTGACCTAGACGATACGGTTTAAAATATATTATAACTAGCAGATATACCCGCAGCTTCAGTCTGCTGAAAGGATAACTAATTTTAGTTAAATCATACCACCCTATGATTTCCATGTGCAATGCCCTATGGGCCATAGGCATGCAACACACCCTTAAGGTGCAGATGTTACCACCACCCTAGATGGAAATGAGAAGGTGTAACGTTTCCTTTGAACATTTTTCTTTTATGTTTAGCAAATGATATTAATAAGCTTCCTTCCATATCCCAATACAGAGAATAAGGATAACCCGGAATTTAAAAGAAAAAAGACGCTAAGGATGGATTTTTGAATTAATGTCAATCTGAATTTAACACATTTTGAAAATAAACCGAAAACTGTAAGAAAAAAAAGACGGTAAACTTGGCCAAAAACCATCTTCCTAAAAAAGTTTCTTATTTAAAATTTATCTACATTTTTTTCTTCTATTATATTTGATCTCGTACATTTTCTATCCCCTGAAAATATTCTACAGTACTCCAAACCGTAGCTTTAAAAACTGAAATGGCCGCCATATTATTATTTTTTCAAATACTCTATTTTAGCCATCTGAGAAAAATATTTTTAAATCCTTTCTTTTTTGTATCTAAAGCCTATAAAGAATAATTTTGCCAAGTTTCAAGGCCCAGATTGTTGTAGTTCTTGAGAAAGTAAGATTTGAAAGCTGAAAATGGCCGCCATTTTGAGTTTTACAATATATCGTATTTAGGGCTTTTGAGAAAAAATATTGCAAAATCCTTTCTTAGTACGCATCTAGAGCCTGTAAAGAATATTTGTGCCAAGTTTCATAGCTCTAAGCCTTATAGTTTTTGAGAAACTGTGATCAGTCAGTCAGTCAGTCAGTCAATGGGTTTTGGCTTTTATATATATAGATTTTTCTCAATACAGTATAATTATTTTCACAATTATTCGCACAATGCCATTGTAATTGTATCTTTTAAACTAGGAGTAAGACTTAAACACAGGATCCAAACAGTAAATATAAGTAGACATAAAAATTTGAATTCATGAATGATTTAGGTTTTTACAGTGTAATAAATTGTTGTAAATGATTGCCAATGGAGATTAACTTGCCAAATCTTGGAGTCATTTTGGAGGAGATAGTCAATGGAATATCTACAAAAGTTTCAATAATCGAATATCGCGACATCAAATTTTGACAGCGCGAGGTGACGCCATTTGAACAGTTGTTGGCAACACTTCCCCCACTCCTTGCGTCTCCTCGGTTCACCCACCGCAGTCGGTCCAACCTTTCACTCGTTTCCAGGCGCTCGCGAGACTCATACCAGAGGTTTTTATTTAGTTTTTTATTTTGTGCTCTGAAATATTGAAGCCATGTTGAAGTGTTACTTCGTCATCGCAACTGTTTTCATCGCCGGGATCGCTGCAGCGAACGTTCCGCTGAAAGAATTCGATAACATCGAGTACAGGCTGAAATATTACGACTACTACGAGGGCAATGTCGAAGAATTATCGAACATCCTGTCAGGTTATGGCTTTGCCGACTCATTTTTGGAGCAAGTCAAATTTAAGGAGGGGACGATTTTTGTACTGCACACACCGAACGCTGAGGGAGAAAAGTATGTCGCCGAATGGAAGAAGGGAGACTCTGAACACCGGGATAAGTTCCGTCTCGGATCATCCTGGGCTGAGATACCTAATGAACTCCACCCGGTGGATGCGAGAGTGACCTACAGAGCAGAGGGCAACCAACTTATTAATACTATCAGCTACGGTACCCAGAGACTGCAATTGACATGGGAATTCAGCGCTGATCAGTTAAAAGAAACAATGGATTATAAGGACTTTGGCTGGAGTTTGGTAAAATTCACAGGAGTCTACGAGGTGAATAACAAATCGGCTGAAGATGCTGGCAAAGCTGCTGAGTAAACTGAAAGTCAGAGTTGCAAAGATAAGCCGTATGTAATCTTATTCAGTTTAGATATGTCTAATTAAACCAGAATTGTATTTGAAATATGATTATTATTAATTAATCCCTACGTATTAATTATGACCACATACAAGTTGGTGTTATTAAATAAACCGTTTGATGGTACTGCAATTACGAAAACGTTAGAAGACGTAGGAAACATGATAACGAAATAAAAATAAAAGTTTTTCAGTTGTCATTCATATTTTTAGGCTAAACGATTTTTTCATCAAATAACAGGCGAACAGGTAGGTCAATCGATAATCAATTTATAAATTGAAAACGTTTGGATAGCTTTGGCTGGTATCCATTTCAAAATACCATATGTGAATTAAACAGGGAGGGTTGATGTTTAAAGTAAACACATTTCTCTTAAGGTAGACTGCAGAAATTACTCGTACATGTATAAATATTTTTGATATCCACTAGATACTTCTACTACTACATAGAGTTCTAAAAAAATGCTCATGAAACTTTAACAGTAAAGAGGCCTCAAAGTAAACCGGAAATAACGTCAACCCACTTGAAACGGGCATAGATCTCAATCCGTTATTCAGAGTAGGAAAATATACTAAGAAGTAAAACACAACTAAAGTATCCTGTGTTAAACGTTATCTGAAATTAAAGCTCTTGTTTATAAGAACTACAATAATTTAATTAATTTGAAGGAAAAAATATGGAACACTTTATCATCTTGACATGTGTTAATGTTAGTTCCAGGTTAAGAATATTTTCTCTTAAATTACTTATTTTTTTTAATTTAAGCTTTAAATAGTTTGAAACCTTATTAAAATAAGAAAATTAAATTGAATTTGAATACTTATGTTGGTTTTAAAAATTAAAAAGACTATTCTGCTGGGAGGGAAATTCGTTCATAAGTTATTCAGTTTGTTATTGTGGAATAGCGTGGGATACGTGGCATCCGATGGAATAACCTCGCATTTAATGTTACAAACATTCATTTTTCAAATAAAAACATAGAATCTGAAAAAATAGAATATGGATAAAGTGTTGCTCATAGTGAAAGATTTTTTTTTCTGGACAAGATTTAAGTCAATTCGTTCCTGAAATCTTCCATTATTTATTAATAATAAATAAAACATATTTGCTTTTGTCCCCATGTGTTTTGTAAACATTATAGGGAATCTATAAAGTATTAATAAATAAATGAATTTTTAATCTTTAAATTTTCTTAGTACGTGTTTGTTGACACGTGAGCTTTCCACCGTGCCTCAAAATAATCAGTGTGGCAGCTAAAGACTATCAAATTACTAAAATGTACCGTATTTAAGTTGTTTACACAGTTTTTCTTATACAGGGTGTTTACTTAAAACTCTTCAACACTCCTGGATATGGCTATTTACATCAAAATTAAGGAAAATGCTCCTATAAACATGGGTTCTAAAAATGCTCCAGTTATCCGTCTGCTGCATAAATGTGTTTTTAATATGATTTTGCATAACTTGAAACCACTGAAAATATCAACTTCAAACTTGGTGCGTATATGTTGACTAATAATACGTATTTTGGTGCGGAGTATCAAGCTTCTATTCTGTACCATTTGAAAATGGGAAACATTTTTATATTTTAAAACTTAATATCTTAAAACTGTAAATTTTACGAAAATTGTACAAAGGACAAAAAAGTTACGCAATTTAACTTCCTAAAAAAAGTGTCAAAAGATTATTAGATCGAATTACAATTAACAGAGTTATTGCAATTCTTCTGACAGAATATATGCTTGTTTACTGCAGTCATAGCAAATTTTCGCAATTGCAATAACTTGAATAGTTAATTGTGGTTCGATCTTAACAATATTTATATGGCTTTTTAAGAACTGAACTTTTTTGTCCTTTGTACATTTTTGTAAAATTTACGGTTTTAAGATATTGAGTTCCAAAATATAAAAATGGCTCCCCTTTTTGTATGGTAGAAAGTAGAAACTTGATACTCCGCGCTAAAATAGGTCCTATTACTCAATATATACGCACCAACTTTGAAATTTATATCTTTAGTGGTTCCAAAGTTATGCAAAATCATATAAAAAAACATACATACCGACAGACGGATAACCGAGCTTCTTTTAACCATGTTTATGGGAATTTTTTTCTTGGTTTTGATGTAAGTAACATTATCCCGAAGTCCTGAAGGGTTTTAGTAAACATCCTGTATAAAATCTTAAAAGATTTTTCCATGCATGAAGCTGAGTTAGGTTACAATTTCATCTTGCTCGTTCGGTGGAGGTAGGCCAATATCGTGCGACTGAATAGGTAGAGTCAAATGTCATGGCACAGTCCACCTTGCTCGTTCGGTGGAGGTAGGCCTATATCGTGCGTCTGAATAGGTAGAGTCAAATGTCATGGCACAGTCCACCACCACCTTGCTCGTTCGGTGGAGGTAGGCCTATATCGTGCGACTGAATAGGTAGAGTCAAATGCCTATTCAACGAAAATAAACAAGGAAAGTGTAAACAAATGAAGTAATCATAACAGCTGTTTGGTGTCTACAGCCATCAAGGGAAATGCAAATGGGATGAAGAGTCCATGGACCATGAAAAAAGGTTTCTATTTATCAATTTTATGACATCGAAATATTTTTTAGTAACAGGATGAACTGGTAAACATTAAATAACACCGAGCAAGGCTCGGTCCACCAGGTACTATATATTAACTCAGGATCGTTGTCTTCTTATTAGGGGCTTTTAACCCTTTCAAGCCACTAGTGAGATATAATAACCACATTTTGTAGTTCCTCCTAAATTTAATATAGCATTTTTCACTTTGAATGTGTTTCCAATTATTCGAATTTCTGTATTTTTAAGCCCTGGTATGAGAAGATTTGTAATTTTCATGTTGAATTAATTCCAAAGTTGTAACTGAAAAATCAAATAGTTACTTTTGGTTGAAATTATTGTTTTTTGTAAGTAGTTGCGGTTGCAACAATAGGTACACTTTGAGTTCACAATTGGTTGCCATTTTTCACACTGAAGGTTGAATAATTCTTCAAATTTGCTTTTTTAGTGTTGTGAGGAATTGAAATTGGAAAAATAAAGTTACTCACATTTACATCCACATTGTTGTTGCAATTAGAACATGATGTCGTAATTTTTAGCATATATTTGAAATGTAATTCAAGGGGTTGATACAATGTTATTAGTTGATCGACAAATTCAGCACAATCTTGTTGTTCGATTGCGTAAAAAGGAGGTCTAAAATGATTTCTGATATTTATTGAACTTAAAATTTGGTCGTTTTTTGGTGGGATATGGCTAATTAAATCATTAGGGAATCAATGGCGTAGTTTGTTATGGAGGTTGGGATAAGTTGGCAGTCTAAAATACACTGTATTGTTGCATTTGCACAGTATCAGAGTTTTGAAAACCAAATAAATATTATTTACCAAATGCTGGATCGCAAAGGATATAAACAAGGCCGCACTAGTGTGGCCTTCTTAAGGCACTGTAGTATACAGCCAATGGAATTTAAATTAATTAACTTGAAACAGCTGTTTATTTGTTTAACCTATTCAAGTAAACATTCGTTTGCTTGAATCTTGTCAAGTACAATATTCAATGAAACTCTAGATGCAAACGATACTTAACCCTTGGCAGTTTGGGTATTCTTAGGACCAGGATTATTAGTTCCAATGGACATGCATTGCAGATATTCAGCTTAATATGCATGCACCCGAAAGGTTGCGGTATTATCACAAAACAAATTGCTATTATTTATTGGCGAGATTTAACCCTGGATCCTGGGGTTCGATGTTCCTAGCTCTACCACCAATGGACATATTTTGTGACAAAATCGTGAACCCTCAAACTTTGGATAATTCTTGAATTAGTATTTTTTATGATAGACCTTATCAAACATTCGGCGCTATGCCTATAATCTTTGACTTTTTCCAGTTTGTGAATAAACGCATCTTTAAATATGAAATGTTTAAGAGTTGAATTGCCGTTTTCTACCTTTGTAAGAGGTAGAGGGGCAGGAGTGTCCTGACGTAGTACAATCATTCTTTGTATAGCTCCTCGTATTTTACTAAGTTTTAAATGGTTTTAAGTAATAGTGACTATAATTTCTGTATCAAATAGTTATTTTAAATGTTGATGCGCGATAATATTTGTTATAATCGGCTCGGGGATCAGTAATTATTTCAAAAAGTGCGAAAACCGGTACTTGTCGTTCGAAGACGCCATCAGATGCAAAGTGACTCCACCTCGCATTTTGCTTCGCATTTCACGCCTCAACATTAAAGTCGCGAGTTTTGCTAACAATAGCGATTGGTAAAGAGACAGTGCAGAGCAGATTAATTGTGGTCTCAGTGTTTCATCATCACAGTAAAGTTTGTAAATCGTAAAAATCGTTTTGGTCAATCTTGAATCAACATGGCGGACTCATAAATTATTGAAAGCGACGCCATCATTCATAAATTGAACATGAACATGAAATGAAGAAGAAGACAACAGGAGTGCCACTACGTAAAAATTGAAGAAGAACATTAGTATTGCAGACGACTACATTCCAGGGGTGAGCTCTGTAATTTTCACTTTACCACCATCCAAAGGTAGGACTTTATATTTCCAATTTACAATACTGCTTCTGCACTTCATTTTGCTTTTCATTGCATTATCTTCATACCATCTGCAATTCTCTCTTACTAGACATTTACGAAAGTTAAACATTTTTTGTACTTCTGACCCTAGACTAGGCCTAGGCCAGACAACACAATATAACACCTTAGTCAGGACAAAACCACAGTACTTAAGGCTTTCCCAACTTGGAAAATACTCTCTTCCCTAACCTGGAAACTCACTCCTACAAACTACTTTACCAACCTAGTACTATCACCCTGCCAACCCCAACACTTTAACCTAATTTCCTACACATCATGACCAAACCTTCTACGACTAGAACCAAGAGTAAGAAAAAGGAAAAAAAACACCACAGAGGAGCCAAAGGAAAAAAGACCTGAAGAAAATAAAGATGATAATACTGAGGAAATATGTCTTTGTGCTATATGTAAGTTAGATATTTTAGATAATGACAAAGCACTAGCGTGCGAATGTGATATTGATAAATAGTATCATGCAAGATGTATTTATATTACGGATGAACAGTATGATATACTTAAGAAAAATGATGATTTTAGAATGACATGGGTGTGTTCCCTATGTAAATCTCTTAAACCTTACTCAGAGAATCTAAATGAAAGTAGGCGTAGTACACAATTGGATAGTATAGTTAAGATTTTAACAGAGGATATGGACAGTCCTAAGGGAGTAATAGATACACTCAAGCAGGAAAATGCAAGATTGACAGAAACAATGCTTAAAAAGATGGAAGTTATTTCAAAACTGGAACAAGTCATACGTGAATTTTCGATAGATGGTCAGAAAAAAATACGATAAAAAATCAACCAACCCAAACAGACGACAGCAGCGTGGCAAAAAGCGTTATAGCGAGCCGCCCAGGACTTACCTAGAATACTGAAACTGAAACTGCAATAAACCTGAGTGAACGGATAAGGTCACAACCCCCCCCCCCAAGCAGAACTAAATAATAGCAGGACATATGCACAGAGACGTGGGGTACGTTTCAGCCTGCCACAGGACAAATCTTATACTATATCGGATAGAGACAACAACTGCCCACTAGCGATAGGTGATTCACTGATGAAAGATGCGTCTAAAATAATAAACCAACAAAGTAAAAGAACCACCACGGTATTCATGGAGCCCGAATTCAGGACCTTAGTAAATTCCTGTCTAACCAAAACGCCCTACCAAACAAAGTACTAATAAGTCTGGGAACGAACAATATTTTAACATCCCGTACACCGAACCATGTAATGCGACCGTTATGGTTAACGATAGAAGCGAACATCAAACGTTTCCCTGAAACACGTTGGTACGTAACATCCATACCATACAGAGAAGATTGCAATAATAGGTATATTGAGGAAACAAATGGTGCAATAGAATTTATGTGCGACCAACTAAAGCTCACTTATGTAAATAACACAAATAAACTTGGAAGAAGACACCTAAGTTGGGACGGAGTACACCTAAATCAGGAGGGATCAAGACTGCTGGCAGAGCTGATTGTAAATAGCCTACACAACGACGCAGATGAAGACGCAGAAGAGGAGGAGGTCGTGAGAAGTAAACGACCAATTGAGAACCATAGGCCTACTGAAAATGAATTCAGTGGAAGCAGAGATGGGATGAACGAGCAATACCCAAACAAGACAGACACTCCCTCGGACGAAGAGGAAACACAGGATACCCCACAAAAATGCAAAGGCCTAAGCTCAACAGAGCACAAACTGACTAAAAATGCACGCACACACTCCAAAGACCAACTTAAACACGAGACTTCTCCAGCTAACCCGAATGTGACGAATGAACACCCAAACTTGACAACAACCACCCCTACCTTGACGACTTAGCTAGTCAATCACCCGATCCTGGTCAAACAGTAGCAAAAAAACATAATAGGGAACCAAAAAATAAAGGCCTAAAGATTTTCCATTTAAACATACAAAGAGGACTGCAGGGTAAATTGGATAGGTTAGCGATAGAACTAGAAAAACACCTACCCGACATACTGATTATATCTGAACATGGTCTAAGGGAAAATGAATTAGTAGTAACTAATATCCACGGATTTAAGCTAAGTACGTATTATTGCCGAACCGATCACCTGTCGGGAGGCCTAGCAATATATATTAAACAAAACCTAACTGAAACCATAAAAATAATTGATATTAAAGAACCATATGAGCCCGCAGAACAAATATTTGAAACAGCAGCAATAGAAATACAAATAAAAAAACAAAAGCTATATGTATTGGGTACATATAGGTCCCCAGATGTTCGAACAGAAACTGAATTTCTAACCCGACTAGGACACATACTTCAACAACACACATCTCCGACAACGAATATAGTAGTCCTAGGTGATACAAATTTTAACATATTGGACAGCGACAAACAGAATATAAAAAACCTTAAAAATATTTTGAGAGAACATGGATGTTATGTGCAACATATTCCAATAACTAGGCTTACGCCAAATACAACATCTAGCATAGATAACTGCTATACAAACATCCCGAAAGAACAAATTGAAACAATAGCGTACAAAAACTCAATTTCAGACCATCATCATTTAATAACAAAAATAAAATATAAACTTGAAAATTCAAAAACGCCCTACAAAAATCTAAGAACTTGCTCAACAAATAACCTAGAATATCTTAGACCAAGATTACAACAAACAGACTTGAGCTCAGTATACGAGCCAAGAGACGTAGAAGATAAATATAACAATTACCTATATGTAATGCAGACAAGCATAGATGAAATTATGCCTAAAGAACCTAAAAAAACATCGGGCCAAAAAATTAACATCTACTGGGACATGGACACATTAGCCCTAAAAACTACCCTGCAGGAAGCACAAAACCGATACATGACTACCGGAAGACAAGAAGATAAGGATCACTATCATGAAATTAAAAAAATCTATGACCAGGACGTGAAAAACAAGAGAGCAGCTCAGACAATAGACAAAATAAAACAGGCGGACAATACAAATAAGGAATTATTTATTTATTTATTTATTCATTTTTATAATGTCATGTTACAGCAGATATGCCAATTACAACATAGCATCTAACACAATTTGAAGCATATAATAATTAATGTGTCCGTTATCTGTCCATTTTGTGACACTTCACATTGGTAAAAAAACATATATGGAGTAAAAATAACAACAAGCAAAGATTAACATTAACAAAAATATGTGCTTATAGCCAGATATTACAAAGTTTTTTCTATAGGCGTCTAACAGGAAAATAATTAATTATTTTTATAAATTAACAACAGTAAATATAACTCTGCTTAAATGTAAATAAATATATTAGTATGTACAGATAAAACTATGACCATGCAACAAATAAATAAAAATATCAATATATATTAACAACAAATTTGACACTTAACATGCGAATTGGTAATTAAGGAACTAACAATTAATTAGAATCCATGGCATCAAGCAACTGACTAGTTTTAAAGGGCTTCTGAAAAATATCAATTAAATTCGAATATTTATTATATAATCTTATCATTACATTAATTGGTGAGAAATATCCTGCATTGGTACGGGAGTAACGAGGAGTAAGGAGGAAGGAGCTGCGTGAGATTATGGAAAACAATAAACACAGAGAGATGCAAATCAAATACAACTCAGAATAACATTAGCCTAAACAATAACGGGAAACAAGTAACAGAACCCTATCATGTTAGCAATATTTTCAATAAATTATTTTCACAACCGACCATTGAACTAATAAATAATGACGAATCTGATGACCTTGATCATGAATATATAAACCAAGATGTTCCACCACTTGACAACTTTAACTTAATAAATGAAAATGATCTGAAAAATCTATTTTAAAAAATAAAGCCTAAAAACTCAGCTGGATTCGACGATATATCTGGGAAAATGATCAAATATTGTATGGAGGAAATTCTAAAACCCACTTTGCACATAATCAATGCGTCAATATCACAGGCAAAGATACCCAAAAAATTAAAGATTGCAAAAATATACCCGAAACATAAAAAGGACGACAAAAATGACTCGAGTAACTACCGACCTATATCTAACCTACCTGTTTTGTCTAAACTGTTAGAGCGAACAATATACAATCAGTTTACAGCCCACCTTGAAACAAATAACTTGATTTCAGTACGTCAACACGGCTTCAGAAAAAACTGTAGTACAAGTACAGCTATAGCAAAACTTTGTAGCGACATAAATAACATCTGGGAGGAGAAAAATAGCGCGTCAGGCCTATTTATCGACCTACAAAAGGCTTTCGATACCTTAGATTGGGATATTCTAATTCAAAAATTTAAAAGCCTAAACATAAAAGGAAAAGCTGTCGACTGGGTAAAAAATTATCTCACAGATAGATGCCAATACGTTGAAATTGAATATCAGAATAACAACACAATAATAAATACTAGATCTTCATTTAGAACCACTCATAAGGGAATCCCGCAAGGATCGATCGTCGGGCCGCTGTATTTCCTTATCTATATAAACAACTAGCAGAACCCGTGGCTTCGCTCACGATAAAAATTATCGTCTAACCTTGATATGAAGAATCTAGAGGACTGAATAGAAACTATTTATATCAAGGAATATGTCATGTAGAGATATGTTTGTTTTATGGCTGAATGTAGGATAAAATGTAGATACCAGAGTAGATAGTGAAGGTTTTCTTTTCACCGTTATAACTCGAATACGGCCGGACCGATTTTAACACCAAATGTGTCGATTTTAAGGTACTTCTTTGTAGATTTACCATTAAATCCCTGGATTGCCTAGTAGGGCATCGATTAAGTACAGTAAAGGGCTGAATGTTCGAAACAGTTATGGTGCTATCCGTGGGCAGTATTTCAAACTCGATTCACTTATTTTTTAACTTAAAATATGGGCGGGTAGTAATAAGTTAAGATCAACCACTGATTGGAGCATTTATTTTTCCGTGAAAAGCCGGGACACCGTCGAATTAGATGAAAAAGGAATATTGCCAAATTATTGTAACTGGCATGATTGTAATTAAAAACATAAAGGCCGGCCTAAGGAAATAACTATAGCTCCCGCTGCTTAAAAAGATGGTACCACTTAATGAGCTTATGATTGAACGTATAAGGTACGAAACTAAACCAAATGTAACTTTTATATAGTACGAATAACCTAACAAAATCATCAAAACAACCATAAAACCATGATAAAAGAAATCAAATTATAAATCAGCTGTAACAACGTATCAACGTATCCGTTCGTGAAGCTAATATGCTTGATTTAATAAAATTTGAAATTTAAACAAAAGATCATCCATTACATTACCATAGGGCATTTTCAAAGCTTCAGCTCCACCAAAAATCTCTAAAAACCTCTAATAAAAAAAAAAATCGTTCTTGGTGAATGCCAATACTCTGTAAGGAACGTCCTTGCAAAATTTCAAGGTTCTAGGTTAAGTAGTTTTGGCTGTACAATGTAGGTCAGTGGTATTTGACAAAAATATAGTAGAAAAGATAGTATAAATATAACTTGCAATCAGGGATTTGTATAAATTATAAATTTTTACATAAATAGATCAAAGAATCATATCATTTCAGCACATTCTGTTTGTGACTGAAAAATCAGTGTTCTTTTCTCTTTCATCTTACCGGAATTTAGTCTCAAGACTCAGCCACAAAAGGCAATATGCTCTTTACGTTTAAAACTGCGTACGTCGAATTATACGAAACACCAAATCATCGGACAGGCATAGATGTAATAAAAAAATTATTACGAACGCCTCCAGGAAAAACGATAGTTCCCGCTACCGAAATATAGATGGTGCCACTTAACTAATTAATGGTGGATTTGATCTAAACTAAATGTAACCTTTATATGGTACATAATTATGTCCTTGAAACAAATCAACAAAAATCAATGAAGCCATGATCAAAGAAATCAAATTTATTATCATCTGTATCAACGTATACATTTCCAAGGCGACACTAAAAAAATAATTTAGTGTCGCCTTGACATTTCCGAAGCAAACTACCAGCTGATTGTTTTATGAACGTTAAAAATGTAAACAAAAATCGTCCAACATACTTTTAAATGGGAAAATTTGAAAACTTCGGCCTCGCCAAAAACCCCTTTATACTACGAATTTTGTAAAATCCGTTCTTAGCGGATGCCTACGCCCTAAGAGGAACATCCATGCAAAGTTTCAAGGTTCTAGGTCAAGTAGTTTGGGCTGTACGATGTTTCCACTGAGTGGTATTTGACAAATATATAGTAGAAGATCTACCAGACCAACTAGATCAGAAATATAAATGTATACTTTTCGCAGACGATACAACAATAATAACCTCAACTCAACAAAAAATGAACAACAGTAACATAGTAAATTCCATGCTAGATGAAGCCACAGAAATATGCAATAAACTTAAACTTAGCATCAATAAAACCAAAACCGTCCACGTAAATTTCAATCCTAACAATGGAACCAGAACAGAAGAAGACTAGATATCCCAACTGTCACTTCAACAAAATTCCTAGGAATCCATATCGACCAAAACTCATATTGGCAACACCACATAGACTATCTGTGTAAAAAACTCTCAACAGCTCATTATGTAATAAGACGAATTAGGAACATTACAAACGAAGAAATCGCCCTGACCGCATACCATTCACTCTTCTCTTCACATCTCCGTTACGGCATTGTCGCGTGGGGAGCAGCATCTGCCAAGAACATTGAAAGAATACTTGTACAACAGAAGAAAACAGTAAGAATGATTCTCCGACAACACCCGCAGGAGCACTGCAAGCCGCTTTTCATTCAATCAAGGACCCCCACCATAGTATCTCTCTACATCCTAGAAACCATAATCCTAGTCATAAACTCTAATCCTATTCTTAGACAAACCCAGCACTCTCACAATACCCACCATAGAACAAACATAGATCTTCCTCAACACAGACTACAGAAATTCAGTCCATCTAAGACAAATCCAAAATAAAACCACATTCATCAGAAAACTTAAAACTTATTTCACTGAAAATCCATACTACCACATCAGAATTTATAGAAGACCACACATTTAATCATAAGAAGTGAGCTCACCCCGCGAAGCCCCACCCGGAGGGAAGAAGAATTGACGAACTCCCAATCATCCGATTGCGGCAGTGACTACAGAAGTATGAAGTAAGTAAGTAAGTATGAAGTATGAAGATTAGGCCTACTTGCGGCTGCAACCAAACTTCGTATTTATACGTGATAGAAGTCACTAATTATAGTTAATGTATGAATCTGTACTTTTTTACCTGACAAATTTTCCGCAAACAGCTGATATTGCTTTTGTTCAAACAAGGAGATTAGAGTATTTACTGGAGGTACTGTGACGATGACTTTGTTGATGAAAACCGGCCCTTTCATTTTGGCAGGCTTTAGTAATTTAGTAATGAAATACCATTCTTTGAACATAAAATTTAAAACGATTCGAATCTTGAACATAAGTTTAGGTTGGGTAAAACGGAAATAGACTATACAAGACTCTAATTCATTATAATTTATATAGGTATTTGTAAAACTATATAAATAAGTTTCATTGGTACAGAACCCTGAAATAATAGTTAAAAAAATAATCCTATCACAATATAAAGAGATAATAAATTAAACAAATCAAGCGTATCTCCTGTCCTACCGCCATCTCCATACGCTTAAAACTTACCAGCTGATCAAAGTTTTACTGACGAAATAGTTTATTCGTGGACTAAGCTTGTTTACGTTTTAAATTTTATCGAAGATTTGAAATGAAAAATTTAAAAGTTACTAGTTTTAATACATAGTGCTTGTTAAAACTATCAAAAGGTACTACTACGAGAAGAAATAGGAGTGAGTGTGAAGTTTCATTCAATTATAATGAGAAATAAAGTCGCTAGGCAGTCTGAACAAAACGAGGTGGAAGATTCGCTCGAAAGTGCAAAACCGGTAACTTTTTTGGTCACTTTAAACATTTATTCGTAACTTATTAAAAGTCTTTAAAAGAAACTGTCGTGTTTTTTGACGTTTTTTGGCCAGTTTATCATGTTGAAGCAAATTTATCTCAAATTAAGGCTCTAATTTTCTTTTTTGAAAAGTGAAAAATCGGCTCCTAATCTGCGCTGTTAATATAGGCACTCACGTCGTTCATTCGTCGTCTGCTGGTGGACTTGGCGACGAGACACGAACGTGCCTCTAGATATAAATAAACTGAAACAAATAGAAAATCGACTGTAAATGTGTTTATAAAACACACATGATTTTAAATAGTTTGTTTTGGATAGGTAATGGCAAAAATGAATGAATGTTTTCAAAAAATTACACTTTGTTTCCTATGTTTTGTATTATTACAATAAAACTTAATGTAATTCACTACCAATGGTTAAATATATCTCGTCTTAATCTTGAGCCGAACTGAAATGGTTTTCTAAATATCCTCATAAATAAATGTTTAAAGTGTGCCTCAATATATATTCATTGGTTTCAGTTCCATTAATAACACATGGTTTTGCTGAAAATCTTTGTTTATTACACTCAGCTGCTTTGTTTGAAATTTATATTCCCATGTTAAATCTTATGGACAAATATGAAACTTTAAGGGCGTCTAGGGCTCTTCCCTTTCGTCTAACCTTCATAAAATTCATTTCCTGCAAAACTACACGCCAAGCACTTTCCAACGACACCTAAATTATTAAAATCAGCCCAGACGTTTAGAAGGAGTAATGATCACAAAAAAACCACTAGCGAATTAAATAAGTATAGATATCAACTAGATGAAGCCATATCCAAAGTTTTATTCAGACATTTTGAGAAATAAGTGAGATATAGAATTTTGTTTATTTCCTATAAGGTTAACATTAAAACAACGTACTGTGTTCACCACTGGCAATATCTCGTTAACCAGTAGACATAGGGCAATAATTCAAAATACTAAATTATTAGCGAATTTCCGTATAGAGAAGAAGCTGTTACCGCAGGTCTCATATATATATATATAAATATTATTAATAAAATATATATATCTCAAGTGTGTGTGTGTGTGTGTGTGTGTGTGTGTGTGTGTGTGTGTGTGTGTGTGTGTGTGTGTGTGTGTGTGTGTGTGTGTGTGTGTGTGTGTGTGTGTGTGTGTGTGTGTGTGTGTGTGTGTGTCCTTAAGCACGATTACTCACGTAAAAATAGTCCGATCTGAATGAATTTTGGCACAGACATGTAAAGTAGTAATTATTCAAATGAGTTCAAAAACCAGCCCATGATCAAATAATGAATGAATGAATGGTGTTTTTGGCATATGGGGACCTCAAAACGATAAGCTATGATGGTCTCGGGCTTAGGTATTTCCATGAGACTTATGGTAATGGCTTCTTCCGTATAGTGGAAATTCGCTAAATATACAGAATACCGTGTGTATAGTGCAATACAAAATGGACATATCACTCCTCACATCAATACCAATGCCACAAATTTTGATAAACACTAAACACAGTATATGAGTGAAAATTTTTTATCGTGCCCTTTTAGGAAAAATGTTTGCGAAATATTTTTTTATTTTTTTTGAAAACGCTTTTGATTTTGTTGTATCGATTGACATTTGAAGATTCATAGATTAGCCAAGGTAACGCAAAATCTGGTGTGTATATTCAATGATACAGCATCTTTCATGAATGACCACGAATTTTTGTCACTGACCGTAACCAACATAAAAATGAAGATTACAAATATTTAATGTGGTTTGATAAATATGTTTTGATGTAAATAAATTTAGTTTTAGGGCAATATTGCAATAAACCTCATTAAGCCTTTAGTAAATTTGATATTTCTAAAAAAATTCGTAAAACTAAAAAAAATCGAAAAAAGCAAAAAAGTCTCTTGAAGTTTGTTTAGCTCCAAGCAATCCTTCCTGTTATATGAAAAACCTTTATGTCCTCATAGCGACGTCTGTTTTGTATGTGATTAGTACGTCAAAAAACTTTAAATCATCGTCCACTTAGTACGTCCACTAATATTTTAAATATCACAAAATATTACAATATTTATCAAAACAGAATGAGTCATACTCAATCAGTCTTTGTAAGAGTTTCCATCTGCCTCACAAGATATCAAACTCCATGCACTTTGCACTGTTTCCCTATCAATTAAAACCCTACCATAGATTGCATTAAATGACAAAATTCATGCATAATCCAAAATTGAATATGAAATAAACTTAACAAGTTAACATGCATATAAATTCTGGGAAGAAATGACAATTAAATAACATGCATATAAATTCTGGTAAGAAATAACAATTTAATAATTCATCTTATAATAATAATGATAATAATAATACAGGCGATATTTATATCAGTCCATTCCAAACAAGCTCCTTTATTTTTCTTTAAACATTCTATAACTACTTATGCTCAACATTCCGTTTGGTAGATTATTAAAAATCTTTGGTACAAATACCTCTAAACCTCTAAAGTCCTGCCTCCAAATTTACTTTTAAAGCGAGGCACAGAATAAAAATTTCTTCTGACTGAATACGGGTGAGAAATTACTTTCTTTAAGGTGTTATCAAATAAATGATCAGAATAAATTAGCAATAAATAGAGTTTACGAATGGGCAATGAAGATGAGAATTTAAAAATTTGTAAAGATGTCATTTGATTTGTATTCATTGGTAAAATGCATTTTCAAGTTTGATCTTGTAGATTTTATATTTTTTTATATGTGTGAACGAAGCATTGCCCCATGCCCTTAACCCATATCTCATTACAGATTCACATAGTGATTGGTATATTAAACTAAGTACATTATAAGACAAAAACTTTACAAATGAAACAATTTATAAGTGCATGCTCTTATTTTTTTACAAATATAATTTATATGTATGTCCCAAGTAAATTTATGGTCGACATTTACACCAAGATACTTAAATATATTTTTACATTTTCTAAAATATTACAGTGGCATTTACTAGGAACTAACGAGTAAGTGTTGGCATGCAAGCAATCAAAATTAAGGTGGATTATGTTTACTTTGGAGCATTTAAAAGCAGGTGAATTTACATGCATGACCTTGGACTTACTGTCATTTATAATTAGACCATCGTATCGTCATGGCACCACTCCAAAAGGTTATTAAAGGTACTCTGCATTATAATTTCTGCATCTTTTATGTCTTTACTGGAGACCATGATGGCAGTGTCATCTGCATACATACATACTTTTGCCTTATCTAGATATTTTGGTAGACTGTTTGCATATATAATATATACTATAGCGCCTAAAATACTGCCCTGAGGGACACCTGACTCTGTCGCAGCTTCTTCACCTGTTATGTCCTCTAATTTAACTATAATTTTCCTATTTGTCAGGTAGTCACTGAACCAGTTCAAAAATTTTCCATTTATTCCAATATTTTTCAATGATTCTATTATTGTCTTAAGCTGCAAGGTACCAAAGGCCTTAGTAAAGCCTTTGAACGTGACTAATACTTGATTCCCTTTATCCAGTTCTTTATTTACATTATTCATGAACTCTTTTAATAATCGATCAGTACTTTTGTTTTTTTGGAATCCATACCGACAATTAGTGATGATATTATTTTCAACTAAGTATTTATTCAGTTTCTGTGCTATGTATCGTTCTATTACTTCATCTACAACAGAAAAAATTGATATGGGGCGATAATTTTGGTATAAACTATGGCATCCAGACATATAAACTGGTCTTATAATAGCAGTTTTTAATAAGGTGGGAATTTTTCCTTCAGAAAGCGATTTATATTTATTATATTTGCTAATACTTCAGAGACGCTATCAAAACATTTACCCAAGTCATCTGCTCTTATACCATCCACACCAGGACTTTTTTCTTTAATTTTGACAAAATTATCTCTACATCCCGTACATTAGCCTTAGGAATATACAATGAAGCATTCATTTTATTACTCTCATTCCGAGTCATATCAATCAGTTTTTGATTACAGTTGTGTTAATATTGCTTATGTCTGTGGTAAAGGTCTTCGAAAATTCATTAAATATTTGTTTCAGTGAGCCCACTTTAGGTAGCATATATTTTTTTACGGTTTCGTCAATGCTTTGTTTTTTATTTTGTCCCATTACTTTATTAATTTCATCCCAAGTGCCCTTAATATGCTTTTTGTTTTTTTCAAAAGTATCCTCATAATATTTCAGTTTAGCTCGCATAATATCTTTATTTATACTATTTCTTAATCTTTTATATTCACTCAACAAACAAACGTCATGTGGGTTCTTTTTTAATCGCTTGAAAAGTTTATCTCTTCTTTTAATATTATTTACAATTTTCTAATTCATCCATGCTTTTCTAGGTTTTTTATGAATTTTATTTTGTATTACCTTTGCTTTTTCATAAACAGAAATAAAAGCTTTTTGCAGCTTAAGGTAAATGTCGTTGGAAGAGAGATTACAATTTTTTAATTGCATCTAATCAATATTACTTATACCCAGATCTACTAACTTTTTATCTAATTTTTTTTTATTTGACAAAATATCATTCGGCTGTGAATTTCCCTTACAAATTTGCACGTTAAGTAAACATGGATAGTGATCAGAGATTTTCAGTCTGACCAGGGCTGACTTTGGCCTGACATTGTTTCCTCTAAAATAGATATGGTCGATAAGAGATCTAGTCAGTTTTCCTTGTCTGACCTCTTCCCTAGTGTACTGGTCTATGCATGATATCAACCCATTAGCAGCCATCAGATCTTTGTATGCATTCACCTTGGAACAAAATTTATCTTTCAAATTAATATTAAAATCACCCAATGTTATGATATTTTTTTGTTTAATGTTAATTAGTTGCTCACTTAACTCATTAATAAACACTTGCTCATTAGTTTTTGGAGGTTTATAAACAGCTAAAATACAAGTAGATAAATCTATTTTCTTAAAATTAACTTCTAACAATAAATATTCAAAACTTTCTCTATTTATAGGTGGAAGCTGTTTAACAGAATACTCCTTTTTAATAAAAATGCAAATACCTCCACCTTTACTGTGCTCTCTTAAATTAAAAATTAAATTGAAATTGTCTAAATTGAATAGTTCTACAAGGCTTTGTTTTATGTTTTTCTCAGTGAAAACAACAACATCCAAATAATCTAAGTAATCATTGAATACTAATAAAAATTCATTCCAGTGTTTTTTAGTAGATGCAATATTTAAATGTAATAAAGTAATACCTTCTTTAAATTTATTTTTTTACTAATTGAAGTAAGATCTGATACATCTTGACAAACAATTGTTTTAACTTCATCGCAATCTATTAAAATATCTCCAAGCAAAAAAACCTACTTAAAATAATTATACTCTTATTCAGTTTACATCATTTAATTTTCTCCAAGTCCTCTTCCTTCTCAATGAGTAGCACCTGACTGTCTACGTCCTTCCTCACACGAATTGCACCGTTACAATACCAGACAAACACATAGTTAAGTTCTCTTGCTTTCAGTTTGGCCTTCTTCAGTAAGTTGCGGTAGAAAAAGGAAAGTTTTTCACTGATGTAGATTCTTCCACCTCGTTGACCCGTAATTTCAGTGTTCGTGACTATTTTTTCCTTAGCTGCTAAAACTCGGTCACGCACTTTTCTGCTTCTGAACTGCGCTATAATTGTAGCAGGGCGGTTTTCAGTTTTTGTCTTGGGTAGGCGATGAGCAATTTCTATATCTTCTTCCTTTAATGGAACACCAGCTTTGTCAGAAATTTTTCGTACCAATTCCTCGACATCCTCACCTTTAATTTCAACTACTTCATTCCAAGTTCTTGTTTCTTCCATACTGCTCCAGTTGATTTACTCCCAATGTTAGCTCCTTTATCTGCTTATCCTTAACAACAACTGAATCTTTCAACTGTTTCAATTCATGTTCTACTTTAGGCAAATATTTTAATGCTTCTTCGAACTTATCGTACTGATTTGAAAGAACCTCTTGACTGGTTTTAATATAATTGGTAATCTCTTTAAGAGACTTGATGTCCGTGGAGATGGAGACAATGAAAACTCAGTATAACAACAAACTTTTACTTATTACTTTTATTTACTAGAAACAAGCTAAATATTTTGAAACGAATCATTTTGAATTAAAGATAACTAACTCAAAGGGTGAGCAGCCTGGAATTTGTATGACTATAAAGACCTATACTTTAAATTGTAAAGAACTGAAAACTAAAATTACTTACGTGGGCCCTAGCCTGAGGCCCCTCGGTCCTCCAACACACACCCAAAAACCCCTCCTAAGTAAATGACCCCGTCCTCATGTTACCTGACCTACTTAAAGCCTGAGCTGTCAGTCAGTCAGCATAGCAAGAGTCTGTTTAATAATAATTCCAGTCTACTCATACAACATGCTCAAATACTTCCCCTTTACAAGGTCGAACCACCCAACAATCACACAGTTACTTATCTATCAGCAGTGAAGGGGGGGGGAGGGCTTGAATAACGAAGCAGACCTCCCCTCCCCCCACCTGCCTGTGTCAAAATTCTTGGGGTGGTCAGGATATTCGTGCACGAACTATAGTATGGAAGTAATCAATGACTACAGTATTCTATTGCCGCAACAAATTTTTTTCGTCATATTTTAATTTTTCCATCCATAAATCAAAGTTGTATGCAAAATTTATTTTCTAAAACTGAAGTAAAAACTTTGATACGATAACATAAAATTTAAGGTCCTCAATAACTTATTATGTATTATTTTAACCAAACCCCTTCTAAATTTTCTTTGTTACTGTCAGTTGCCATTTATCCAGGACTGCCAGAACTATGTGAAGCTTTTTTTCTCCATCGTAGATAACACTTTCACTGATATCCTCTGTCTGCACGCACTTATCTAAACTCTGTAGGAGGTGACACGCGTTGCGGCTTTCACCATCTTCAACTACAATACTGCATGTTGGTTGTGTGTATGAGTGTTTATATAGGAAAGACTAAACTTCCAGAAGATTCTACTTACTGTCTTCGATTTTGGCGTTTCCAGGTATGCGGTGGGGATGAGGGCGAATTTCAGAGGTTGTTTACATTGGTGCGTGGTTTATTGATTTCTCCATTGTACTAAATTTTTCTTGAAACTTCATTCATTTGATGAAAAACTGAAATCATAAAATAAAAGTTTCAAGAAAAATCTAGAACGATGGAGAAATCAATAAACCGCGCCGCACCAATGTAAACAAATTTTTCTTGAAACTTCATTCATTTTATGATAAACTAAAATCATAAAACAAAAGTTTCAAGAAAAATCTAGAACGATGGAGAAATAAATAAACCGCGCCGCACCAATGTAAACAACGTCTGGAATTCGCCCTCATCCCCACCGCATACCAGGAAATGCCAAAGTCGAAGACAGAGGAACTTTCTGGAATTTTAGTCTTTCCTATACAAACACCCATCCACACAACCAGCATACAGTATTGTAGTTGAAGATGGCAAAAGCCGAAACATGTGTCCTATAGAGTTTAGATAAGTGCGTGCAGACGGAGGATTTCGGCGAGAGTGTGATCTACGATTCATCCAGTGCCATACGGATATCAACAGAGACCATCGCTTTAAATTCTTTTCTCCACTTCAAGCAACTGGGCCGGCAGTCTATTACAACTCACTCGCTGCGACGACTTACATTCAGCGTCCTGCATCCTCGGGTGTAGGATCTGTCATCGTTCATCGTGACAGGGCAGCTTCATCGGTACCCTATGCAAGTCTCCGAACATTCATCAATTTCGGGAGGCAACCGTATTCGTCAACTATACACAATGATCGAGGAGTTATTAACGTTTTACGACATTTATTTCATTCCTTTATATCATATCAGATGAAGTGTTGGTCAAGAAAAATTTGAACTTACTCTGTAATGCAGCATCCTGTCCCAATATTATTTATTTTATTTAACGTACATTAGTAAAAAACATTTTTATTATTTTATAATCAGTACATGAAAAACACTTGTAACTAAGATAAGTTATTAATTTCATTAGTGATTTATGTAAAGCTGACAGTTTCATGGATGTGCCTGTCGCCGACGCCGACGGCCGACAGTTGCAGACAGCTTCGCCATGGGTAGCTACCTCCCACTCGTCTGCGTACTGATATGTAAGTTTTAAAATTATAAAGTCACACATTTATTTAAATTTAGATAACTGTCTTATGATGATAAGTTGAATGATTAAGAGATTAGGAAAAAATCTGATTACAACTAGCACGATAGTAGTATTTATTCCGGATCTGCGAGTATATGATTTCTTCAAGTTAAATTCGTCATTCCGCACAGGACAATGCATTTGATTACATTTCGGTCTTTTGCTTTTGCATTTGAAATCGATTAAGGAAAAATAGATTGTCCAAGCAATTATAAATTTTGAAGCTAAACATGCTATATTACGTTTTAAAAATCAGCACATTTTAGTTGAGATTTTTGGTATTAAAGAGATGGAAAATACATCCTCTATCCTCTCTTTTGCACTCTTAGTTTTAAAAAATAAAATCCATTTTTTAGCCTAATGCCATCTTTTATCTGGCAGAATAAAAAATGTCGCATTTCAGCGCCACAACTCTTTAGCGTGAAGTCACTCTTTGAGAGATGTCTAGTGACAAATGCCGAACGGATTTCATGATTGCTAAATTTCTGGCCTCAAAACATCATAAGCATGAGCAGTCTCTCCTTTTAGGTAAAAAATCGATGCATTTTATCATCACCTTTAGAGTTTACTGAAACAATTTATAATATCATTAAAACAAAGAAAAAGTATGTTTTAAATCAATTTAACTCACATTGAGTTTCACAGGGAGGTAATTTCACTTTGTAAAGTTACAAATCAAGAAATTCCAATCAATAATCAATAGAAAATAAAAATTTGTATCAATAAAAATTAAATGAAATATTAAAAAAAAATTAAATATTAAAAAAAATTAAACTAAATGAAAAAATATTAAAATTTTGAAGGATTTGACAAAGAGGTTAAAATGTTACTTCATGAGATAAATTTTATTTCAGTGTTTCAAATTATTTAGAAGATACATTTAATTAATGTGTTTTTCAGCCAACTTCCCTCAGGGGAAGGAGCTATTACTATAGGTCTCATGGTAAGATCTTGGTCCGGGACCACTATAAATTTCCGTTTTGAAGTCCCCAGATGCCTAAAGCACCATTCATTCTTTTTTATATAGAAAGATCATAAGTATTCAAAAAATTCATATGTTAAAACTTACTTTGAGTCCAGAGTAATAGTGATGACAAAATGGTCAAAATTTCAGTTTCCATGGTAAGGCAAAAATAAATAAAATGTATGCCCTCTGGGTCGGAGCCCTTTGGGCAGATTTGCACCAAACTTCACACAAACCTTCCTTGAATAATGCTTAATAATGCCTGAAAGTTTCATTACAATCTGTCAAGCGGTTTCGGAGTCCATAGACTACATACATATATTTTTATACTTGCTTCAATAAAATAACTACAACAGCATACAAATTTATGTTTTATGTATTTTATCATCATCTTCAGAACTCTTGTACAATTTAAAATAAGAACAATAAAGAGATGTTGTGATTTAAAATCTAATGTGTGGTTAAAGTTAGTAGTTTTGTTTCAAGAAAAATGAAATAAGTGAGGTGTATTGAATTGTTAAATGAAAATACTACCAAAACCTCAACTTTTAATACAGTTAAAATAATATATAAATTCCTGATATGTTTTTAGTTTTTACTTATTAGTTATTGAATATGTGGTAAATAAAGTTTACCACAATAAATTTGTTATTGAATGAATGGTAAGCAGTAAATTTTGGTAATAAGACACAAATTAGATAAAATAATTCTCTATTTACAAAATTAATATTATATGCAACTTCACAACTTCAATGTGTCTTGCCTGACACTTGCCTAAGTCGAAAAAGAGGTGCATTTTGCTTGCCCGGTTTTGTTGGGATTACAAAAAAACAAGCATACCACGATTTAGTAACATATTGGTACTTATTGGTACCACAAAGGAAAATACCTCCGTTGCAGCAGACCTGCATACTCAGCGAATTTCAAATGCAAAACAACATATTTCAATCCAACATAGCGAGATTTGACATGTTTTGGTAAGCTCCATAAGAGTAACATAAGGAATGAGTATGCAGGTTTGCTGCTACAGGTATATTAAAACTGGGTGGTTTTAATTCAATGTTCAGTAGATCTGAACTAGAAGAAGCTATTTACCCAGTTTTATCAAGATATGTTGAGAAATAAGCGAGATATCGAATTTTATTTATTTCCCATAAGGTTAATATTGGGACAACGTACTGTGTTTACCACTTTAAATATCTCGGTAACCAATGAACGTAGAGCAGTGATTCAACATACTAAATTGTTTGTTTTTTTAGCTGAATTTAATGGTGCTAACAAAAACTGGATTATTTTAATTTTTCTATGTAAATAACTAAAAAAAAAAAACCAATTTTGGGAGGGTTTACCCCCTTTACCCCCCCTTCCGGTGGACCGATCGGGCTGGTTTACGAACTTGTCTGAGGGATTACCACTTTACATGTTTGTACCAAATTTCATTTAGATCTGACCATTTTTACGGCCGCTATCATGCTTACAGACACACACACATACACACACACACACATATATATATATATATATATATCGCTTATGCACAAGAAAAACGTCACAAGTCAAAAATATCAAATTTTACAGGAGAGCGTTTCAAAGTTTTCAGTAAGTTTAGTAGCTTGCAGGATGCTTATTATTTTGTCAAACTCGTTGAATTTTTGGTAATGCATTTGTTTATAATCAGGGAATAGTTAGTTGTAATTAAAACTCATAAAAATTTATAGGTAGTACCAATTTTTGTATAAATTTAGAGTTATGACGTTTTTCTAGATTATATTTAGTTTTTTTTAGTTGGGTCAGTTATGTGCAAGTAAACAAAATTGCTAAAAATAATTAAAAATATTTTTTGGGGAAATCTGGCACAAAATTAATTGATTCTTTTATAAAATTCGATATGATGGGTTCTCCATTTTCTTTCCTGTGATATACAAACATAGGAGTAACCTTTTAAGTCCATCCGTAACCTTTTTTCCTCTCTTTTAATGGTATTTTATAATATTTACCTTATTAGTAGTGGTTTTCTTTGATTAAGATAACCAAGCTGAAGTCTAATGATTATGTTGAGGTCTCAATGTTAACCTTATTATGGGAAATAAGTAAAATTCTATATCTCGCTTATTTCTCAACATATCTTGATAAAACTTGGTAAATGGCTTCTTCTAGTTCAGATCTACTAAATATTGAATTAAAACCAACCAGTTTAAACATACCTGTAGCAGCAAACCTGCATACTCATTCCCCATGTTATTCTTATGGAGCTTACAAAAATATGTCAAATCTTGCTATGTTGGATTGAAATATGTTTTGCACTTGAAATTCGCTGAGTATGCAGGTCTGCTGCAACGGGGTATTTTAAACTTAAGGTTGCTTTTAATATTTTTTAATTCTACAATTTTTTCCCTTAATCTTAACAGTGTGGCAATTAAAAAAAAAAAAAACAGTCTATGTGTATTGGATATTGAAAATCACTTCAGTTTCTTGTATCATAGTTATGCAAGTGCTGTTCCTCCATCAATATATCAAAATTGTGTTTACAAAAATTTAAACATTTCAAAATATATAGAGAGGGGAGGGTTAACACGTTCGCGGCGGCGTGGGAGCGGTTGCTCCCACGCGCAACCCTAATGCCATCCTGGTGGGTGCGATCGCTCCCAAGCTGCATTGCTTTACAATGTGATTTATTTTTAAGCAGGATCTGAGCTAGAAACCTGAAGCTTCACACAGCACTGCCCAACAGTATATTGTATTCTGTGACCACGCGGGTTTCCACTGGAGGGTGCTGCTGCCACGGTAGGCGTGACGATTTTAGTAACTATAAGTCAGTGCCTAGGCGTGACTGTTGTTATCGCTATTTTATCACTGTTTTGGTGATTTTTGTGTTTATTGCTCTCCTGAAATATTGGCCTCGGAGGATCCGGACTTCATTTTAGTCGATCGTTTCATTATAATAGTATAAGAGTCTCAAGTGAGTGTGGGTACGATCGTACCCAACAAAATTAATGTTTTATTGTATGTTCTAAACAAGTTAAAATTAACATCCTATTAATTCAATATTAGTGTGTTTGAGTAAAAAATGTCAATAAATAAATAAGTTTGCTTTGCATAACAAACAGTAGCATTTGTTATTCAACCTGAGTGCAGTCCGAATGCCAGGTGCTTTCATTAAATTCGTGGGTGCGATCGCTCCCACGGAAGTAGGCGTCAATTTTCACACCTCAAGACGTGATGAAAGTAGTCAAAAGCCCAACAATGACATAATTACTTGCAAAAGTAAGATTTTAATGCCTGTCCAACTTTCAGGATGGCAGTGAAGTACTAAAAAACCATGCCGTCGCGAACGTGTTAAAATATTCAGATCCTTGAATATACCTTTGCTTGAAGTTCTTGGCTATGCATTAGTCATGATTCTCAGGTTTTCTTTATTTTAAAAACTGCCACCATGCCAGAACTACTGCCCCACAATTCAACCCCATACTGCATTACTGAAGCAAACAAAGCAAGATATACAATCAATTTTGTATCTATATCTAAAATGTTTTAAAGGATGTTCATTTGGAAGCATGATAAGTTCAATTTTTTTGACAAGATAGTAATATAATTTTTCCAGTTTAATTTATTTATCATCCAATTTAAGGCCAAGAAATTTTGTTGTTTCGACAATAGACAAAGCGTTGTTATTTAAAATGACCTGGGGTTCATATTGCACCTGACTACGAGCAATCTTCTTAAAATTTATAATTTGTGTCTTGGTAGTGTTTAGTTTCAAGCCATTTGCTTTAAACCACTTCTGTAAATCTATAAAAAAAACTTTGAATTTTTTGTGGCAAGTAATTTATTGAATTTGTTTTGGGAACGGCCACTGCATCATCTGCGTACAGAAAAATATTGAAATGTAGATTCTTTGGTAAGTCATAAATGTAAAATAGGAAAAGAAGCGGTCCCAAAATTGAACCTTGAGGAACACCCCGGGTCACTTCCTTCCGGTCTGAATTAAACTGGCAGTTGTTTTTCTCAATAACGGTTCTATGATACCTTTCAAAAAGGACATTGCTGATGGGGGAAAATTATAGATTTGGAGTTATTTAAAAGAACACTATGCTCAACACAATCAAAGGCCTTAGATAGGTCACAGAAGACTCCAGCTGTGCTCTGTGACCCATCCGAACCCTCTGAAACGCAATTGCAAAACCAGTACATTTGTTTTTTCTAAAACCATATTGCTCTGAAGAATAAATTGTTTACTTCAAAATAGGATGTCATTTGTTTACAAATAATCATTTCAAAACCTTTTGAAAATGTAGTGAGAGGAGAAACTGGACGGTAATTGTCTACATCACTTTTAACACCTTTTTTGAACAAGGGTTTGATTTCAGCGTATTTTAGTCGATATGGTACGGTTCCGGTTCCAGCCATTATTGATCGATTTATTATTTTAAATAAAGGCTGAGAAATTGAGGGGGCAATCCTTTTTCAAAGTCAAAATCATTTTATTCATGCAGACTATTATATTAATTACAGGCTCCCATGCGCCCAACATGGCGCGCGCGGGAGAGGAAAAATTACAATATTAATTACATTCCTACATTATGACAGCCAGCAGTGAGCAAATGAGTTTTGGTCTTATCAGTCCTTGTAGATAATATTTTCAATTTTGTACGGAATTGAAAATATTATGTTAGATAAATATAAAACACACCAGCCAATATATATTTGTATGTATATTTGTGTTTTTGTTGTTTATATGTTATATAAATATTAATATGTTATGTTAAATATTATGTTAAATATTTTGTTATTGTTTCTTTTTAAAAGAAACAATGGGATCTCGTCCCAGCCAGAGGACATTTTGTTCTTTAAAGTTCTTGTTGTGTCTACCACATCTTTACTATTTATTAAAATGAAATTTAAAATATATAAGTATGGTATGGTTTCACTAAAGTTTCACTAAAGAAGTTAACTGCCTCTGTCACATTAGGTCAATCTCACTATCCAAGGATATAGTAGCGAATTTATCATTAAAAATATCAGCTATCTCTTTACCCTCTTTAATTAATTTATTATTGATAAGAATTTCAGGTAAACAGTTTTTATTCCTCCCATTACCACCAAGTTCATCATTAACAATGTCCTAATCTGCCTTACTTTTGTTATTTGCCTGTTCTAAATAGTCATAAGTTGCCTTTCTTTTTGATTTTTCATAAATTGATTTGAAACTTTTTTTGAAGTTCTTACAATACCCCTTAAAAACTGGGTTTTTTTACTGTTTGGCTATTGCTTGCAATTCCCGATTTCTAGAACTTAACTTTTTTATTTCTAAGGTAACTCACTTTTTTTTCCTCGATTCCTACCATTTTCAGAGTTTTCTTTGCAATATTTCAAAGGGAAATTACACTAAAAAATAATTTTTAATCTTTGTAAAAAGCTATTAAAGTTTGACTGGGTGGAGCTTTCATTAAAATCCCAAAATTCTTAGCTTAATGAATGATTAAATTGTTTAAATCTCAAAAACTTTTATCTTACAAAATTACAGAAATTGTTATATAATTAAATAATGTTAAAAATTACAGTAAATTTTAAAATAATTGGATCCATGCTCCATCTTCGAATTCTCTCGCAGACCTCCACTTTTTTCTTGCTATTTTGAGGCACATGCTTGTGGCTCTCAGAATTGCACTTTTTACTATCCATATCCAGTTTAATACCTCACTATAAGGCTTCTTCCACTTTTCCGACAATCTTTCCCCCATTACTCTTAGAAAAGTTTGAAATTCCTTTCCTAAATTTCCATCTACTGAGTAAAGGTGGCATTTCTCTTTTCACATACTGGTTTATATTTTCTCTTCTTTCTTGTTCTGCATTTTTCAAAACTTGTTCGAGGGTAAGGGAGACATATGATGGGGCATTTGTGTCAATGACGCGGACATCGAACAATGCCTCCATCTGAGTCTCCCATACGCCTCTACAAGCTAAATCAGCTTTTAATGCAGGATCATTTAAATTTCCTTTTTCAGCGATTATAGGTTCTATTATGCAGTTTTCCCAAGCTTGTTCTATCATGTTTCCTATTGTATCCCTTATTTCATTGTGTCTTTTTATTATAAGGCCGCCATATGGACATGTTAGTGCATGGTCCACAGAGAATTATTTCCCACAACCTTATCATGTTGTTGGGAGGTGAGTAGGCGTTCTGCCATATCTGATTGCCAATGCCTCTCTAAACTCTTGAGGAGATGTCTAGATTTAATTTTTTCAAGGGTATGCATGAGAGCCAGCCACCATGTTTTGCGTTTTGTTTTGCACTCCTTAGAATAATTTTTTGGCGGAACTCTGGAAGTGATTTTAAGTTTTCTTTTAAAATATTTTCTTTATTATTTTTTATTACTTTATTTGATTTTATCACAGCTTTTAAGACATCTTCATGGGAGCTTAAATCTATTGGTGCTTTATTTTTTAAGGCTGTACTTAAAATGCTACACCCTTTGCTAGGTGTTTTGAATATACGTTTTGTGACTGTATGATAGGATCTGAAATTCCTGTTCCTCCACTTTTCACCTTCTAGCGCTCGCTGCCTTTGTGAGGGCCAGAGAAAGGGTTTGGTAGTTTACCTGTCTCGACGAGTCGACTACTCGGCCTGTGGGACAGGTCCGGCCACCGCTTTCTCTTGCGTACAAAGTCGTGTCTCGAATCTACTTTCCCAAAACTAAATTTATTTAACTATTTAAGTGTGAAAAAATAAGTGGGGTCATTTTTTTACCACCTCTTATTTGTATTATTTAAAGTTGCCACCGAAAGTACATTACAGAGTTTTAACTTCCCAGATATTTTGAAGTGCAACCCATGTCCAGTTTGAACTTTAACCCTAGAAAGGCCAAATGGTGAGATTCTGTGGGGCCAGACAGTTTTTGCCTTCCGTGCAGCATTTTATGTTAACTGTTATAAAATACCTATTTTTTACCAAAACATATAACATTATATACCATTGGATTTGGGACATTCTGTAGAATCTAAATATACTAACAAACCCTGAACCTTTGTTACAACAAAAATGGTACATGCCAAAAACCAAAAAACAAACATTTGCTAAAAACTAAATTTCAAAAGTAAGGCCTTCCAAAGAAAAGAAAAAAAATTGTTTACGAAAATCCAAGATATACAAGTTGTTTGAAATTTATTTCCTTACACAAAAACAGAAGAATTTTTGAAACAACTATAAACGATTTTGAGTTATAGCGTGAAATGTGAAACTCTACATTTTGTTTGAATTTTGCATGCTTATATACTTTTTAGGCCTACACATAGTAAACGACCTAAAACATAATAAAAACACATATATTCTGATAGAGCAGTAAACTTAGAATAAGAAAAAATAAATATCCGTATTTATACTTTTTCCGTTAATATAGTATTTCAGTTTGAAAATAAGTTTTGTTTTTACTTACGGGATATTACACAAAAACTAACAACTTCTAACACACGTAAAAAAATAGTAATTGGGTGTATAAAAATTACAAGATATACAAAATGTGTGACATTTTGTACAAAATCAGAAAATATATAGTTTATTTGAAATAAAACAACTTATAATAAGTGGTAAAATATAAAAAGAGAGAACATTTTTTTTTATTTACCGCTCTGTTATGCTCTGATATCAGAGCAAGATTTTCTCCTAAACTCTCACTTTCTTGATTTTATGGAATTAGCCTTTTATTATAGCAAATGAGTCAATGGGAAAAATGTAGAAAATAATAATATTTTTTTAGTAGGTAAACCATGGAACTAACGTCAATGTATGTTTATAAACAATTTGATTTTGCCTATCTTTCTCACAGCTCACAAAAAAAACCTGGAGTCCAAGTTTTCTTCCATTGTTCATCACTGATTTACACATAAATACCTTCTAATATCACTATAATAAAAATATTTATTCACTAAAGCAGTCACAACTAACAAAAACAAACTTATAACCGACAGCTGTTCACCACAACAAAGAATCATCTGGCTGCAACGCGATAGGCCTACAACACAACAGGTGCTCTGACGAACTGAGACATTCCATAACTTTGACCAACTGCAAAAACCAAAATATCACTCCAGAAAACTTACAATTGTACTTAGATCGGTAGAGGATCTCTTCCTCTTCATTTCTGTATTTTTCTTTGTTTTAAATTCCATCTACAAGCAGAATAATAAATACTTATCCAAACGACTAAAAAAGTTGTTTGGCCCTACAGAAAACTCTTACTGACTTAGTTTACCGTGTCTTTGTAAAAAAATCACAGCTGGTAAACTAATGACGCTAGACTAAATCTTTCAACAGACGAAGTGTAGAGAAAGAAAGAATGAATTGAGTGATACCACCCTCTAGCTTCTACGACGAAAAATAAGGCTTCTACGAATTTTACAAAATGACCCATTTTGCCTCCACTGCTCGCTCGGCAGTGCCGCGGAACGGGAAGGTCAAAATTTCAATATATTTATCTCACTATCCTGCGGTTATAGTAAACATAAATGAGTGTATTATATATGGAAATTGAAGGTAATTTCATTATCTTTCCAATGGTTTAATTGTCTTTGTGGTTACTGCAATTTAACAGTACGAAATATTGGTTAGAACAAAAGTCTGTAGCAAACGACTATAAAAGTTGTTTGGCCACCATCTTACCGTAACCTAACGACTAAAAAAGTCGTTTGGCCGTTTTAAAACTTATCAATAAAGATGATGTTAGTATTTTAGTGCTTAGCTGAGAAATATTAATATTGAAGTATATGGAATATATAATATATATTTTTATATATTGTTTTTATTGTATTTAATGATATATTTAATATTGACCATTAAGTATAGTGAATAAAAACCATCCAGTTTGAACATACTTGTTGCAGCAAACCTGCATACTCATTCCCCATGTTGTTCTTACAGAACTGACAAAAACATGTCTAATCTAACTATGTAGGATTGAAATATGTTCTTTAGCATTAAAAATTCACTGAGTATGCAGGTCTGCTGCAGTGAGGGTTTATATTATATAAGAACCAATTCTAAATGTTTTCAGCTTCAATAAAAAGAAAGAGGCAATACATTTTGGACAAACCTTTAAATTTTTGTAGCTAAGGAAATTCACAAATTATATTACATTTTAACTAAAGTTACTGAATTTGAAGACGTATTAAAAGATATATGAATGCTTTGCTGGATATAAAGACTAATATGATAGTTTCGGCTCAGATGTCAGGTTGTTCTTTTTTTCTTTAGCTAAGCCGAAAGTTGGAAAGCTACACGAATAAACTCAAAGTTTTAAGTACAAAGACTAGTCGATTTTTTAACGTCAACTAATCATGGTTTTAACATTTCTTTCAAAAATCGAAAGTGATGCTATATTTATTTTCATTTTGTCCATTACAAAATTTGAGGTACCTAAATCTTTACATACAGCCCATACAAGAACAATTGTTGAGGGGGAAGGAATTAGAGGAGAGAAGAAAGGTCTACCTCTTGGTTGTAGGGGAGAAGAAAGGCCTACCTCCTGGTTGTAGGGGAGAAGAAAGGTCTTCCTCCTGGTTGTAGGGGAGAAGAAAGGTCTACCTCCTGGTTGTAGGGGAGAAGGAAGGTCTACCTCTTGGTTGTAGGGGAGAAGAAAGGTCTACCTCCTGGTTGTAGGGGAGAAGAAAGGTCTTCCTCCTGATTGTAGGGGAGAAGAAAGGTCTACCTCCTGGTTGTAGGGGAGAAGAAAGGTCTACCTCCTGGTTGTAGGGGAGAAGGAAGGTCTACCTCTTGGTTGTAGGGGAGAAGAAAGGTCTACCTCCTGGTTTTAGGGGAGAAGAAAGGTCTACCTCCTGGTTGTAGGGGAGAAGAAAGGTCTACCTCCTGGTTGTAGGGGAGAAGGAAGGTCTACCTCTTGGTTGTAGGGGAGAAGAAAGGTCTACCTCCTGGTTTTAGGGGAGAAGAAAGGTCTACCTCCTGGTTTTAGGGGAGAAGAAAGGTCTACCTTCTGGTTGTAGGGGAGAAGAAAGGTCTACCTCCTGGTTGTAGGGGAGAAGAAAGGTCTTCCTCCTGGTTGAAGGGGAGAAGAAAGGTCTTCCTCCTGGTTGTAGGGGAGAAGAAAGGTCTACCTCCTGGTTGTAGGGGAGGAGGAAGGTCTACCTCTTGGTTGTAGGGGAGAAGAAAGGTCTACCTCCTGGTTGTAGGGGAGAAGAAAGTTGTGCTTCCGGCACTTAATTTTCTACAAATCAACCACTACATTTTTTTATTATGTTGTTTCTTTACAGGTTGCGCATTACCGATCGTGTTTGGAGCCACTCCAAGAAAAAATCAGGCAAAAGGTCCAGTGGCAAAAGGAGCTGGAAATCTCCCACTGTGTAGAGACTCCACCACTGACAGAAACACTAGATGTATATGCGCTGGGACCCAAGGCTCGAAAAAAACAACTAAATCTATTTGTGAACTTAACCAGAAGTGTTTGGCAAAACGGTTTTATAAGGACTATGCTAAAAAGTATTACTGGTTCTGTGCCTCATCTAATTATCAGCCTCCTAAAGGCGGGCAACCAGTGACAACGGTTTGGCGCGGTGCCAACTGTCCTGAACCAAAACCACAACGGACCAGAGGTAAGTGAAAACATTAATCGACTATTATCAGTGTTAACCATCAATTGCAAGGTTCAAGTTCCTTTACTGTTTGTGGTTTGGCTATATTAAAACAGCTAGTCATTTCCCCCTAAGAAGGGAAGTGGTCAGGTGTTTAAGTAATGTTAAAGTGTTGTAAAATGCTTCTCACTCCTTAGCAATATTTCTGTGATGCTTTAAAATGTCGATAGTTCGACAGCCCAAGGCTCTTCCCAAACCAAGTATGTGATTAGAATATTAACTCGTCTTTATCGTTGGCAATTATTTTTACTCACGATTCGCAAATTATCTTTGCAAAATTGAAGTGATTTATCGAGACATTACATACAGGAACCTTGGCGAAAATAACAATAGGCATGGGAACGGCCAGACACAGGTACGGAACCAATCATATTGGACGAATGATGAGCCAAGCACCTGATTGGTTATCGTTAATAGAACGACACATTTGATTGGCTATCGCCGGGAGGCTCACCTTAGCTTCCGTTGTAATAAATACAGGTAGGCCTACAGTACGCACGGCGCGCGGATTCTCCCAGATGGCCCCGTCTTTGGCTGCGCGCAGTATCTACTCGGCATGAGGGTCGTCTTGTCCTCTGTAAGTTGACCACGTACTATCCTTTACCTGTCCAGCTCTTTACACCCAAGTCCGGGCCATAATAGTCCAGTCAATTTACGCGATGACCTCAAAAAAACTGTAAGAAAACATTTTTTGATGGAATTCTACTTAAAAAATATATGAATTTTAACATATCCAAAGTTTACCAAAATCGGACCATGGGACCTCACTAAAATCACGTTTCAAAATGGCGGCTTTTCCCACCATCCAAAAATTTTTGACAAAAGACATTCAACTGCATTTTGTATCAATGTTTTTCGAGATATTGACTTTGGACTGCCGCCAATCATCGTTGGGTGATTGGTTCTAAATTTTGACAGAGTTTACATTTTCGGCCGCCATATTGGATATGAATATTTTTTTCAAAAGTAAAGATGGTGTTGTGACGCATCATTATGGACTAGATTTTTACCCTGAACACAATGCTGAAATCCGTTTTAGAAAATATACATTCATTAAAAAGATATGCTAAAATAAAAATTCATCCCTAGACATTTCTTATGGACGTTTAATTTTTTTAAGATTTTTTAAGAATTATCTCTTATATCTCCAGTTCTAATTAAGGTATGTAGTTCGTTTTGGTCTTAAAATACTCAGTCATTTAACGGCTTTTATATGAGCTATTGATCACTAAAATCGGACGACCGCTGGACGAGCTATAAGGCTAAAATTGACACCAAAATCCATTTTTTATAAATTGTTTTTTTGTCTAAAATTGTATTATTTCCTCGGCATGCTCCAGCAAAAAAAAAGCATTTTGCTCTTTGAATAGTTTGAAACGGATCCACGGGTGGCGGTAAACGCCTCCAAAACGGCTAAAACTCACGTTTAGATGTCGATCGATTTGTAAATGCTCCCCGGTTGCCAATAAAGAGTCGCCAAATTACATGATTAAGACTTTTAGTCAATTGAAAATGCTCTATAAGTGCCGGGAAAATGTTTGGCAAATTGAGCAATTTATACATCGCTTATTTATATATCGTTCGCTAAAGAAAACTGTAAAATGCTCCCTGGGTGCCGACAAAAGTCACCAACATACATCATAAGCACTTTGAACCATTTTAAAGGGATACTCGGGCGTCGCTGCGAACACCACGCCGGCTTCGGCGCGCGGCGGCGCCCTCTACCTGTTGGCGCCCCATGCCGCCGCATGTTCCGCATGGCCTTGTTGCGGCCCTTGTCGCAGCCCTGCTTTACTAATGATGGAATAGGTCAACTCAAATTTGAGGTTAGGCACATAAGCAGACTAAACCATGAATCGTTGTGGAACAATCAGCTGATGGGATAAGTCAACTCAAACATGAATCGTAATCAGTGATTCCACAGAGTAAAATATAAAATCCCTGCATGAACGCCCGAAAATTCCCTTGTTAACCCTCAACATAGCACGCCCGAAAAATCCCTTTCTATCCCTGAGTTCTAAACTCTTATCCCTCAGTAACAAATCCATACAATTTTGTCATTTTGTATTTTTTTTGTGTTGTAATTGTGTGTACTCATTCGTAGCTGAAATTTTGACTTTATTAGTGTGAGTAAAACAAGCTGGTTGCAGCATACAAAAAGGGAAGCGAGTGTTAAAATGTTTTGTTCTTGAAAATAGGGACGATATGATCAATAATTTAAATTAAAATATAAGTGATCCAAGGAGTTACCACAGCTATGGCCAGGAACACTGCACAACACGAAAGTAGTTTGATGACATTTTAATGTTAAATTACTTTAACAATTTGAGAACACCATTATGAAATATTGCTAATAAATAACGTATGGTGGCAGGGCTAGGAATAAATCATGTTTCGTCTATTTAGTTATTTAATTTAATTTATTTCCTTAATTATCCCTAGAAATCCCTCAATCCCGCTCTTATCCCTCGAGAGCCTGATTTATCCCTGAAAAGGGATGAAACCCCTTAAAGTGGATACACTGAATTCGTAATGCAACAATCAGCTGATGTGTGAATTGCGTAATTGTCATTATGACACTACTTTCGTCAAATGCCGCGCTCCCATTGGTCTAGAACCTGTATCATAAAGTGACACCAGTTGCATAATGTTAACTTTATGCAACTGGTATGTATTTGGTTTAATAATGTACCTCATTATGACATTAGTTGTATATCGTTATTGGTGATTATTGCGATGGTCGTAGATAAAAGGTATGTAGAGGTCTGTTTACGTGCTATGGCGTTATGTAGGTTTAAAAAACAATTGCACTCGTATTACAGTAGACAATTTAGGTTTTCTTTTCCGCTGTGGCTACGTCCCACGGCAGTATTGGCTGCCCAATTGGGTAAACGGCAGGTATTGATGACGTCACTAATATTGGCTTGCGCATGCGCGTGATCTTAGCTGCAGGATCTAGAATTACCGATACCGAATGAGAATATGAGAATTGATGAGGTTATGTTATGGTTGTGTAATGGCATAAAAGGTATTCAGGGAAAAAGCTGTCTCGTTTACCAGGAATCTGCAATAACACATAGTTCACTTATATTTTCGTAGGCTAAGAGCGCTTGAAAAAATATTAAAAGGTTTTCGAAGGAATACTTCTCTTACAAAAAATGATTGGCATAAAACCTGACAGAATTAATATTATTTCTAATAAAAACTCACGCTTAGCGTGTTATTTGCCATAACAAAAGAGATAATTGTGTTTTGATAGAAAATTTTAAAAATCAGCCTTCAGCCTCTCTTGGATAACCTGGTGTCTCGCATAAACGGGGCTTGAAAAATCGGGTATTGACTGTACCAACAATTATTGGTTTGGGTTGACTAGTGTCGCCTTGGTTAAATGGATTTTGTTCAATCTTTCTATTTTTGTTCAAAATGTCATAAATTTTAATCTTTGACATTAAGTTATTTTTAGAGCTGAAGGTAGTTGGTAGCTGAAGGTCAATAGGCTAAGTTGAAAATAAAGGCTTAGGTTCATAACTGAATGAAAAAGTGTGGTTGTTACAAGGTAAATAAAATTTCGTAATTGTTAATTTTCTTCACAAGTAAGTAAGGGTTGGGGCTAAAATCACTTAGCTTATTTTATTGTAACCACTACCTTAATTCAATTTTTATTTCAGAGGAAAAGGAAACACAGGAAACCATGTTAACTCGGTCATAACAATCCAAGATGAATAGAATGAAACATTTTTTTATTTTTTTTTACAGTAATCTTGTTAACAGTCCTCTAAGGTAACCGCTATATAACTTAGGCGAGAGCTAAAAAACTGAGTTAGACAATAAATACGCTTCTGCTTGTGACGTCACAGTTATTTTTGATGCCATTGCTTTCTGATGACGTCATCAATATCTGCCGTTCACCTAGCTGGAGAGCCGGCTGTCGTGTACGTAGCCGCAGCGTTTCTTTTCTCAGCCATTACTCAAAAACAGCAAGTCCCATTTTAACGTTATGTGTCAATTTTAAGGTATTTCTATGCATATTTGCATAACCATCTCTAGTACAAGGCCGCGGCGCCAGTAAATGGTAACATCGCGCCTAACGGTTCAGCTGATTTGGTTATCCATACTCTCTTATGGCACTATTTTTTGTTTACTTGTAACCAGCTGGCTCTGTAAAGGGTTTTACCATAGATAAAAAATACCCAGGAGGGTATTTTTTATCTATGGTTTTACTATGCTAAAACCCCTCGAGAAGCGACGCGACGTTACCAGGTCGAAGACCGCGGTCTTATTACTAGAGATGGCTATGATATTTGCCAATACGGCTCAGAATTGTCAAATAGGGCATCAAATAATTAGTACAATAAAGAGCTGAATTTTCAGAACAGTGGTCGACAGTGCTACAAACTTGAGTCACTTGGTTTACATCTTAACATATGGGCGATTTTCAATATATTTTGAAAAGTCAACTACAGACTAAAGCACATTCTTTCCCTGCAAAACTAGGACATCCTCAGATTAGATGAAAAGGGAATTCGACAAACTATTGTTGGGGATGAATATATTAAGGACGTCCTAAGGGAAAAACTATAACTCCCGTTGCCTAAGTAAAGAATCACATTTTATGATCAAACAGATAAGATACAGAATTCGATGATGGATTAAACCTTAACTAAATGTAACTTTTATATAGTGCGTATGACCTGAATAAATTGACAAAACAACCATAAAATCATGATGAAAGGAGTCAAATTACAGATCAGCTGAAACAACGTATACGTTTGTGAAGCTAATTACCCTCTGCTTGACTGATGAAATTGGAAATGTACACGAAAGATCATATCCATTACATTTATACGGGCATATCTCAAACCTTTGACTCCGCAAAAAAAATAACTTAAAAGCTAGAGATTTTAGGATTTCTAAATAAATAAAGTATTAGATTAGGCCGATTAGGCTATTGAAGCACAGTCTTTTGGTGACTAAAAAATTACCGTACCCCACTCTTTCTGTCTTGTGGGGAATTAGTTTCAAGGAGTAGATGTTTCCAGACTAAATCACAAAAGGCAACACGCTCTTCAAGCTTTAAACTATAGAGATCGAGTTAGATTAAACGCCAAGCCATCGTAACAGGCATAATGATCGTAACTCCCACTAAATAAATATGGTGTCATATACTGAATTTCCACATAATTAAACAGTAACTTTTATATAGTACATAATTATGTCCATAAAATAAATCAAAACAATAATAAAACCGTGATGAAAGAAATCAATTTATAATCAGATGTCACAACGTATGTACATTTATTTGTGAAGATTACTCAGATGGCTGATTGCTGATTGAATGAACATTGAAATTAAAAATGTAAACAAAAGATCGTCCATAACACTTTTCAATAAGAAAATTTGAAAAAATTCGATCTTGCCAAAAACCCCTTGAAACTTCGAATTTTGTAAAATCCTTTCTTAGCAGATGCCTACGCCCTAAGAGGAACGTCCACGCGAAATTTCAAGGTTCTAGGTCAAATAGTTTGGGCTGTGCGATGAAGGGTGAGTGGTATTTGACAAATATTATGGTAATCATGCAGTTTACGGTACTCCTCCCGAAATTGAAATTTTTTCAAAATGTAGGAAATGATAGTTTTTTCCGCGAAAACGTCGGAAAATGCCGGAAAATCGAAAAAACTGGGAAAAATATTTTTTTATAGAAATAGGTCATGTGGGCACTGAAATTAATCGAGAGAATGAGCTGCACAAGAATATGCAAGAATTTTAAAGATCCGACGGATATTAACGGAGATAAGGCCGGAAAAGCGTCGGAAAAGCCAAAAACAAACTTTGTTATGTAGTAGATTTCTCAAATACTAACCCTCCGTGTCAGTTGCGGGAGAGGGCACTCCGCAAACTGACACGGCATCACTGAATTGCAAATAAAAAGGTACTATGGGGGTGTGGGAAGGTATAAATAGCTTTAGGGGCTTCCTGGAATGAGGCATGTGAAGTACAAAGCCGGACACGACTGCCGACACTCATTATCCTTGTTTATTTTAATGAAAAAAAAAAACACGTGCAGAGGAAAACTCCGCTTTCGCCCGCTCGAGGGTTGAAATAAAGAAACAGGGGAAATACAGGGTGTTTTTTTAACGCAACCCAAAACTTTATTTTTATCAGTGAAGGATTATTTCCCCTCAAGAACTCTGGACTTGACCCCAATACATTATTTTCCTAGGGGATACATAAAAAGTAAGGCCTACGAAAACAATTCACAAGTTATTCAGCACCTCAAAACAAACATAACAAATTGAATGCAAGAAATTCAAGGGGGTACTTAGCAACACGTGTTTGGGAATTTGATGGAGAGAGCATAACTTGATACGAATGCCAGGGAAGGATTGTTTGAGTACGTAATGTAAACTAAATGTGATCAAACTTAAACAATAGGTTTTATAAAATATAAATATCCATAAAACAATACTCATTTCATATTTATATGTGCATTATTCAATCTTAAAAATGGGTTGCATTAAAAAAACACCCTGTAGTATTGTTTATATTAGTTTGTTACTATTTTTTTAAGTTATCCTGAAAACCAGTTTTTAACTGAGAAACGCTGTAAATAAAGGCATTTTTATTTATTTATTATTTATTCTATACAGGTAAAGCACTTCTATGTAGAGAGAATCCCAAAGGTAGCGATCAGCCTTGCAAGTGTAATAAAAGTGAGTGCCCTATCAACAATAAATGTATTGTGAGATATGCTGGATATAATAATTACCGTCGCCATTGCAAACCTTGTGAATATACAGTTAAAAAGTCTTGGACAGTTGAGTGGTGGGGTAAAGACTGCTCCCTAGAGAAGGTCCAACAAACAAAGACAGCTGCTGGTAGTACGAGTGCTGATGAGGCGAAGTTCCAAGGTTCTCACACAACACAAGCGCCCCCTCCTGCCGCAGAAAAGGCATCCAGTGAATCTACAGAAGATACTGCACCCGCAGAGCAAACCCCCGAAGGGGAAGCGTCTGAAGAAGAAGAGGAACCCTTCGTCAAAGAAGAAGAAAAGGCACAAGAAATCGAAACAGAACCGATCCTAGCCGAGGATGGAGATGTGGACATTATTAAGACTATTGAAAAGATTAAAACGGAAGACAGCACAATAATGACAAGACCTGCCAAGGTAAGAACCATAGCTTGATCTAGCCTAATAAACACTATGACCAGTCCTTAGACAGTGTTAGGGTATAGCTGAAGAGTAGGTTTGGTTTTATCAGGAGGCAGCAAAACACCTAAAAATACTATCTCATTTGAAATATTAAGTTTCAAAACATTGTTTTGGTGGAAGTTTGAAAATTTGAGAATGCCAAGTGGCCAAATGTTTTCCAAAAGAGTATTTTTGATTTGATACAAAACAAACAGTGGCTGCCTAATTTTTGCCTTTTTTTGGGTATTTAAGCAGGGCAAAAATTAGGCAGGTGGGCAGGTGGGCAGGGGGGTATTTATTTGGGTGTTTATCCAGTTAAACCCTAACAGTTTTTTATGTAATGACATATAGTAATTTATTTTGAAAGCAATTGAAATATTTTTAAGCTTGAATCTCCAGACAACAATTAATTGAAATATCAAAAAATCTGATTGTGATATTGTTTTAACAAAGTTTTTTAAATGAAATAACTGACCAAATCTAATTGAACACATGATATTTAAATACAAAAAAATACCTCCGTCTCAGCAGACCTGTGTACTCAGTGAATTTCCATAGGATTAATTTGTATATGTGAGCATTCAACAAATGTAAGGAATAGTATTGTTTGAATATGTTTCGTAAATAAACGAATATTTAAATCATGGTGTAAATAAAATGCAGACCTGATGCAGTTGCAGCAGACCTGCATACTCAGCGAATTTCAAATGCAAAACAACATATTTCAATCCAACAAAGCGAGATTTGACATGTTTTTGTAAGCTCCATAAGAATAACACAGGGAATGAGTATGCAGATTTGCTGCTACAGGTATATTAAAATTGGGTGGTTTTTATTCAATATTTACTAGATCAGAACTAGAAGAAGCCATTTACCAAGTTTTATCAAGGTATGTTGAGAAATAAGCGAGATATAGAATTTTACTTATTTCCCATAAGATTAACATTGGGACAATGTACTGTGTTTACCACTTTCAATATCTCGGTAACCAATGGACATAGAGCTATGATTAAAAATACTTAATTGTTTGTTTTTTCAATCTGGATTCAATGGTGATATCCAAAATTGGACCACTTTAATTTTTCCGTGTGAAAAACGCAAAACCCCCATTTTTGGGGGGTTTATCCCCCTTTACCCCCCCTTCTGGTGGTCCGATCAGGCTGGTTTACGAACTCGTCCAATCGATTACCACTTTACACGTCTGTACCAAATTTCATTTAGATCGGACCATTTTTATGGTCGCTATCGTGCTTACAGACACACATATATATATATACTAGCAGATATATACCCGCAGCTTCGCCCGCTGAAAAAATTACTTCTTTTAACTAACTCATATTATGCCATGTACAATTTTAGGAATATTTTTCAAATGGACTGATTTGGGTTGTAGGCCATTACCGTGCAATTACCATCGATATAGAACTACGTAGTTTTATATCGGTGGCAATTACACCCTTGAGGTGGAGCTAGTAATTAATTCCACCCTACTGAAGAGAAGGGAGGAGGGAAGAAGAGAATGAAGGAGAAAAGGAGGGAAGAGAAAATAAGTTAGAGAGGAAGGGAAGTAGAGAGTAAGGGAATAAATGAATAGAGGGAGAAGGAGAGAACTGTGGTAGCGGTATGGGATAAGCTGATTGGGTAACTGAATTTTTATTTTTCTCTGAAGCAATATTCGGTCCAATCTTAAATAAACGGTATCAGGAGACTGACACATACTTTCTTCCTTTAAGCCATTTATAACCAGAAAACTTATATAGTGAAATAAAACAAATTAACAATTAATTATCAAGCAAATACATACCAAATTTTATCAAAATCGGTTTGTAAATAACGGAAGTATCAGTTTTTAAATATTTCCCATAAGAATAACATTGGACAACGTACTGCGTTTACCTCCGAACTAAAATATCAATCACCTTCGCAACCAGTTGTCGTAGACTTATGATTAAAAATACTACATTATTTATTTTTTCAAGCCAAATTTAATGGTTGCAAGTATATTTTCTTTGGAAGTTACAGATTTTGTGAAATTTGAAAAATATGATTTTTTAAACACATAAAACCCCATAACTTCTGAACCTGAATTTTTACAGACATGCGAGTGGTGTCATTTTGTTTGTAATCTTAAGCACTAAAAACCATGAAACTTTTATCAAAATCGTTAGAACCGTTTTTGAGAAATTTGGATTTTTGTCATTTTTTATGGGTTTTTATGGGGTAAATACCCTTAAAAATCAAAAATTAAAAAAAAATGAAAAATACGCCTAGAGATACCACAACTTTATACCTACAAGCCAAATTTCATGAAAATCAGACCACTGGTGTCGTCTCTAGCTTTGTTTACATCCACGCGCACACACATCCACACACACATCCACACACACAGGTAGACAGACACCACGCCAAAAACCACTTTTTTGGATTCAGGGAGCACTAAAACAAATATATCCACTAACAACTCAAATCCGAAAATTTTGACGAAAACAATACTTTCTCTATATACTATGTATAGGGGGGAGAAAGTAAAAAGTGAACGTGAAATCTAATCCAGAATATAAACCATGCCATTTGGGGGAAATGTGTCCTTTAAGAAACGTTTTTTAAACTACCCTTTGGTGTCTGCGTAGACCACCATTTGAAAATAATCTTTTGAAAGATTATTTTCAAAATTAGCCATCACTATTTCTTAATTTGAAAATTGGTCGAATCTTCGACCACTGGCGATCTCTAGTATGTATAAATTTGAGTTTATTTTAACATACGATCATATAGTTACATCTATGAATATATAACCCGAGCAAATAATAAACATTGATTTCCCCAGCAGCGCACTCACTCGCGATAATAGTTACTAGCTTAAGCATTTGAAATTCTCTGAGAATGCAATACTGCTGCGACTGGGGTGTTTCATGATTTTAGTTGATGATAGTTTTGATTTAAATCAAATGCATAATCTATTTTCTAACTATGTTTTTGCATTGTTTACAGGTTGATCGGGCCAAGAGTAAGGGGGAATAAGAATGAATTACACGACTTTGTAATGCTGTAATGTAACATTCTTCAAATAAATATATTTCTTTGTTCGGATTAACCTTTTTATTATTTTCACCCTCTGACTTCTACATTTCTAAATTTTAATAAATTTGTTAAAAAACTAGGCAATTCTTTTTTGTATGATTGTATATTTTAAAAGCTCCAAATAAAGGATAATTTTCCATACATCAAAGATAATCAATATATTGGACCTTCTTATGACTACTTTATCTGATATGGTTGTAAAGTATCTGATTTTCTTTTTGGTCAATGTCATCTGGGGCCTATTGCACAATAAATTATAAGGTAATAATATCACTCATCTACCAAATCTGATTGGGTGATTTGCATATATTATTAAATTGTAATTTATTTTGCAATCGCCCTCTGACGATACATTCGTAGCTTAGTGTCAACTCTGTTTCAAATTCATTGTAGGTGAGTTCATGCGTTTGTTTTGACTTTTTTTTACATTTTCCATCACTATTACTGATAATGGCATTTGTCCACAAAAATCTAAACCAAAACATAATTCTAACATAATTTACTGGTAATACCCAGCTACCGCTCAGAGGTCCAATATGATCCATTTCAATCTCGAGTAAATAACACTTTTGAACATTAAATCAGAATTGAGTTTTTTTTCAAGGCTTGATGTATGGCAGATTTCAGTGGCTGAGACATAGTTAAATGTTCAACTCGCTAATTAGCGTCAACTGTTGTGATGAATGACACTCTTCGTCCTTGAAATTAACTAGAATACTGTATATCATGTCACAAAATGTGCCATCAAAAGTAGTACTTTACTGCATCATTTGCTGCAAGTTTACCATATACTTAGAATTAAGAAGAAACTTGGAAATTTAAACATCACAGCATTTCAAAATTGAATTAGTTGATTGATGTTTAAAATATAAGATCAGAACTATGGAAATATAAAATTAAAAATATATATTACATTTTAGTTTATTTATGGCTGGGTAATACTGCACCAAATCAAAATACCCCCGTTGCAGCAGTCCTGCATACTCAGCGAATTTCAAGTGCATAAATAAATAATTTAAATGAAGTCTCGCATCAAGTAAAATCAATATACATTCAAAAGAAAGCGTGCAAAAATACTCTCCTAGTGGCTTTTAGGAGCAAAAGGCTATACAAAAATAATAGCCTATACTTGTCTCGAAAATGCAATGTTCAAAACTTCAAAACAGCTGGCTTTTCCAATTTAATCATATGGAGAAATGATCAGCTGTTTAAGTTTGAGTAAAAAATTTCATAAACATCATCAGTAAAAATCTGTATTCGATATGGTACATTAATTTTACATATTTAGTTATTTGGCTTTTAAATAAGCCATATGTCTGTATCCACCCTATGGCTTTGAATCAAACATCAGCTCACATGTTTTAATGTAAACAAAGCAGACGTTTTGGATCCCAATGCTACTTAAATGGCAGTTATTTTATGTTATTTTTTGTTTTCTAGCAAACTTTAAGAAATTACAGTACTTTTCCTGAGTCCCTGACATTAAAACATTTAATTTGAGCCCTTTTCCCTCATACTGTGACTTGCCTAATGCCCACAATTGCTATTCAAAAATAAATTATTCTCCATAAGATTAGTATGGAAAAATGCAAGTTAGCTGCCACAGAAATTTGAAAATGAGGTATCATAGGCTACAATCCAATATATTGAAACTATATGAAGCCACATAACATGTTTTATCAAGATATGTTGAGGAATAAGAAAGCTATCCAATTTTATTTACCTGACCTCTCATAAGGTTAACATTGGGAAAGAGAGTACACAGATTTGCTGCCTCAGGAATTTGATGATTTGGGTATTTTAAACCATAATCAAGTAGATATTAATAGTATGAAGCCCCATGCCAGTTCTTATCAGGATATTTTGAGAAATGAGCAAACTACATACCTTTTTTTATCACCCTTAAGGTTAACATGGAGAATGAGTATGCAGGTGTGCTGCCATGAAAATGTAAAAATAGGGTATTTTAGGCCATAATCCAGTATATTTCAACTAAATGAAGTCACATATAAAGTTTTATCAAGATACGTTAAGAAATAAGGAAGATATAGAATTTTTTATTTCCCATAAGGATAACATGGGAGACGAGTATGCAGGTTTGCTGCCATAAAAATGGAAGTATCGGGGATTTTAGACTAAAATGCATTAGATTTCATCTAAATGAAGCCACAAACCAAGTTTTATTGAGATATGTTGTAAAATAAGCGAGATATAGAATTTTACTTATTTTCCATAAGATTAACATTGGGACAACGTACTGTGTTTACCACTTTCAATATCTCGGTAACCAATGGACATAGAGCAATGATTCAAAATACTAAATTGTTTGTTTTTTCGAGCTGAATTCAATGGTGCCAAACAAAATTGGACTATTTATATTTTTCTATGTGAAAAACCCAAAAAACCCATTTTTGGGGGGGTTTACCCCCCTTTACCCCCCCCTTCCAGTGGTCCGATCGGGCTGGTTTTCGAACTCATCCGAATAATTACTACTTTACACACCTGTGCCAAATTTCATTCCGATCGGACCATTTTTGCGAGCGCTATCGTGCTTACAGACACACACACACACACACACACACACACATATATATATATATATATATATATATATATATATATATATATATATATATATATATATATATAGAAATTCGAACGAATGGTGTTTTTTGCTTCTGGGGGCCCCAAAACGAAAAGTTATCAAAACGAAAAGTTATCATGGTCTCGGGCTTAGGTCTTACGATGAGACCTACGGTAATAGCTTCTTCCCTATAGGGGAAATTCGCTAATAAAATAAAATAAAATCATTTATTTCTGTTATTCATAAAATTGAGGCTGTAAAAAACAAGTTTTAAAAAGAAAAAACTTGATATTTTTTTCTTAACAATAATATTAACATTATAATTTTATAATTCAATATACAAATAGACGCAGCTACACTAAAACTAGTTGAGAGAAAGGAAATTAATATTAATTGCAAGGAATTCTGATAATTCAGACAGAGGCTTCATTATCTGCTTTGCAACGGCGGTATCAGTGTTTAATTTAATTTAATAGAATCTTATTCATAAAAAACCCACTGTCTTCTGTAATTCAGGTTGTTTATAAGGCGAACAACTGTTTCGCCCCTAATTATTTAGGGGCATCCTCAGCACTTTACAAATCTCTAAGATCTCTTAAAACTGTTTATATCATTATGATTAAACATTAAAATCTCATAAAACACGTACACGAACATAAATATCGTAGTGAAAACAAACTGCAGTTTTTCGAGGTAGCCAACAGTCATAATCAATGTTTTTTCCGAATATTTAAAAATAAGAAAAAATAGGAAGTTAAGTAAGTTTTTCAGCAGGATTTTTCATAACTAGAGTCAAAATTGATTCTTTTTCATACAAGGTACAGTTTTTCGCTTGAGTTTAAGTTGAGTTTGTAACAGTTTTATTTTATTTTGTTACTTTTCCTCTAGCTCAGTGGGCGGGGTGGGTAAGTTGAGGTTCCAGCTAGGGTGAAGTACAAGTCCAACGCTGTCCAAATTTTCAAATTTATTCAGGGCGCCACCTTGTTTCGGATGTCCGCTCAATGGATCGTAACAAGGAATCGGTCCACTCCAAGTTGGGGTACTCCACCGTGGTAAGCAGGTGTGAGGGACCACAAAATATGCTCAAAGTCAATTGGCCGTATGCACATATATTCTGAGATACTATCTAAATTATTAAATTCTATCACTGGCTAAATCAACTGCAAAATCTCTAAAAGAATAACAAAAAAATGATATAGGTATATTCAATATTCAAAGGTTGTAATTTAACAGTATTACACCATGAAGAAAATATTCAGCAAAGTACATGATAATTCTCGTTAATTTATATTTGACTCAAATTTTATTAACAACAGAAACAACTTGAAAGGAATTGTCACCCTTGGAAATCTGAACTATGAACTGAATAATAGGATTTTATCTGTGAAATATTTGAGAATATTTACCAAGTCATTTAAAGTTCAACTAAATGTTGATTATTTAATCACTGTAATACTGGTTCACCAAGTTATTCTCTATCAGTCACCAGGTCTAAATCAACAACAACTTTAGCAGACAACTTGATTTTATTCTAACCATTTCAAAATAAAGACATCATAATATCATTGGCAATCAGTTCCATAATTAATTCAGAGAATAACTCTCAACAATAATTTCAGAATTCTTAACAATAATCCAAATACCAATATTACTTATTATTACTTATTATTACTTATTATTACAATATTACTTGCACCTACAATGCACATTATCAATCATTAATTACTGTGGTGGCCACCCATACTGAAATATTTTAACACAGATAATACTTGAAAATAATTAACACAGATACATAAATAATGAAACATGAAGTCCTGAAATCGGGTCAATCATGAATCATGAACCCTGGCTAGGCAGGTGAAAGATAAGGACACAGACAATACTTGAAAATATCACAGGTACATAAATGAAACATGAAGTCCTGAAATCAGGTCATTCATCATGAATTATGAAACCTAAACTAAATATAGGTGAACTGTAACACACAGCTTAGTGGGCGATGCAGGCGATCCGCAGGAAATATAAAACTTGATCAGTCCGTTGATCCCAAGTTGGTTCCATATTCGAAAAAGTCACTCAAAAAAATGTAGGTCACTCACCAAAGTGAAGATTTGTCTGAGCTCAGAAACACACTAGTTCGCACGAACCGGGAGCGCGCATACGATAACCCACATAAGATGAGTCATTGGTGTCCAATAGTCGCCCACCAGTAGCATCCAGTAGTTACTGACCCAGTAAAATTCCACAGAAGTAGCCAGAAGTCCAAAGGTCGCAGGTACAGGGGACGAGGAAAAGAAAACCCTGCACAATGTACCACCTTTTATAGCCTAGGTCCTTGATTTATTTTAATATTTTGTTTAGCTTCAATTTATTTTATTGTTATTGAAGTAACATTAAAATATGTTCAGTTTTCAGGTGCAAAAGTTTTAGTAAACTACATGAAAAGAGAGAATCAGTATGACAGTGAAATACATTATAAATATTCAAAAATCATTTGCTTGAAAAAGAACGAGTTTAACAACAAAGTTATTCATGATAACAAACACACAAAATAAAATTAAATCTGATTTGAAATAATGATGTATTAATATACAGAATATTTCTGAGACAAATCATTGAATCTGTTATCTTGCTCAAAATATTCTCACTATTTTATAAATTCACTTTATCCTGTTCCAGATAAAATAGGCAAGATAAACTCTTAAAATAATACACAATATTGTGTCTATCAGAAAAGGAATATTTATTATTTTGGTTATCCTAAAATATGTAGGCTATTCTCAGAATAAACAAACTGGTGAGAGAGAGCGAAAATATCTAGGCCTACTGTATAGAATAAACAAGGATGAAGTATGAGAACAATGACTGACAGAACAAAAAAGTCCAAAATAAAAACACTAGGCAAGGTTGCATTCCTTATATATCACAATCTATTTTACTACTTGCCACTTACTGAATAAATTACTTGACACAGTTACTAATCAGCTTTTGAGGTTAACATTATTACTTGGATAGAAACGTTTTTATATTATGAGACAACATTTAATATCTTGACATTTAATAGAAATTTAGGTGCAAGAGGAATATTGTTATTCTAAATTTATAAATCTACCAATTTGAAAAACAGACAAGAACCGTACACTTTTATATTTCACTACTTTTAACCTTGGCACTTTAGTTAAAGAAGCTAAACATTTTAATCAGCCTACTTCAGTAGTGGCAATATGAGAAAGAGACGCCACTTAACCCACAAATGGAAAAAGAAATGGCCCAAAATTTTAAAGATTTCGGTCAAATGAGTAGATTTTGGTCAAAGATTTCGGCCAAAATAAGGGTAATATGAGAAAAAACGCCAAAATAGCGCAAAATTTTAAAAGATTTTGCTCAAAATGGTTGTGCACCGGCGGGATCAGTTTTTGCACCGACTTAGCAAAACTGACCGGTGCCAAACTGATCCCGGCCCGTACTCTTACTGCATATGTTTTTGTATATGTAATCACTAACTTGCATATATCATTTCAACTTTGCCTTTATTGTTCGATAGCTGGGTTTTAGCCCTCTAATTTAACACATCCTTTATATTTACCCAAGAATTCTAACTACTAGGAAATCCGAGCTACTTTACATATACCATGTCACCCTTTCTCCTGATTACCCTTTCTATTAAATATAAATCTTTATATTTAGTTTTCAATAGTTCCTGCTCATAAAATCCCCCTTTGATTATATTATTTTTCTCGTCTTTTAAAATATAAGTTACAGGGTTGGTATTTTTCACCTCTGCTATAGAGAATAATTCCGTGGTATAGTTGGGGGTGTAACCCTTGGTGAATATATGCTTATATTTAGATATCCGAACAGTATCTCCTACTTTGAATTTATTCTTTTTAACTATAACCTTTTTAACTAACTTCTTATGTACATCTTTAGATGTGTCAGCATTGACTTGGTTAGGTTCTATACCTATTGTTCTATGTACTTTATTGTTATATTTATTTATTAATTTAGGAAGCAAGTCTAACCATTTATAATTTCCTTGTGCACTAAACTCCCTATATAACCAAGTCTTTAAAGTTCTCTGGAACCTTTCCACTATAGCGGCTTTTGTCGTAGAATATGTGTGATAGTGATTGATTTTATTCTTACGCATTAATTGTGCAAAGTGTTTATTGAAAAATTCTTTACCATCGTCGGACTGGAAATTTTATACTGCTGTTGGTATATCATTTAATATCTTCCGCATCGCTTCTGTGACTACTAATCCTGTTTTATTTTTAAGCGGTTCGGCATAAGCTTTTTTAGAAAACGTATCTATAACAGTTAAAATATAATTATAACCTGAATTTTCCTTAGAATATTTTTGCATATCTATTAAATCGATTTCCAAAGTATCATTTATACCTATTAGTTTAAACGACCTTCTCGGAAAATTCTTTCTTGCAGGCTTATGCAACTCATAAGCTATATCTCTCTTACTCATTTTTATTACTACTTAATTGATTATTATCCACATGTAAATATTAATTGTCGGAATTAACTAATAAGTGATCACTCTCCCTTCTGTAAACATAACTCCTTGGTAAATAAGGTGTGCCATCTAATTTTCGTAAACCGCTTACAATGTTTGGATCAGCAACAAGTATATTCGGATTATATTTTATAAATTTAAATCTCTTATCTTTATATTCAAACTGATTCAATTGTTCGCAATACTGTATGATTTGATCCATAATAGCCACATCGGAAGGCAATTTTCCTGGTAAAACATTAGATATTTCTTTTGTTTTCCATCAAAAGTATCTGCATCTATATTAGTGATAGTTTGTTGTTTAATTACTACATCATGATCATCTATTGCAGGGCTAACATTTGTTAATTTCTTATCATAAAAACCCCAATTTGATTCTTGTGTTCCAGGGAGTTTATAAAGGTTAGGCACTTGTGCATAAATAACAGCATCATGCCTACCTTCCCCAGCTTTTAAATTACAAAGTTTTTTATTTTTACAATCCCACATGTTATCTTTTGATTTCAACTGTGTTTTGAATTTACGTGAACACGTACATTTTTATTATGTAAGTAATTATTATTTGATTTTGTTTGAAAATGATGTCGGATCTTTTTGGTTTGTTAAAATATGGTACTTAACTTTATACTTTATCTGTTTCAATATTATAAACTGTTTTTCCCTTGCATTTGAGGCGAACTTTGCGTTACAATTATTTAACCTCAATCACCTCATCTCTTGTGTTTGTTTTGTTTACTTTTGCATTGAAATCTATTATTGTTTTGTTCCCATATATTTCTGTTGATAAAAGACTATGTCGTTGTTCATTTCCGATCCTTCCGACAACGAATCCGACTCCGGCGGTGGATTCACGCCTGTCGAGAAAAGAAGGAAGAGGAGGAAATGCGGGAGTGGTGACTCGGCTGGGTCTACCGCAACTGTTGTGGAATTCGTGCCGGGCTCCTTGGCCACCCATAAAATCCCGCCCATCATAATCGCCCCGACCTCTGTCACGGCAGCATGGCCGACGTTCCTCAAGACCCTAAAGGTCGAAGGTATCAAATTTGAAGCCAAATTTGCAGGCGACAAGCTCCACCTCCTATGCGAAACGGTTCATGATTTTCGTCTAGCTCAACGTTACTTAAGTGACAAGCACGTGGAGTTTCACACGTTCACGCTGCAAGAGGATGCGGAGCTGAAAGCTGTTATCCGCGGGATCCACCGCTCAACAGATCCGACGTTAATAGAGAGTGAGCTGAAGGCGGCAGGTATTACTCCGAGCCATGTCGCTCCACTATCACGAAGAGAAAACGGGGAAGGTAATGTAAAACAAAGTTTTCCTACGAACTCCTTCTTCGTGAAGGTAAAGAAGGTCGGAAGCTGGGACAAACTCTGGGAGCTGACACACCTGATTGGGGTTCGTGTATCGGTCTCCCCTTTCGAGCCGAAACCCGGTCTAACGCAATGCTTCCGCTGCCAACGTTTTGGCCATTCTTCTGTGAACTGTCACCTCCCTCTTCGGTGCGTGAAGTGTGCAGAATGCCATGAAGCCAAACAATGTCAAAAAAAAGAAGGCGAGAAGCCAAAGTGCTGCAACTGTGGTGGAGAGCACGTGGCGAGCTGGAGAGGCTGCAAGGCTCATAAGGAAGCGCTCGCGGCAAAGAAAAGGCGAGACGCGCCCCAAGGCTCTCGAAAAAATCAGGCGAGGAACCAGATATCCAATGAACCGGCGCCTAAAATGAACCAGCCATTGAAGCCTCCAGGAACCTCCAGAGGGTCGTATGCCGCTGCCATTGCCGGGAAAACAGCTCCTGCGCCGGTGGTATCTACGGCATCCTCAAACGCGCCACGTTTGACTCGGGAAGTCTCCTCAGAGCTCCAAGTCACAAAAAACATGGAAAGCTTCCCGGCACTACTGCCGAAACCCTTGCCACGTAGGAAGCGAAAGCCCCGAAAAAAGGTCACAAAAGTTGAGATGGATGACTCGGAGGCGGATGGCGATGTAAGCGGGATGGACACGGACGCTGACGGACTTGGAAATCCTCGCCGCCCTGCGCCTGGAGCTCACCATGTGAAGAAGGTCTACGCGAGGAATCCTGCAATCCTGCAAAAGCAGCCCTCGACTGAGTCGTTAGTGACACCTTCTACCACAAGCCAGTCCTCTCCCTCTCAGAATGAATTTGTCTCTGTCCACAAGCTAGTCGTCTGGATGACACAGGCTATCCCCACCCTGATCTCGGCCAAGGACAAAAACCCCGTCGAGTTGATCGCCGAACTGTTACAGAGCCTCCTTACACTCCTTCAAGATGAATAGACGATTAAAGGTCATATCTTGGAACTCCAACGGCGTAATTCGTCGACGGAACGAGCTTTACTTTTTTCTTACCGAACAGAACATTGACATAGCCCTCATTAGTGAAACAAAACTTCAGCAGCGGCACGCTTTTCGCATCCCTGGTTACACGGCCTACAGGACAGATCGCCCACCACCCCAGAGAGGCCACGGGAACCCAGGAGGAGGGACGATGGTTTTGGTTCACCAACGCCTGGTGCACAGGGTACACAACGCAGCGACAAATGCATTGGAGACTACCAGCATAATTCTAAACGCCGCCGGTCAGGATTTCCTTGTTGTAGCTGGCTACTTAGCGCCGCGCAGGCCGTTTATCCATGGTGACTTCGACATGATATTCAACACTCCGGATCCAGTCATCGTCGCTGGGGACCTCAATGCTAAACACGGGACATGGAATTCGATCATTGAGAACGTGAAAGGTAGGGAGTTGCGGGCTTATGTGAACCAACGAGGTGATGTCACCATCGTCGCACCAGATGAACCCACGTACGTCCCGGTAAATCACCGGTTTAGGCCGGATGTTCTTGATATTGCGATGCTTAAAGATTTCCCATTTGCCGTAGAGATCCAAGCCGTGAATAGCCTAGCATCGGACCGTTTACCTATCTTACTTACTATTGATGTGACACCTGCCCAAGTACTTCCTCCCAGAGCTACGTCATTTATGACTGATTGGGAGATGTTTCATCAATTGGTAGACGATCGTCTAGGGCAACCGATTATTCCTGAAACTGTGGCAGGTCTAAATGAGTATACAAATGACTTCCACTCTCTCCTTTCAACAGCCATCACGGATTCGTCCAGACCAGCTCCTCCGAGAACACAGCGTGCAGGTCTACCTTTTTACATTCGGGATGAGATCTCTCGGCGGAACAGGCTTCGAGCACGATGGCGACGTGGCAGACACCCAGATGACAGACGACAGCTCAACAGGCTAACAGGCGCATCAAACAGCTAGTCGACAACTATAGGGGAGAAATCTGGGGGAACTTCCTCGACTCCCTAGACGTCGAAGGCGGCAGTGTCTGGAGAGCTTCTAAACAGATCCGTGGCACGAAGCCTGCGGCGCGCCCGCTCCACGGCCGCGGAGGTTTAGTCTATTCTGCGAGAGACAAGGCAGAAGCCTTTGCCGACGCGATGGAACTGCAGTTTCAAACGAACCATGGCATTTCTGACGCTGGAACGGAAGTGATGGTTGAACACTTCATGGAAACGTATTTTTTGGAGCCTCCGGACGACGAAATCGAACTGTTCACCGAACATGAAGTACGAGCTGCAATAAGATCACTTAAACTCAAAAAGGCAGCAGGACTGGATAAGGTAGGAGCCAAGGCACTTCAATCTGCCCCTCCGAGGATTGTACAACACCTAGCTCACGTCTTCAACTGTGCTCTTCGGCTGCGACACTTTCCGGACTCTTGGAAGACCGCTAAAGTCATCATGATTCCGAAGCCAGGCAAAGACCATCTCTTCCCGGATAACCACCGCCCTATCTCCCTTCTTCCAGTCATCTCGAAGATGTTCGAGCGTCTCTTCCTTGCCAGGATAGCAGGGAATCTTGAGGAGTACATACGGCCAGAGCAATTTGGGTTTCGTCGTGGACACTCGACTACTTTGCAACTGATCCGTGTCATAAACAAGTTGGTTGATAATCATAATCTCAACCTTTGCTCCGCTGCTGTTCTCCTGGACGTCAGTAAAGCCTTCGACAAGGTTTGGCACGATGGGCTGCTTTTTAAACTCAGCCAATCACCTCTCCCCATGTCTGCAGTCCACCTCCTCCGTTCATACCTCGAGGGCCGTTCGTTCCAGATACATGTTGAAGGAGAACTGTCCACACGACGACCAGTCCGCTCGGGTGTGCCCCAAGGGAGCATCTTGGGCCCGATACTCTACCTCGTTTACACAAACGACATACCGTTGGTTCCGGGAGTCACTCTGTCTCTCTACGCCGACGACGCCCTGTTTCTATGCAGGAGCCTTCGTCCGGTTCAGGCTGCAAGAGTGATGCAGCAACAGATGGACACCCTCTCTCCTTGGCTCGAAAAATGGCGCATCAAAGTCAATGCGGACAAAAGCAACGCCATCTGCTTCAAGAAACGAAGGAGAATGCCTAGAGCGGCTCCCCCTCCGGTGCAACTGAATGCAGTTCCAATACCCTGGACTAGCACCGTTAAGTACCTCGGCGTTACGCTGGACAGCAGGCTCTGCTTCAGACAACACGTCGAGCGGAAAGTCACTGAGGCGACAAAGATTCTCGGTCTGATGTGGCCAATGCTCAATGCAAGGAGCCCTCTGCCACTGAAGACGAAGCTCACCATGTTTCTCTTAATCGTCCGGTCGTGCTTTATGTACGCATCGGAAGCATGGTGGGTTCTGGCCAGCAAATCAAACAGGAAGCGTCTGGAATCGTTCCAGTTGAAAACACTGCGAAGGATCACCCGTCAGCCGTGGTTTGTCCGGAACGACAGGATCCGAGCTACGACAGGAATTCCAACGCTTCGAGAGTTCGCGACGATCAAGAGCCTTCGTCTCTTCGATCGCGCCGAGGACTCAAGGTTTGAGCAGGTCAGAGAGATCTGTGTCCGCCATGCTGACGACACAGATCAGATGCTGGTCTGGAGACCGCGACCTGCTGCCATCCTGGACGATCCGCCGTAGGAGGACTACGAGGCTCCGGAAGTTCCTGGAATTCTGAGGGGTTACATTAGTCCCCGTACCGCCAAGTAGGTCCTGACGACAATCCCGGCCAGATCATCCAGCGGCACAGCAGACGACTGCTACGTCGTGACCGCCCTCCCCAGCCATCTTAGGGGGAGGGGGGAGGTGTGTTTAGTGGGTATTCTGTATTATGCAGTGAGTCCCACACTACCCTCGCAGGAGTGAGGGTGTGCGTAAATGCATTCACACCTTCCTACCAAAAAAAAAAAAAAATCTTTTGATTCTAAAAATTCTTATTTTTCATTTCCTTGTACAAAACCATTTTTATCCCTAATTAAAATCTATTGTAATGTTACTGCTTCGTTGCTTTTTTCTGCTTTTTCTAAATTACTTAATTTATGTTTATTGGCATCCCAAACATTATCCTTTAATTCTAAAAGTTCATATTTTTTACCATCCTGTACAAACTACTGATCTTTTTTTTATTAAAACTTGTCCTAATGTGGGCACATCGTCTGGCTTATCGGCTTTCTCGACATTACTAATTTTATGCTTCTTCGCGTTCCAGGTTTTATCTGATAATTCTAAAAACTCATACTTACGTTTTCCTTGTACAAAGCTATTACCTTTTCTCATTAAAGTTTGCCCGACAGTTGACACGTCATTATCATATTTACCGTCTTCTACAGAAACAGTTTTATAATTTAAAGCATCCTATTTATTTTCTATTAATTATAAATTTGGAAGCTGGGCACTCCTAGCTTCTGAATGTTGTGAATATGGGTTGTATAGACGATAAAATTTATCTATAAACATATCTTTTTATAACAAACAAAACGTTTTTTGTTTTATTAATATTAACTTAATAAATAATTCCACTTTCACGTAATTCTTCTATAATTGAATTAATTTCGTTATCAATACCCGTATTTCCAGCTTGCCTTGATAACCAAAGTAATTTTAATCTATCTACAAGCTCATTATGGTCATTCCCATAAATATAGTCAATTTTATTACCGGTTACTTCTCTTAATCCCTCACCAGATATAACTTTGTTGAATAGTGGTTTAATTACATTTGTATATTTATGATCTTTGTTACTCGATATTGCCGCATCGGACTTGTAACCTTTTAAATGGCCATTTGTAAGCTCTAATATTTCTTTATAGGTTTTTAAATCACATTGTGTATACTCCTTAGGTTCTTTGAGAGTTAATAATTCCCAAAGACCTTTTGTACCTTTAAATATTTTCATCTCCTATTGTTATGTCGTCGTTAGCAATTTCAACCTCTTTGTCACCGATATAAAATTTATTTCCCTCACGCCTAATACCGTATGTAGTATCTGTTATGTTACTTTTATTAAGATAATTTCCTAAATATTGTGATGCCAATAGACCAAAATCTAATTTTAATGGAGTGGGTTGTATTAGTTGTGGTATTTTAGAGGGTGTTTTAGGTAATGAAGGCATGGGAGGTGATTTAGGAATTGAAGATATAGGTACTATTTTCATTTCATTATTTATGGAATTTTTAGCAGTAGTTATATTTTTTAATTCTTGTAATGGTTCGATTAAAGGTTGAAATGTTTGAAACCTCTCTTCAGCCTCTAAAAATTTACCTCGTTTTAATGCTCTGTATTTTTTCCTAATTTTATTAGCAGATTTAACTAATTCTTTTTGAATATTAGATTTCATTATTTATTATAGTTTATTTATTTCATTTGTCAATGGGTTGTATTCAAATACTTTATCATGTATTATAAGACAGTAAGCTGAAGTATTTTCCGGGACATTTTCATTCGTTTCAATCTCTAGTTTTATATCAATTATTCCCTCTTTAATAGCTTCATTTTGTCTCGAACAATCAATAACAATTAGTGGATATTTTTTAATGAATTCACTTCTACTGATCATATGATCTGGTAGGGTATTATAATAACTTTCTCTGAATCTAACAAGCATCTCATAAGCCTTGGACACATCACCTTTCTCGAAATCTAAATTAAGATCATTGTAAGGGAGTATTCGGAATTTAATAATACTTTTAAATTTTTTAATTTACAATGATCAATCTCATCACTTTTTTTTCGTGGTTTATTATCCCTATCTGTTTGAAATCCAAATATAATGTACCTAGGACATTCAAGATGAGATAAAGTTTTTAAACTCCAAGTATTTCTTGTGGTCTGTGGGAACGAGGGGTATTGATGGAGTTCGAAGCTTCTAAAAGCGATTTGTAAATTTTTATTTTGCAATAACATTTTTTGCAATTGTAATTTTCACTATCAGATGGTGTAATATGGGGCATTACCCATTGAATTGATTTAATTATAATTTTAGGAAGTACGTCTGCAGCGCCAGAAGTAGGTGCATTAGATGTTGTAAACATACAATTATTATCATTTTCAGACCGATTTAATATTAATTCCTGTTTAACATTCACTAAAACTTTATTAAAATCTTCAAAAACACCCATTAATAACTCCAACGGAATACACGTACTAAATTTACCATTTTATGGAAATTTTTTTAAATATTCGTCTTTATCAAATGCTACATTTGTTAATTTGCTGGTTTTATTGTAAGAGCATAATATTTTCATGAGACTTGTAATTCCTGGATTTCTTACTAAATCAGTTTGTTTTCCAGCAACTTCATACCTAATTTCATCAAATAAAAATGCAAATGCATTATTTATTAAGTGACTGTTATCTTTATTCTTTATTTCTCCCTTTGTATATAAATAACTTTTACAGGGGAGTGTTATCAAGTCTTGATTGTTAATTGTTAAAGTTATCTCGTCTGAATTATTTATAGCTAAAGTAGTATGAGGCACGTATGCATGATTTGTAATTTTAACAATACTATCATCGAATGGGGATTTCCCGGTAACGTCTAGAATATCTGTTTCCATTTTATATATAGCAAATTTTAGTTTTAGTCCGATTGATTGCAAGAACCTTGCATTTTTCATACTAAGTATACTACGTTTATTTTTATAAATTCTCATATCTTTTTTATATAAGCTTTTTTATGTGGCATGTAATTGTAGTCTCTTCACCATTAAAGTCAATGGGTCTATCGTGTTGGTCCGCAAATGTTATACTAACTACGTCTAAAGTTTGTTTATTTACAGGAAAATATAAGATATTTTTGGGGACTTCGATTATTTTATATCCAGGTGGAGCTTCTGGATAAAAGCTGTGTATGGTGTGTGATTTTTCACCATTTAAAAATGATCCATTTGCGATATTACACTTTATCTAATTAAATTAGCATTATTTATGCCAATTTTATTTACTGACTTAAAGGCACCAAATGGTGTAGAATAACCTTTAAATCCCAGTAACATACTGCCTAAACATGGTTTCGTAAAATCAAATGCATAAGGACTCACAATTATAGCTTTCATTGTTCGATTATCAGCGGTTAGTACAAAACTTGGAATTGATTTCTGTATTTCTTTGGCTAAATCATTAACTTCATATGATCCCTCGGGAATTTCTATAATTTTTGGATTTGGTGCATAATAAAATATATCTTCGCCCTCCTCAATAGTTATTGTACTTCCCTTATGGCTATTTAACTTTGGAATTAAACCCTTATAGGGTATAATTTTATCATTAAATTTTGTTAGAGTTTCCTTGTGAGTTACTTTAATAATGAGTTTACCATCTAGAGCTTTATTTAATTTATCTATGCTCATCGTGCCCTTAGGAGTTACTAATTTCTGGATTTCATATTACGTTAAGGTATTAAAAGGTTTTTTAACATTAAATGTTGAATTATAGCTTTGAAAATCTACTAAACCAATTACATAATCCCCATCCAATTCAATTGGAGGAAAGAAGACAGACTTTAACTCTGTCTCTGTCCCTGTGAATGTAATCGTAAATGAATCCATCTTTTTTTACACTAAATTTTTTTTTTAATAGTAAACATAATTGTCCACAAATAGAAGTGTTTATATCTTGAATTTGGTCTGTTGTGTAGTAAATTTTAGAAGGAGTGAAATAATTAACTACGTCTTTTGGAGGTTGAATACCAAATGGGTCAAAATAAATCACAATTTTCTTATTTTTACGATAAGCTGTCCAATGAGTACCTTTGTTATTATCTAAATTAATTATTCCGCATTCTTTTACCTTTGGTCTTGGATTTTTAACTCGTTTTTGAGATATACACCGCGAAATTTTGGGATTCCCCTTCCGGCTTCTAACAGTTGGAAGTTGTCCATATTTTTTATTTGGAAATTTTAATCCCATGCCTAATTTCGCTTTAGTTTTCATTAAGTTCGTGATAGCATAAGCAATGGCTTTCTCAGCTAAGCTGGCATCCTTGGCTTTAACTCTACTCCTTGCCTGTTCTGCTAATCGCATATCTGCCTTTTTTCGTGACGCCACATCATGGTGATTGGCATAAAATATGTCATGTTCTTTACAGTAGGAGTCTAATTTGTTTTTAACAGGCAAGTTCTTGGAAAGGTCTGTTTTTGGCCCGCAGTAATTAGTACCTGGAATCGTTATACTAAATGGAAGCTTATCAATCAAAGTGTTTAATAAGCCACGACCTCTGTAAGGTTTTAAGAATAATCCTTTACCTGGTGTCTTCTTTTTCTTTGTCATTTTTTATATAATAAAAAATGTCATTCATCCAACAAAAGAGGAAATTTAAAATTGTATACACAGAAAAAGAGAATAATAATAAGAAACGAGAATTATTTCCTAGTAATATACGTTGTATTATCTGTGGGCCAAGTGGGTGTGGTAAAACAGTTGTAATTTATAATTTAACTGTGCAAAAAGAAGGTATAAAATTCTTCAATTTATATATAGTATCTAAAACTTTAGAACAGGAAAAATATAAAAAATTAATTTAAGTTTTTAATTTATGTGGAGATGACGTAAAATTACACACTTTTTCTGACTGTGAAATTACACCAAGTGACGTAAAACCACATTCTGTCGTAGTTTTCGACGATATAAACTGTACAAATATCAGTAACTTTTTTGCTATGTGTAGACATAGAAATATAACAGTTTTTACTTATGTCAATCATATAGTAAAGTCGATAAATATATAAGAGACAATGTAAACTTTCTAATATTGTTTAAACAAGACGATTTATATTTAAAACATATTCACAATAATCATGAGGGAAATGATTTCACATTTAAATAGTTTAGAAACCTATGCCACCAGTGTTGGGACAAATCAAAATATGCATTTTTTACTATAGATAAGGAAAGAGGGGAAAATATTGGAAAATACAGATTTATGATTGATTTATTCTACAGTGACCTCATGTTAGTGTATTAATTCTATCCTTAAGGATATAACGTTTGGTATCATCAAACGATAATACCTTTTTATTAATCGTCATTGTATGAACATTGTGGTTTGTTGATTTTATTCTTGTTATGTTTTCGTAATGATCCATTCCAGTTTTTGAACATTTCAAATAATGCTCATGCCTAAAAGGCGGCTCCACACATGCGTTATTCGGCATGCACCGAATGTTCGACGTTCGGCGAACTTTATGTTTACTACTTGCCAAATACACAAACACCCGTCCACACTACTCGTGATTCGGCAAGTCGCTGCTCGCTGCGTGCCGAGTACGCATGTGTGAAGCTGCATGTGTGAAGCGATAACGCCAACACATAAACAACATAACACGTGACATAGATAAAATAAAAAATTATACTATCAAATCCCAAAATCCCATGATCCATCAAATATGTGGTGAGTGATCAGCTAAGTGTTTTATCATTTTTGGTGTTTTGAAAAAATATTTTAAAATGTACTTTTAACTTGTGTGCACAACCTGATGTTCTTTAATGAAGACGAGTAAATCCATCCAGGGCTTAATTTGTAAAGAAAAAAGTACCGGAGCTATGGCACAACGAGTGGCCGCCGGGAGGGTATGGAAAATCCCCCAGCAGAAGGGGGGTCCAGGGGCCCTCCCCCAGAAATTTTGTTTGAATTGCCATTACATTTGATGACTTTTTAACGTTAATGACCACTGTTTAACAATTAGGCCGTGTTCACTTTCGCGCTAGCTAGGTTTGCCCTGCCGCGGCTAGAGTGTACTTGTGCCAAAGTGGTCGTGAAGGTTGTGATGTCTAGCGCTACGTCTGTTTAGTGCCACTCACGACTCATGGTGGGAGTTTACTATTGTCGAACAAGGGCGCACCTGATTTGTCCAAACATTTGACGGACTATTTGCCGCAAGAGGCCTTATAAGATCGACGTAGAAATGAGTACGGTAATGCCGAACGCACCCAGTCGTGTTGGCCTGGATTGGATTTGCCCTTGTTTGAAGATAATAAACTTCCACCATCACTTGCTAAAGCCTATCTCGAGTTTATCAAGTGATCAGTATCCATAATGGAGGTTAAAAAACTACCATATATTACCTTGCGTGAAAATATGTAAAGAAAAATAGAGTTGTTGAATTGATTTAGAGGATTCCCAAATTAGAAAGAGCTGTACACTTTTATAAAATCGCTTTTAAAACAGTATTAATAAATTACGTGGCCAGAAAAAGGGTCCGGAGCCGTACCGGTGAGTTGAGGAACCGCGCTCCGGTGAGCTCCGGTTTCCTGAAATGTACCAGAGCTGCGCTCCGATGTGCTCAGGCTGAAATTAACCCCTGAATCCATCCTTGACTTTCGCCCAGTGATGCCTTCAGAAATGAAGGTGAAAATATTTGGGTCTGGCAAACAAAGGTGCAGGTATTTAAAATATTTTATACCATAATAACACTAGTTATATAACTTAGGAAACTTGGTTGAGTGAATAGCCGATTCATTGTTCTCCACATATCCTGAGGTTGCAGGTTAGAATCCCCCAGGGTTAATACTGAGTCCAATTGCCATTTGTCCGCGGAATAAATAGTAATCGATGATTTTATCCAGCAAAAATGGTCGCTATTGGATCGGTAGATCCAACACCCAGCTTTGGACCGATCCTGATCAAAACCAAAAGAAAATCACACCTCTGATATTGAAATATCATAATAAGGCCTAAACTAACTTCACTAAAATGGTTTCAATTTCATGTTGAATATTTACGCATATGGACTTTTTAATATTTTGACAGAGAAAGATCCAAACCGTTCTTGATACTACTTATGACATTTTTGCTAGATACCATAAATAATAATTTCTAGCCCCAACCCTGGTGGACTCAGTGGAAGTACATCCTTCAATTGGATGAACTCACAAACAATAACAAGCTAATTCCATTAAAACTAACACTGAGAAAACAATGTAAGTTTTAATAGAATTATTTAACGGAATAATTTTTGATTAACAAAAATAATCCCCATAAAAAGTAAACTTAAATTGATATATCCTAGTTCTCCATTAAATTCTAAAACTCTTGGTGAAGTTGCAAACCCAAAACTTGAACTGCTTCAGGATGAAGGGCTGTCAAAAACAAACATTTTGATGTACTCTTAAATCTAAACGACAGTGATAATATCACTTTTAAAATTGATACAGGAGCTGATATCACAATCTTACCATCAAATCTTAAGCTAACTAAGAAAATTAAACTCCATCCTACTTCCAAATCCTTTTAAGGGCTAACGGTCAATCACTACACAGAAAGAAATGTTTTGTTGATTTAACCAAAATTAAGTTAAATCAACTAAATTCTTTATTTACTATAGCACCAAATAGATAATTTGGTTGAATTTACCAAATCGTGTAGTTGAATTATTTGGTTGAAAGAAATATATTTTTGTTGCTTCAAATGAATGATTTGTTTAATTAACCAAAATATTTTGTTGGTACTTGAGCATTTGGTTGAAATTTCTTTGAAGTAGACAAATTTTGTAAATATTTGTTTGCATAAAACAAATTATTTTGTCAAATTCTACTTATTTTGTTGAATCAAACAAACACTTAAATGGAATCAAACAAAATGATTTAATAGAATGAAACAAATGATTTGGTTAAATCAAACAAATAATTTAATTGTATAAATAAAAAAGTATATTCCCACGCAGGGACTCCAACCCACGATTTTTGACTTACTGACACCACGCTTTAGATCGCTCGACTATCTTGCCACCTGACAACGACTGGTAATGCAAAGTAGTTTGAGCTATACTTGGTCTGCAAATTAAAGGTACACTTAAGTTGGCTTCTTAAATAAAACAGATATATCAACGCAGAAATTATGTCCCTTCCTATTCATAAGATCGATGACTCAGGGAGTGTTCGTTGATATTTTTGTTTAATTGTATCTTTAATTCGTGGTTCAACTTTACCTTTAGAAATATAATGCAATGTTAAGTTGGTTTTTTGGTTATTATTTAGATGCTGGGATTTTTTTAGGTCTTTTGTCACCCACTGGTGTTTCAAAATTCAAACTTTTATAAATTATTCTACAACGTGCTTTAAGTTTGTTTCTTTTTCTTTATTCTTAGGGATGGGCCGAGTCTGAATAATGATTCCTAGTTAATTCCAAACACGAATCCGTTACGAATCAGTATATGGTTTACCAACAGGTTTTAGGAACAAAATCACACAATAAAATTACGCATGGTGATTTAAATTTTTAAGGGTCATCGCCTGACCCTTTTCCAGTTTTACTTTTGCCACATTACTCATTGTGTTATAATTCTAGCCAAGCTATACCTAATTGTGTGTTACTGATGCAGTGTTAATTCATGGTGAAAATAATTTTTGCATAATTATGTTTTCATTAAGACATGACATTTATGGCATATTTCTTTGTTGTAAGACATTACTAATACAGTATAGGTTTAAAAAGTATGAATATAAAAATGAGTTTTATTCAAAACCGATTTTTTACAGGAGTTTAAGACTCAGTTGTTTAGTATATTGTTAATATATTACATTTATAAGCGAAATACATTACTGTAGCTGCTTTTGTAATGTTTAAAATTTATAAAACTTATACAAATTAATTTGTTACAACTTACAAGCATACTAAAAATGTTATGTAATATGTTTTAAAGAATTCCCATAAATGTACAACTAAAATGTATAAATTACATTTTATAATTTTTCACACACACTTGGTAAATCGCGGCAGTTTTTTTACCAATTAAATTATTTATTTCAAATAAATACTTTTTCAGTTCAAATAGCGTTTTAACTTTGAATCAAACAAATAGTTTGTTCGATCTTAACAAACTTTCCAACAAAACTGATTTGTTGAATCAAATAGTCGAATTCTTAAACCAACTATAATTTGTTTAAACCAACAAAATTCTTTAGTAAAATGGTGTAACAAAATAGTTTTGTTAGATTCAACAAAACAGTTTTCTCTGTGTAACAATTTTAGGAGTAGCTGATGTCAAACTTTCTTACAAACAACAAACATATCACAAAACGGTTTATGTTTCTCAAGGAACTTACCAACCTCTTTAAGGGAAGCCAGCTATCAAGAAACTATAATTTTTAGCACGAATAAATGAAACTAGGGGCCCCATGCGCAAATTGCGCATTTTAAAATTATTATTTTTGTTTCTTGAGAAACTCGCTTACGATAAGAAGAAGTAGAGAAATATTTACTAAACAGGCGAACACTATGATGGATATTAAAACTTAAATACCAAAACTCACTTCAAAGCCTGCAAAAACTCTACTGTTCAAAGGTCCTTTCATATGTGTTTTTGGTTTTTAAAGTTTTCTGCGCGTTAAAGTTAACCTTTCAAGTGTAATTTAAAGCTCACATAAACAAATAAAAGCTCAGCTGAAAACACACACACACATTGTTCATCACCTTAGCATTAGGTATTTTAATTTTTCTTCTGGCACAACAGTAGTATACTGGAAGTTTTTGTTCGCGAATTCATGCCCTAAGATCTTCTTTAAGTTGCTTCAAGTAGATAGGTGGTGCAGTGTCCCTCTGATGTTCTACCAGTCTTTGTCTCTCGGCAGTTCTCTGTTCTTGACAAAGGTTACGTATGTTTTTCGCTAATCTCATCGACTCGGTTTTCTCTTGCCTTCCACTTCTTTCTGCACCATTAAGAATGATTTTCCTACCTCAATTAGTCTACAATCGCCAAAAGAGTGTCCCATTTAAGAATTAGTTTTCATCAAATGAATCAAGTCTTGTAGACTTTCTTTTTTTTACAATTTTATTAACCGTTCAGCAAAAATTACAATGTTGCTACACAGGCTAATGTTGAAAATATAACTATTAACAACAATATTTACAACGAATATCGAGGTCAGCCAAATTTTTTGGCCTCTCTGTAATGTCCAATCACAATGAAATGAAATTAATTGTTTCACAATTTACAGTCCATTTTGCACTTGTTTCACAATTCCCGGTTCTTGCTTATTTCTTCCTCCTATTTTTTTATAATTGTTTTTTTAAGTTAACAGTACGTCTTGAGGTAAACGTAGTTTAAGCCGCAGTCGTCTGAGGTCGGATGGGCGTCCGGTATTAAAATGTTGTACACCTGATACCATAGGGAGTTTCGTAAAAAGTTTCAAAGTGGTGCTTCTAATAAACTCTTGGACAGATGAAACGCCCAGTTCCCTGTGGATTTGATCATTTCTTACAAACCATGGACACTTAAGGATTATTCTCAAGGTCTTGTTTTGAAATGTCTGGAGTTTCTTGAGTGCACCTTGCGAAGCAGTGCCCCAGACTGGGCAGGCATACATCAATAGAGGTCTTAATATAGTTTTGTAAAGTAGAACACCATTTTTTACGGATAAAGAAGATTTTCTATTCAGTAACGGAAATAATTTTGATAACCTTCCATATGCCAAATTAAGTTTTTTGTTTATGTGAAATTTCCAATTTAATTTTCTGTCCAAATAAACACCTAAGTATTTGATAGTTTGATCTGGAGGGTTCCAAGGAATGTCTTCACCTAAAATTTGTAAATTTTGAGGTTCTTCAGGTCTACGAAGGGTGAATAATTTTGATTCACTTTTATCGGGGTTTATTGCAATTCGCCACTTTATAAATCAATCCATTAAATCATTTAAGGAGTCTTGAACATTTGATACTGCAATATGAATATCATTGTGGGTCGAATAAAGGAGAGTGTCATCTGCAAATGCAGCAGTTTGAACTGCAGGAGATAAAGGCATATCGGATGTATAAATGTTAAAAAGAAGTGGCGATAAAATTGCGCGTTGAGGAACTCCAGCTTGAATGGGCCTGATCGTTGAATGTACTCCACTAACATTGACCGAAAATGATCGATCTTCAAGAAAACTTTTGATAATTTTTTGCAAATAAAAAGGAACGCCAAATTTTCTTAATTTGAACAGTAAGCCCTCATGCCAAACTCTATCAAATGCCTGACCCACATCTAAAAATACGGCTGCCGTATGACATTTCCTCTCAAATCCCTGAATAATGTTTTCGGTTACTCGTAGTAATTGATGACTTGTAGAGTGATGTGATCGGAAACCAAATTGTTGATGGGGTATTAGTGATGAGCTTTTGACATAATCTTCTAATCGTGTTTTTATAATTTTCTCAAATAATTTGGATAACGTTGGCAATAGACTTATAGGGCGGTAACTCGCTACTTGAGATGAAGGTTTGCCAGGTTTATGGATCACTGTAATAATGGAATGCCTCCATGCTTTTGGAAAATATGAGATACTCAAACATGCATCGAAAAGAGAAGCAAGAAAAGCAATCCCTTTTCTATGTAAATTTTGGAGAACAATATTAGGTATTCCATCGTGACCAGGAGATTTCTTCTTTTTCAATGTATCTATGAGCTTTTTTAATTCAGATGGTGAAGTGAATTTTATAGGCCGTTCAACAGTGTACAATGGCAAGGAAGTGACGGACATAACGTGATGGGAAAAGTCAGCGTCTTGGATGTTGTCATTAGGTCGAAACGTTGACTGATAATAGTCAGCTAAAACATTGGCTTTTTCCAGTTTACTTTCGTACACATTCCCGTTATTAATTAGGCTTGGTATTGGGGACTTTTCATTCAAAATTCGCTTCGTTGCCAACCATAACGAATTATTATCATCAGTAGACAGGTTCGAGACATAATTGTGGTATGATTCATATCTGAAACGGTCTAGTTCCCATTTCACACGCCTGTTCAGTTGGTTATATCGTCTACGTAAAGCATCAGTTCTGTGGCGTTGCCAAAGCCTTCTATGCTTATTCTTTAATTTTATAAGCGAAAGGATGTAATTTGGAACAGTAGGAAATTTTCTAGTAGGTCGGAACGAACGTGCCGTAGAATGACCTATTGAAAAAGTAATTGAATCCAAAAATCCAGTAAGTGCTTCACCAATTTGATAACCATTCGAAAGAACACGGGAAGGAGTGAAGTGTGAGTGAAAATTGTCAGCAAATTTTTCCTAATCGATAAATCCTTTGATCAGTTTCTCTTGCAATGGCTCAAAAGTTGGGGGCTCCTTAAACGAGAGTAAAACCGGCAAGTGATCAGAGTCAAGATCAATAATAGGTGTCATGTGAGTTGGACAAGTCACATTTTTAAATAAGCCAATATCGAGGATGTCTGGTCTAAAAGCATTGTTATAGGAGTAGTGAGTTGGTTCATTAGGCGCTACAACCGTAACATTGAAGTCAGTAACCGCCGCTAAAAGCCGTCTCCCATTAGGATTAGTTTTAATACAACCCCAAGCTTCGTGTTTACAGTTTAAGTCTCCCAGCAAAATTGTTGGAGTATCGAAACAGAAAAGGTTTTTTATATATGTTTTGGAGAATTTATATCTCGGAGCATGATAAGCGGAATACAAAATTAATTGTTCATTGTTTACTTCTAATTTGATAGCAACAACTTCCAAGTTATTCATGTAAGGTAAATACAATGAATGGTGGGAAATATTTCTTTTTATTATTATGGCTACGCCCCCAGATGCCCTCGGCGCGTCCCTGTCACATCTATAAACAAGATAACCTGGAATTTTAAAATGTTCAGTCGAGATCAAATGTGTCTCTGTAACACAAGCAATGTCCACTTTATTTTGTGCTAGGAACACAATAAACGATGACCGTTTACCCTTTACACCATTAGCATTCCAGTTCACTATATTTAAGTTATGTATCGGCATGTGATTAAAATCCATTTCTAAAGATGGATGACACTAATTCTGAGAAAAGCGATTTAATTTGAGGAATGAATGGTTTGATGAATGCAAGTAAAGATGTCAGAATAGGATGAACGGGATTATTTTCCTGTGGTTCATGACTTGGGTCTGGAGTATTAGATTCAGGACGACCGATTTTGGTACCATTTACCGCACTAGCGAAACTACGACGGGGCGAACGAAGGTTACTATCCGGTGAACTTGAGGCACTATTGTTGACATTCGATTTCAACGGTGGAAAATTTACAGACTTTGCATTAAATACAGCATGATTAGGAGTGTTGGACGTATCTGAAGGTTGGACATTTTTGTTTGGGTTTGACCGGGACTTGAGGTTCAGATAGTAAGGACAACCTCGGTAATTAGCAGTATGTGATTCATTGCAGTTGACACACTGAACAGGATTGTCTTTCTTTTTAGGACATTCAGAGAATAGATGGTTTCCCGGGCACTTTACGCATCGAGGTTCAAGCCTGCAATAGTTCTTTGTATGGCCAAACCGTTGGCAGCGAGTACATTGTGGGATCGTCTTAGCTTTCCTCTTTAACTCGATTTGAATTTTTGAATGAAATAGAAATTCAAGTGCAAAAATATCATTGCCCGCATCGGAATCTTCAAGCTCTATAGCACATAGAGGCATGGGATATTTGTTTTTATTATACAGCCTTGAAACTTTGTGGACCGGATAGTGTTTAGCTTTTAGTTCTGTGAAAATTTCGTCATCGGTAAGAGAGATTGGAATGTTTCGCATGATAACTGTCAGTCGTTTCTTATCAGGAGGGCAAAATGAATGATATTGGACTTTAAGAGAATCGAAGTGTGCCGTTAATGCACGGTAGTCATCGGTTGACGAAACATTGATTTTGATACTACTGCCTTTATTTACCGTGAAGTATTCACTTTTGAGAAGATTATCGAGGTCGGAAATAAGGGCTTGGTAGTTGTTTGAATCATGGAGAAATATTGGCGGTACCGATTGTGGTTTAGGGTGAGGTTGGATGTCGTCGTTAACATCGGCGGAAGAAAGAGGGTCGAATCTATTTTTGATGACCGTTTTGTAGCGCAAACCGGTTTGTTGTGGATGAGGTGACGATGGTTTCGATTTTCTACTTTCTACCAGTGTAAAATCATTATGAGCTTCACCGTCTAGTTCCATGTCTTTACCTTCTATTGATGTAGATGCGTGGAAGCGTTTAGAAGAAGTAGATTCATCTGCAGGCATGCCGTGTTTACCATTGTTGGGTGTTGCGTAGTTGTGGTCAGGTAGGGTTAGGATTGGTGGTTTTAAAACCGAGTTCATATTTTGAGCTAGGGTTTGATACACGCTTCTTCTACAGTAAACTCCCGATTCACTCTAGTCTTAGGTTTCAATCGCAAAAGTGAGAAAATGCAATAAAACCTAAAAATATCTTAAAAACGTAGAGCAAAGAAAATCACGTCTGTTTATATGTAACATCAACAGCTGAGCCAGGATGACTTTCTATTTTTGTTTACAATCTGACTTAGGTTAAAAATCGATCTAAAGGTAATCAGCTGTTAAATTACAATCACATTTTAAAACCATGTTAACGCAAGTTGCTCAGCACTGGAGCGTTGAAAGCGCCCTCTAGAAATTAATCAAAGGTTTGGGGGTCGAAGCCATAAAAGAAATGCCAATTTTAATTATCAGTCGCCGGTGCGCTACATTATAAGCTTTAAAATGACATCTCATTAGTCAAAATCGGTTAAGTAGGACGCCTGAAAAAGGGATCTAACAGAAAAAAACCTTATTGTAATAAGTATATACCAATTGGTTAAGTAAGCATCCAAAACTTTTCGCCACAAAAGATTAACTCAAAAACACGGTCTTAATGGGTCTTACCACGGAGGTCAAACATTCCACAGAGGGAGTGCACCTATGGTTGTGGTTGTGGTTCCGAAAAAAGATTTTAAAAAAGTTCGGATTTGTGTTGATCTTACCATATTAAATAATAGTGTGAAAAGGAGAGTTCACCCTATTCAACCAATTGACATAACATTTGCACAGATTTCTAGAGCCAAAGTTTATTCAAAATTTGATGCAAATTACGGATTTTGGCCAACCCCGAATGGAAAGCCGACCATCATTGAGTGCTATTACTTCAACCTCATCGGACAGCATTGAACAGCCATTTGGACCAAGGCTACAATAATCACAACTTACAACCAGATCCGGCAGAAAAGTAAAACCTGTGAAGAGGTTTACTGAGTACTAAAAGGGGGAGATGCTCTTAGACTGACTCAGTGGCGGATCCAGAGAGGGGCTAAGGGGGCTACAGCCCCCTCCTTGGGCATCCAATTTACACTGGATAAAATGGTAATTTTGTTCAGCTATCTAATATATACAAGAGAGGGGAGCCCCAAAGAACCCAAAAGTAACTCATGCCGCTACTCAAAACCAAACCATCTAAAGTTGAATAATCTTATATGCTTTCCACCTAGGAATGTGTGACGGTGAGTAGAGGCACAAAAGTGCGGTAACTGAAATATCGGTGACAACGGCAAATTGCTCCATCGGCCGACGCAACGCAACGTCTAGATCCAGTGACTAGAAATGTTTTTAGAAATACATAGTGTTTTCAACGTCAAATGAAAATAGAAAGACGTTCCTCAAAAAATTTAATTTAATGTTTTGACGAGTGTCTCTTACCATTGCTACCAATGTATTCGCATTAAATTTACGTTTGAACCATGAATATTTTATTATTCATTGGGAAAATAAACTTGCGTTTTAATAAAAAATAAACCATGAGTAAAAAAAACTCCGTGGGAAAGAAATAGTTTGAGGAGAAACTCGGGACTTAGCTATCAATAGAAACACCTTAACATTGTGGTCGGGATACTCACAACGAACATAGACTACTGCGCCATAATCAGCCTCGGAACCATCGTGACGACTGTCACATTCTAATCAACTGTGACAATTTTAACCAATCAAAAAAACCCCTCCCTCTGCATAATCATGTTGTAATATTAATCAATAATTGATTTACTAATGGGTTTCGGCCAGTAAATTAATTCAGTAAATTGAATTAATTAATTTAAGCCCTGGATGGATTTATTCGTCTTCATTAAAGAACATCAGGTTGTGCACACAAGTTAAAAGTACATTTAAAAATATTTTTTTCAAAACACTAAAAATGATAAAACACTTAGATGATCACTCACCACATATTTGATGGGACATGGGATTTTGGAATTTGGTAGTATAATTTTTTATTTTATGTGTTGGCGTCATCGCCAACACATAAACAACATAACACATGACACAGACAACTACCTTTTTGTAATCACATACAAAGTCATTCCAAAAAGAAGATCACACAATCCTCAAAATCTTTGTTATATAGGTAGCTATAATTGAACATCATATCGAAAAGTATATCATTGAAGGCATTTTAAATTTGCCACAGGTTCTAATGTTGCTTTTTGCAACTCAAACATTTTACCACCTCAACTTAAACTCAAGCGAAAAACTGTACCTTGTATGAAAAAGAATCAATTTTGACTCTAGTAATGAAAAATCCTGCTAAAAAAACTTACTTTACTTCCTATTTTTTCTTATTTTTAAATATACGGAAGAAAAACATTGATTGTGGCTGTTGGCTATCTCGAAAAACTGCAGTTTGTTTTCACTACGATATATATGTTCGAGTTAATGATATATTATGAGATTTTAATGTTTAATCATAATGATATAAACAGTTTTAAGAGATCATAGAGATTTGTATAGAGCTGAGGATGCCCCTAAATAATTAGGGGCAAACAATTGTTCGCTTTATGAACGATCTGAATTACTGAAGAGAGTGGGTTTTTTATGAAAAAGATTCTGTTAAATTAAATTAAACACTTTTACCGCCGTTGCAAAGCAGATAATGAAGCCTCTGTCTGAATTATCAGAATTCCTTGCAATTAATATTAATTTCCTTTCTCTCAACTAGTTTTAATGTAGCTGCGTCTATTTGTATATTGAATTATAAAATTGTAATGTTAATATTATTGTTAAGAAAAATTATCAAGTTTGTTCTTTTTAAAACTTGTTTTTTATAGCCTCAATTTTATGAATAACAGAAACAAACGATTTTATTTTATTTTATTTTGATTTGGTGCAGTATTACCCAGCCATAAATAAACTAAAAAAAGCAAAATATATTTTTAATTTTACATTTCCATAGTTCTGATCTTATATTTTAAACATCAATCAACTAATTCAATTGTAAAATGTTTTTATGTTTAAATGTCCAAGTTTCTTCTTAATTCTAAGTATATGGTAAACTTGCAGCAAATGGTGCAGTAAAATACTACTTCTGATGGCACATTTCAATAGAAGAGCAAAAAAATCACCATACTTAATCACCTTCTGCAATATCAAAAGTAGAAGAGCATAGAAGTCGCAACTAAACTCTTTATATATTAAAAGAAGATGCTTTAGGGAATGTTTTAAGCAAAACATTAGTGAGGGTTCTTGAGGGTAACATAAGTTAAACGCTTACAAATTATAACCATTTCGTAAATATTATATTTTTAATTTGACCTTTAACTTCATTTTTTACCCCTATTCATAGCGAAGCTAAGACTTAATAAAATACCCCAAGTCTTATGCCACACAGGACCTACTGTGTGATTGTGCATGTTTTACCTGAGTACTTAAGAAGTAACTAATAATATTACGTTTGTAGTTACTGTGACAATTACATCGTAACTCATTGTGTCACTATTATTGTTACAAAGTACTAACTTTGCTGCAATTATAAATGTTTAACTATAATATTTCTTAAATATGACATGAATTTTTATTATCTCAAAATAGTTCCCAATTAAACCCAACAATCAGTTTCCCACTTGTAGAAGGTGAGTTTTGTCCTCCTATTCTGCATTGCTTTAACCATGGTTCACTGACGTATGTTCTCCAAAAAAAGCCATTCGGATAATGTTAAATTAAGGCCCAAACGAATCTGCTAAACCACATTTTTCTAAATTAAATATCCTTACTGTATTCGGACAACACATTTTAAAAACTATAATGAGTATCAAAACATCTTCTGATACATTGCCGATTTTAGGAATAAACCATAATTACAAGTTAAAGAACAAATACATTTTGCTTTTAGTTTTAATATTTATCTTAGGCTAGAATTTAGTACATAATTTACGCCATTCTGTATTTATACATTGCTGATATAAATCATGAATAAAGTATTTCTGACTCTGACTCAAGTACAGCCTCTCCCCGCCAACCGTTCCACCCGCACACAGACATGTCAGGTACTCACATCCTCTCTACACGTACCAAAACCTTTTTGACAAACACTATCATACCATTATTTTGACTCTTACTTTCCTTTATTTGCAACTATATCATACCCATCCACATATTCTTTTCACATTAACACTACTGTACACTCATCTACCCAGGTCTCCATTAAAATAATTATTTCGAATTGATGACTATGTCCATTTAAAATGACGATTAATTTGTAAACATTTTTCTTTAAACTACGAGTATTTAAACTAAGCATACTACTTAAGTCTAAATATTTTTCAGAGAAAAATTTGAAATAAGTTATATCTTCATGCATATTTACATCCCTAGGGGTTATTTTATCTAGTACTTTATCACCCATCATTTGGCATGATGACTAAACTAAGCCCGCCCTCCTGCCTCTAATAAATCACCCTAAAACATATACATATAGGAATCCAAACAAATGGTATTTTTTGTTCCTTCTTGGGGCCCCAAAATAAAAAGTTATCATGGTCTTGGGCTGAGATTTTACCATGAGACCTACGGTAATGGCTTCTTCCCTATAGGGGAAATTCGCTAAAACAAAACAAACTCACAAATACAAAATCACTGTAAACAGGTGACACCCTATATACTTTCATTCATATTGGAAATCAGTTATTTAATTAATTTAGAACATTACAATTTTGTATTGGCTAGTATATCTTATTTGCTGATGTACCTGCAACATAATGCATTTCTTTATTGAACGAAAACAAATATAACAGTGGTATTTGTGTTCAAGGTGGTGGAACAAATATTAATATAAAAACATAATTTAACTTTAAGGTTTTTAGGATGAATTTTAGTTTCATTAGATCGAATATTGTACTTTTTGCAACTTGTTTTATTTTATCTTAAAATCATGAAAATGTAGCCATGAAATTATCATGAACATATCTTTTGTGTATGTGAAATGATGGTTTCAGGGTTTAGATACTGGTGCATGTTAAAGTTTTGTTATATGTCAGAGTGAGTGCCGAACGTCACATTGTAAACATTAACACCTGTGTGACCTTGGTGCGATCTGCCACAAACCTGGTGGAACTAAGTTGAATATTTCATTTCAAATCATACAAAATTTTCAATATAAAAATCAAGATCATGCTTTTTTAATTTAACATTTTACCCTTATAAGAACATTGAATTTTTATTTGAATAAATGAATCACTTTTACAATTTTGGTCCAGTCAGTCTACTCGATGACCTTAAAAAAAATGCAAGGAGACGTTTTTTGATGAAATTATACTATAAAATGTATAATATATCCAAAGTTTACCAAAGTCGGACCATGGGAACCTGACTAAAATCAAGTTTTAAAATTGCGGCTTTTCCCACCATGTGAAAATTTTTGGAAAATATCACTCATTTTCATTTTTACCAATGTTTTTCAAGGTATTGACTTTGGACCGCCGCCATTTATTGTTTGGTGATTGGTTCTTAATTTTGACAGGGTACTCATTTTTCGCTAACATTTTGGATCCACTATATCTATTACCAGAGATGAAGAAAAAGTGTGTTGTGCTTCATCTGTGCTATTACTTATTTAATACACGAGCAGTTTTTTGTTACAAAGACTCCTCCTAAACTACTGAACCGATTTTCATGTTTTTGGTGTCATTGGAAAGTTCTTAGCGTGTAGTTTTGCAGGAAATAAATTTTATGAAGGTTAGACGAAAGGAAAGATCCCTAGACGCCGTTAAAGTTTCATATTTGTCCATGAGATTAACATGGGAATATAAATTTCAAACAAAGCAGCTGAGTGTAATAAACAAAGATTTTCAGCAAAACCATTTGTCATTAATGGAACTGAAACCAATGAATATAATATATATATATTGAGGCAAACTTTACCATTTATTTATAAGGAGATTTAAAAAACCATTTCAGTTCGGCTCAAGACGAGATGTATTTAGCCATAGATACTGAATTACAGAAAGTTTTATTATAATAATATAAAACCTACGAAACAAAATGTAATTTTTTTGAAAACATTAATTCACTAGCAGTCCCCGTGACTTCGCTCACGACAAACACTAAAGTCTAACCTTGATTTGACGAATCTGAAGGGACTAAATTAAAAAAGGTTATATCAAGGAATTTTTAATGTAGAGGTCTGTTTACGTGTTGTGACGTTGTATAGGTTTAAAAAACAGTTAAACTCATATTAAAGTCGATGGTGTTTTGTTTTACAGTCATAAATTTAAAACGGTAAGACGATTTTAACCTTAAATGTGTCAATTTTAAGGTATTTCTACGCTTATTTGCCAATATAGCTTAAAATTGTTAAATAGGGTATCAATATAGTACAATAAAAAGCTGAATGTTCGGAACAGTGGCGCTGTCCGTCGACAGTGTTTCAAACTGATTCGCTTAACATATATCAATGTGTACAGAACCCTCCAAGTAGGGATATTCAATGTTTTTTTTCAGTTCCACCGCCTTAAAGCAGAGGATAAATTAGCGCTGACGAATGGAATAGTTCAAGCTGGCTCCGTCGTCCGCGCATCCACTCATTGTCCAAATTCAAAAGTGAAAAAATTATATTGTTAATTAATTGTAAATTAATTGTTACAAATTTAAATGTTTGTAAAATAAGAAAAAAATATATTAAACATGGTCAAAGATTACAGCAATATAAAACACTAACATACTACAACTTTAAAAATATTACAACCAGCTACTTGACTTTAGAAAGTCAGCTTGATCCGTAAACTCCAACAAATATTCCAATCGGACTGAAAAATTAAGTGGCGCCATCTCGTTTTCGGCACGGGATCTACTCATTTTTCCGAAAGGTGTCCTTACTTAGAGGGTTCTGTATACATTGCATATATGGGCGATTTTAAATATATTTTGAAAGGTCAACTACAGACTGCAGCACTTAATAGCTGCAGCGTGCAAAGCCAGGACACCCTCGAATTAGATGAAAAAGGTATTCGCCAAACTATTTTGGGGGATGAATACATTAAGGACAGCCTAAGGGAAAAACTATAACCCTCGCGGCCTAAATAAAGATTGCGCCACATTTTATGATTAAACAAATAAGGTTCAGAAACGATGATGGATTAAATGTAAAACCTAACTAAATGTAACTTTTTTATAGCGAGTATGACCCAAATAAATTGATAAACAACCATAAAAACATGATGAAGGGAATCAAATTATAAATAGGCTGTAACAACGTACCCGTATGTGAAGCTAATTACCCTCTGCTTGACTGAAAGAAATTGGAAAAGTAAACAAAAGGTCATCCATTACACTAATATGGGATTATTTAAAAACTTTGAGTTCGATAACAGACCCTTAAAACTTGGAGGTTTTTATAATTTTTCAATATAAATAGATCAAATAATTAGATTATTACAGCACAGTCTGTCGGTGACTAAATAAACTACCGTATCCCTCTCTTTCAGTCTTGCCGGGATTTAGTTTCAAGACTCAACCACAAAAGGCAGCACGCTCTTCAGGCTTTACACTATAGAGGTCGAATTAGTGTAAACGCCAAATCGAATTAGTATAAATGCCGAAATAAAGATGGTGCCATAAACTGAATTTATGATTAAACAGATTAGGTTTTAAAATTAAACTAAAATTAACTTTTATATAGTACATAATTATGTCCCGTAAAATAAATCAACAAAAAAAATCATAAAACCGTGATGAAAGAAAGCAAATCATAATCAGCTGTCTGTGCGTATTTCGTACATTTGTGAAGCTAACTCCCAGCTGCTTGATTGAATGAACATTGAAAATGTAAACAAAAGATCGTCCATAACACTTTTATATAGGAAAATTTGAAAACTTCGACCTCGCCAAAAACCCCTTTATACTACGAATCTTGTAAAATCCTTTCTTAGCGGATGCCTACGCCCCAAAAGGAACGTCCACGCAAAATTTCAAGGTCCTAGGTCGTATAGTTTGGGCTGTGCGATGATAGGTGAGTGGTATTTGACAAATTTATAGCAGATACTTTTTTCTTTCCATCTTACCGGGATTTAGTCTCAAGACTCAGCCACAAAAGGCAGTATGCTCTTCACGTTTAAAACTGCGTATGTCGAATTATACGAAACACCAAATCATCGGACAGGCATAGTTGTAATAAAAAAAATATTAGTAACGCCTCCAGGAAAAACGATAACTCCCGCTACCGAAATATAGATGGTGCCGCTTAACTAATTAATGGTGGATTTTATCTAAACTAAATGTAACTTTTATATAGTACATAATTATGTCCTTAAAACAAATCAACAAAAATCAATGTATACATTTCCGAAGCTAACTACCAGCTGATTGTTTCATGAACATTAAAAATGTAAACAAAAATCGTCCAACACACTTTTATATGGGAAGATTTTAAAACTTCGGCCTCGCCAAAAACCCCTTTATACTACGAATTCTGTGAAATCCGTTCTTAGCGGATGCCTACGCCCTAAGAGGAACATCAATGCAAAGTTTCAAGGTTCGAGGTCAAGTAGTTTGGGCTGTGCGATGATTATAACTGAGTGGTATTTGACAAATATAGTAGAAGACTAGCTGATCAACACGGTTTCACCCGTGGAAAAACATGTAACATAAAACAAAAGAAACTTCCTCTGTCTTTTTTTAGGATTTAATTTGTCATACTTTTTAAGGTTGCCACGACAACCCTATATCCTTCCCTATAATTTAACATTAAAACTTTGAAGTACCATAGGGCGAAACCCTTGGGGAATTTTGTAAAACAGTTTCTTAGTGTACATCTAAGACCCAAGGGGAGCACATGCGCCAAATTTCAACTCTTTTGGTCTTACAGTTTTTGAGATTTGCTGTCCGATAGAAAACCCCTTCTCCTTTATATATATAGATTATTGCCGTTACCTATCCAAAACAACCTATTTAAAATCATGCGTGTCTTATAAACACATTTACAGTCGATTTTCAAATAACTATTTGTTTTAGTTTATTTATTTCATTATCATACCAAAAATAATTATTTTAACTAATATTATGTAGGACAAAGACACCTTGTGGAACTCGATAGAATACACAATTTACTTGGAAGTGATAGTGAATGTTAAAGTGAAGTGTTTATGGGTAATTATTTAAAAATGAAGATATGAATTGTTCATAAATCTATTTTAATGTTGTTCAACTGTGAAGTGCTGACCATGAATGATGTAAACAATGAACAATATTTTACCAGTTCTTTTTGAATTTAGTGATGTTCTGTGGTTGTAGTAATGATGTCCCATAAATTCAATTTATCCATGACTTAACCTAAATCACATTTTTTGTATGTAATGTTTAAGTTCTTTTAACTTATTTTTAACAACAATGTAATGCCACGAATTCGAAGAGGGTATTTTCGTAGAACTCATGAGTATCAACGAAACGCCAATGAAACGGTGCGCGAACAAAATCGTGTTGATATGAACATTAACTCATATAAGAGGTTTAGCCCTTTACTTTCAGGCCCTTCGGTAAACTAATGTGTTTCTTGCGAAGCTAAAAATCTTAGGACTGAAGCAAATTGAAACAATAACACTTCATATAACTCTTAGGAAGCATAAACAGTTTTTTTCTGATAAACAAAGAACTCGTTTAACACCGCATCACTCGAAAATCCCACACATGTATGGGTTACCTAAAATTCATAAAACTGATGTACCTCTTAGGCCTATAATTAGTTCTCGCGACTCACCGTGTAGGGAACTGTCTAAAGTCCTCCTGGACATCCTGAAACCATTGGTAGGAAAAACTGACTCGTACATAAAAAATTCTAAAGACTTCGTTGAAAAGTCAAAGGACATAGTGCTGGCTGAGACGGATAAGCTGGTTAGTTTTGATGTTGAAAGTCTGTTCACGAATGTCCCAGTTCCTGAAACCTTAAAAATAATCGAGTCTCGACTCGAAAAAGATAAAAGTCTAACTGAACGTACTAAACTTCCTGTTAATGTCATTATGGAACTGCTTGAATTATGCACTCAATGTAACTATTTTGAACTAGAGGGTAAATTATACCGTCAAGATGAGGGGATGGCCATGGGGTCGCCATTGTCGCCTATCTTTGCTAATATCTTTATGGAGGAGTTTGAGCAAAAGGCTTTGTCTTTGGCTCAACTCAAACCGAAGATTTGGTGGAGGTACGTCGATGACACCTTCGTGGTATTTCCGCATGGAGACGATGAACTAAAAGACTTTTTAGGGCATCTTAATAGTATTTCTCCTTCCATCCGCCTAACAATGGAAGAGGAAGTCCTAAACAAACTAGCATTTTTGGATGTGTGCGTAGAAAAGGATAGGGACACGCTTAGGACAACTGTTTTCAGAAAAAAGACACACACAGGGCAGTACTTAAATTTTCAATCAAACCATCAAAAATCTGTCAAAGAAGGGGTAGCTTACTCATTATTTGACAGAGCAAAGAGCATTTGCTCAGATCAAGATGGATTAAATCAGGAAATCAAAAAAGTAGAGCAAGATTTGGCTAAGAATGGATACCCTCAATCCGTAATAAGAAAGTGCAAAAACCGTAGGGCTAAACAGAATGAGTCAGAAAACACTGCAAAATTCGTTCCTATGTCAATCCCTTATGTGCCGGGATTATCGGATAAAATTAGAAGAGTTGCTAGGAAGTTCAAAGTTAGAACCGCGTTTAGGACACAAAACACTCTTAGGCAATGTCTCGTAAAAACCAAACCAAAAAATGGCACTCAGGGATCAAAAAACTGTGTTTACAGAATAAACTGCAATAGTTGTTCTAGGCCGTATTATGGCGAGACAAAAAGACCTTTAAATGTTAGAATCAAAGAACACAAAGATAACACGAGGAAGGGCTTAGTGGATAAATCAAAAATTGCTCAACACTGCTGGTCTGAAAATCACCAGATGAATTTTGACGAAGCAAAAATAGTACACCGCGAACCTCATTTTTTCAAAAGAAAACTAATTGAAGCTTCATACATAAAACTAGCAGACCAACCAATCAGTCAATCTTCACTTGAAATAAGGCCAATATGGCTACCAATATTAAACAAAGAATTGAAAGACAGGGAAAATAAAGTGTCAGCAAATAGGATAATTACTAACAATTCTGTTCAAAATTCTCACAACATGTTAACCCGTAGCAAGGCCAAGGGGCAAAATCAGGTTAAAAATTAACTAAAAAACACAAACAGACACACGGAATTTGCATATCACATGTCTCTGTTTCAGGTTTTCGCCACCGGTAGCGCGCCGTGATTTGGTTGGCCGTGTTCGCCGCCATTTCCGTTGCCGCCGCCATTTGCTGTCCTCCCACCAGTATCAGCTCAGCTCTGATTGGGTGTGGACGTGCTCTCTCCTGTCTGGTGATTCTTGATACTTGTGATTCCTGTGTTATTTTGTGTTATTGTTTTTCTTTTCAGCTAGTGTTTTCGTGACTGCTTTTACAGTTCTCTGTTTTAGCTGTGTTTTTGTCCAGGTTGTCCTGGCTATGTGTTACTAATCTTGTTATGTTCTAGGTTTTGTTCCACCTGAAGACGGGATCAGATTCCAGATCCCGAAACGTCGTGAAACTTGTTTTTTACTAATCAGTGATGGCAAATGTCCGCCAAAATCCTAATCAAAATACTTCATATAAATTGAGCCGTCACAAATGGAAGGTAATTGTGCAAAATGACACGTGACTCTTATTGAGAAGCACCCCATATAGCACACAATTTCATTTTGACGTCAAAAAGTGATCAATGATATCAAATTGACATCAAAGTAAAAAGTTGCACATAAAGTTTATGTCAAAATGATGTAAGTATTTTTACTTGCATCCTCTTATTTTTAAAGTGAAACACTGCCCATCAAAATTATGTCAAATTTATGTAAAATTATTTAATGTAACATTTTTACTATTAAAATACATTTATATAATAATATCATTTGATAGTTTATTCTCCACATAAAAACTGTGTAAAAACGACGTAGAATGATTAAAAATAAATAGTTTGACAGTAAAATTTTACTTTCATTTTCAAATTACTTAACGTGATAATTTCCAGTTAAGTTAATGTGGTCAATTTATTGTTAGTGTTTGACTGAATTGGTGCCTAAGTTTTTTTTTAAGATTAGTGTTTCTATTCAATAAAAAAAGTTATTTATAAAAATTTGAGTATAATTGTTTTAGCCAAACAGACATCGTTTAAATGGGGTAAAATTTATGTATGAGTCTTACATGTAAATTCGAAGAGAAAGGATAGTACTATAAAATATTAATATTTGCATTTATTTTATTCTGAGTAGGCCTACGGTACTTTTGAAAGAGCTATTACTATTATACACATAAAAAATCATTTATGGCATTTTAAAGTAAACTTAATTGAACTAATTATAAATCTTTAATTATTTTTATTCAACATTCTTGAACAAAGCATCTAAATTCACTTATTAAAAAAATAGATTAAGGTAATTAAATAAACTATGTTAATTTTTAAAGATAACATTCCAAATAAACACTAATTGTAGACAAAATGTTAAATTTTGAAAATCTTTGTGAACTAAGTATAATAGTCCAGTCGCCAAGCCATGACACCTTGAAATAGGGTTCGACTCAAATTTTATGACTGATTCTGGTACTATTTGATGTACTGAACAAGATTATGGCGGATTCCAGACTGGCATCCTTGAGCAATTTTGATTATCGAAGGTCAAAGTTCAAAGGGCCGAAAATGGAGAAACAGATAGTGAAAATATATATATTTATATCCAACAAATGTTCCCCCAAGATATTGATATTAAACCGCCACCGATAGTTGCTGGGTGGTAAATGCTTCATTTTGATGGGGTGTTAATTTTCAGCCGCCATCTTGGATCCGCCATATTGGATACAAGTTAATTTTTTTTAATGTGAATGTGGTGTTGTGACACATCATTACAGAATGGATTTTCACGCTGATTACAGTGCCACAATCCGTTTTTGAAAATATTGTTTCGTTCTCAAGATATACTCAAATAATGATTCTTCCCTGTACATTTCTGATGGGAGTTTCGAAATTAAACTATTTTTTGTTTTGTTTTTCTTATATCTCCGGTTCTAATCGCATGATAAATTTCGTTTTGGTCTTAAAAGATTCAGTGATTCAATGGCTTTAATTTGAAATATTGTCCATTTAAACAAGACCAGTCGGAGATGAGTTACAAAGCAACATTGAACATAAAATTTTGATTTTTAAAAATTTATGTTTTCTTAAAGGTTTATATCTCAGGTTCTAGGTAAGTCTAAATATTAAGGTGTGTCTTAAAACACTCATCTGATCTTTGGCTTTCATTTAAGCCATTTTCAACTTAAAAATAAAAAAAGGGTTATGACTGTTTAAAGATCATAAGATCTTCAAAATTTAACTATTTTTGTCTTGTTTCTCTTATATCCCCGGTTCTAGTCAGATTATAAAGTTCGTTTTGGTTTTAAAACATGCAGGAATTTAATGGCTTCAATTGTAAATATTAATCATATAACTACGATCAGTCGGAGGTGAGTTACAAAGCAACATCGAGCATAAGATTTAGATTTTTCAAAATGTTTTTTACTTAAACATTTATATCTCAGGTTCTAAGTAAGTCTCAATATTATTTTTAGTCTTAAAACACTCATCTAATATTTGGCTTTCATTTGAGCCATTGATCATGTTAATCCGACTGTGGGGGGACAAGCCAAGTCTATTCAAAGGTCATACAACCTTAAAAATTTATTATTACTAGAAGCCTCTGGATCGTTAAACAACATTATTTAATATTTAATCTTACCTTACGATCCAATATTTGTATAAAAGGGGAAACCTAGGTTTCAGCACCCCAATGCCATCATCAGTCCCATTTTTGTTATATATATTTTAAGAAATATATTTTAATAAAAATGACGAAATCTCACACCGAGAAGATGAAAAGTTGTAGCTTGCCAAAATATATATAAAAAAATGGGACTGATGATGGCATTGCGGTGCTGAAACCTAGGTTTCCCCTTTTATACAAATATTGGATCGTAAGGTAAGATTAAATATTAAATAATTAAAAATTTAACTATTTTTGTTTTGTTTTTCTTATATCTCAGTTTCTTATCAAATTTGTAAGTTCGTTTTAGTCTCAAAAGAAAAACAAATATCAGCTAAGTGTTTTAAGACTGAACATAATGTTTAAATTTGCTTAGAACCTGAGATATAAATCTTCAAGCAAAAATAAATTTTGAAAAATCGACATTTTATGTTAAATATTGATTTGTAACTCTTCTCTGGCTGGTCATATTTAAATTATTTATAATTCAAAATAAAGCCATTAAATCACTGAATCTTTTAAGACCAAAACGAAATTTATAATGCGATTAGAACCGGAGATATAAAGAAAACAAAACAAAAAATAGTTTATTCCTGTTCAGTACATCAAATAGTACTAGAATCAGTCATAATATTTGAGTCGGACCCTACTTCAAGGTTCATGCCTATTTTCCTATTTGGCGACTGGACTATAAGCACTTTTCTCACAATAGATACAGGTTGAAATAGCCGAGAGGTTCCAAGAAATGGTTCCAACTGAGTCTTGGAAACACATTTCATCAGAAGACAACCCCACTGATTGTGCTTCTCGTGGACTTCTGGTGTCACAGTTGAATAACCACCAACTCTGGTGGGAAGGTCCTTCATGGCTTGTACTCCCTTCTTGTAACTGGCCGACACCCAAATTTGTTCCTATCACTTTAGATGCAACACATGAGCTTAAAGAAACCTCTCTCACTGTATTAACAACTTCCCCACAAAATGAATGGTCCCTATTAACCAAATATTCTTCATGGTCAAAACTACTTTAGGCACCATCACTTTTTTTATCACACCACATTCATTTTTGTATATATACTATGTTATTTTCAATTCTTTCCAATTCATACTCTTTCCTGATTTCTTTTTCTTAATTTCTTTCCATATAATATTTTCCATTCCTTTTCTATTTTATGATCATATGTTTCTATTTAAATTTATAATTGTTTTTATAGTTTATCAGACTTTTCCATTATTAACACTGTTTTCATATAAAACTAGAAGAACCCGTGGCTTCGCTCACGATAAAAATTAAACATACTCTAGATCTATCACCCATCAATTATATCGTTTTGCTTTCCCATTTATGTTTCTTGTTGTAAAATCTACTTCTTTATATCAAATGTACTTCCATAAAACAAAAAGGTTTTATAAATTTGCTCTTAGTACGCATATGCTATGACGGGGGTATTCTATTCCTACCTAAAGTGCCTGTCTATATATAAAAAATGTGACCATATCCAGTGCCCCACCGACAAAGCCCCAAATGGTGTTGCTGCCCTGGATAGGCTCATGCCCAATATCGACGGCCCTTCCTCTTGCAAGTGCTGCTTGCTTGTATCAGCTGTCCAGTCGATCTTGCTATCAGGTGAAGAGGATTGCGCTCACACACTCAAGAAGCGAATTTACAGAGACTGGCTCACCCAAGACAAACGCCGAGAAGAATTTATGGTCGTTTCTGCTTAACGCACGGTATCTGAGCTTGCCCTGATGATGATCATGGGGCACGATATAAGGAATGGCTCCCTTTGCTTTTTCGACGGCTTTGAATCTGCTCGCATATGTAGCATAGCAAGGCCTCACTGTGGGGCCTTGAGCATAGTTACCCTTAATTTGAAATTTATTGCACCCCCGTCGCAGCAGACCTGCGTATTAGAAATCCTATTTCTTTCCTTCATGAAGGCATACGTGTTAGAGGAACCATAGAACATGACTTGAAATTTCATTCACTGTAAAAGATCATTTTCTAAAGGTTTTGGGGTCTACCTTGAACAAAAAATTACAATTCCACTCCAGCAATTATTAAAAAGTGCTGTCTTACGTTTCTAGACTCTATATTGAACAAAAAGATTGAATGAGCTGTCCCGGCAATTTTTTTAAAGTACTGTAGACAAAATTAATACTTTACAGTAGCACACTCTTCCTCTTTAAACAGCAGTTGTTGTCATAAAAAAGAAGTCCTTCAAGTATAAGTGATCAGTGATCACAGAAGTCCTTCAGTAATATCAATTATTTATTTTATTTTATACTACATACCAGCATTTTATATAGTGTATTGCAGTTAAAATATATTAAAAAGTCTTAATTCATTAACCATCTGGCACCAAGTAATAAATCTTCATGTAAACAAATACAGTTAAATAGCAGAAAGAAATACCATTAATTTACATCACCTGTTTTAAATTTTACTTTCACATGTTTTGTTAGTAAACAAATCTTTTTTTTTTTTTATTTATTTATTTAACTTTACAATCTGTTCTATGCTAATGTGAACAATTAGTAAATATTATGTAGGTTACAATGTTAGTAATAGAAATTTATCCTCAGTTTACAAAACGAAAAGGCAAGTCCAAGATTGAAGACCTCTTCAGTCTGTAAACAGTGTCTGTATTGTCGAGTAGGTTCAAGGCTAGGTGATTAGGGTGGTTTTCTAATTTTTCAATGTAATTTTCACTAAACCTCGTGATCTCTTCTTTCACTGTAGGTATTTTAAAGTCTTCATGTAAGGTCCTGTTGGAAACATACCAAGGTGCGTTGGCGATCTTGCGTAATAATTTTGACTGGTACCTTTGAATTATTTCAATGTTAGAGACACTTGCAGAACCCCAAAGCTGCACACCATATGTCCAAATAGGTTTCAAAATAGTCTTATAGAGAAGCAATTTATTTTCCAAACTAAGTTTTGATTTTGATCCAAGGAGCCAATTCATCCGATTAGTTTTTAAATTAAGTTGCTGTCTTTTAGTCCATATGTGGGTTTTCCAAGTTAATTTGCTGTCTATGTGAATACCTAAATACTTCACTTCGGTCACTTCAGATAGTTGTGTATTATTTATCGTTACCGGTGGGCAAGAATTCAGGTTTAAAGTGAACTTAATATGAACAGATTTATTTTCATTAATTTTGAGTCTCCATGTCCGAAACCAATCTGTGATCGTATCTAAGCTTCGTTGCAAATTATTAGAAGCTTGAGCTGGGTCCTGATGAACGGACAAAATTGCAGTATCGTCCGCAAAAGTAGCAATTTCGGTAGACATATCTCCTGGGAGGTCGGAAGTATAGAGAATATACAAGAAAGGCCCCAGAACACTGCCCTGGGGAATTCCAGACTGTATAGGATGCAGATCAGTAAGGATGTCTTGATATTTAATTTGAAATGTCCTGCCTGTAAGATAAGATTTCAAAATAGCAAAAAGGGAATTTGGTAGGTACATCTTAATTTTATACAGTAAGCCAGGATGCCACACTTTATCAAACGCCTGGCTTACATCTAGGAACGCGGCTGAACAGTAAGATTTATTTTCTAAACATTGTCGTATCGTCCCAACAACCCTGTGAACTTGTTCTATTGTGCCGTGTTTTCTTCTAAAACCAAATTGATGGCCGGGCATTATGGCATCCTCATCAATCATTGTTTGTATTCTAGTGAGAAAAAGCTTTTCAAAAACTTTGGATATGACAGGTAAAAGACTGATAGGTCTGTAAGAGGTCAGTTGAGTGATAGGCTTTCCTGGTTTTGGAATTACAATTAGTTGAGCTCGTTTAAATTGAGCTGGAACATATTCTAGACTCAACATAGCATTAAATAAAAAAGTTATAAAGATTATCCCTTTCCTCGGAAGTTCTTTCAGTAGTTTACCTGTAATTAAGTCATAACCAGGAGATTTGTGGGGACTTAAGACGTCATGTATTACAGATCGCACTTCAGATGGTCTGATTTTTTCCATCGGGAAATCAAGCTGTAGTGGAGAATCCAGAAACTCTTGTATGTCATTATCGTTATTAACAGTGGCCAAGTTTGGTTTGAAAACATTTGAAAAGTATTGTGCAAAGGTTTCTGATTTTCCAGTGTTACTCTTTGCCCAGCTTCCATCGGACTTTAAAATAGGCGGAATCGGTGTCTTGGGTTGTTTTAACCTTTTAGTAGCTTTCCAAAGTGAGTAGTCCGTTGCTTCGGTAGGTGACAGAGATTGGGTATACTCCGCAAACCACTGGTTTTTTACACGATACAATAACCTCTTCAGATTTTGAGATGCCCTGTTGAAATTTGCTTTGTCAATTGGATTTCTGCTATTCTGCCAAATTCTTCTTAGCCTCCTTTTTTCGGCAATCTTCTTTTTAACATATATAGGGTAATGCAACACAGACTTCGATGAATTTTGAAGTACAGGCGTTGATGTTCTTGCAGAATTTTGAAGACAATTTGTAAAGTAGGAGATGGCATCCTCTAAATGTTGATTAGATTGTAAATCAACTTTTAAATGTAAGTTTTCATTTATTAAACTGCGAAAAAGATTCCAATCAGTGTATTTGTTGTATAACCGTTGAGTTGCTTGTTGTTGAAAAATTTGAGTGCTAATTTTCAATATAACTGGCGAATGGTCAGAGGATAAATCGAGACAAGACTGGACATCAGTGTAGTTTTGGTGAATACCTTTGGAGACAAAAAAGTCCAACAAATCTGGGATTTTCCTCATATCAGTCGGCCAGTATGTGGGTTCCCCTGTTGAAACATGATTGTAATTATTATTATTTATCACTCTTAGTAGTTGTCGACCTCTCGGCGTGGCCAATCGTGAACCCCACTCTTGATGTTTGGCGTTGTAGTCTCCTCCGGCGACGAACGTGTTTCCGAGAGTGGCAAAAAATCTGTCAAATTGTTCATAAGTTATGACATGTCTTGGAGGACAGTAAATAGCAGAAAGAGCAATAGGTCCTCGTCCGCCTTCGATAACAATGGTTGCAGCTTGCAGGTATTGCTCTTTAAAACTAGGAAGTTCGTAATGTTTAATCGAGTTCTTTACCAAAATGGCACTACCCCCATGGGCCGTGTTATCAGGATGATTAGTATGGAACAATGTGTAATTTGGAATTTTGAAATAACTTCTGTCTGTGAAATGGGTTTCTGAAACAAGGATGACGTCTAATTTGTGTTGTTCGATAAAAACTCGAACCTCATCGCTATGTTGAGATAAGCCGTTGGCATTCCAGAGAGCAATTTTGAGTAGAATATTCATTTTAGCCGAGCAACGACAGTGGTTAACAAATTAAGGAGAGAGCTAATTTGTTCTGCTTGTTTGTTCAAAATGCTTTCAAAACGTTTGAAAGATTGTAGAATTATATTAGATAAACTTTCTGAATCTTGAGTATTTTCATTTGGCTTAGGTTGTCTGGTATGAACTGTTTCATTTTTATTACGTGCAGCTTGCGCAAAGGTCACTCCTTCTGCAACTAAGCTATTCCTATGGGGCTGGTGGTTAAGGTTACTGGTAGAAGGGCTTTGTGGTACTGCGGGGCTGACGTCATGACTTACTTTTAAGGATTTTTCCCTAAGAGGAGGAAACTGTTTAGATTGAATTTCCTTATACACAGGGCAACCCTTGTAGCTAGCCGGGTGTTCGCCAAAACACAATACACATGTTGGGGGTGTTGATGGAGGCTTAGGGCATGCTCTTGTGTCGTGCTCCTGCGAGCATTTGACACAACGAAATGCGTTATGGCAATATGACTTAGTGTGTCCATAACGCTGGCAGCGTTTACACTGGGCAATTTCATTCTTTTTATTAGGGGGCTCAAATGAAACTTTTGCATTCAACAAATACTTGATTTGAAATATGTCCTTGTTATTAGCTTTAGGTTCTAAGTCAATAAAAAACAGGGACATAGGTTTCTTGGTGAATTTATTTCTGACATTAGTGAGGTGTCTTACCTGATGACCGCTATCTTCAATCGCGCTTTTCAAATCCTCAGTGCTTACAGAATAATGCATGTCTCTTAGAACAACTCTATACGCACGTTCCTGTTTTAATTGGTAAGTATGAAAGGACGCATTTAAGTCTCTTAAGCCTTTAACAATTAGTCTATAGTTGTTAGAGGATGAAGGGAATACTTTAATGTTGTCTTGATTAAGACACTTATATGAATAGCCAGACCTAGTTACCATTGAGTCTAGAGCTTTAATCATTGGAGCTACATTCGTAACACCAGAGAGGAAAATTGGAGGTGGCTTAGACTCACCTGAACCGGAAGCCAAGGTTTCGTGGTCCATTGAGCTGTCGAGCGCGGAGGATAAGGGTTCGAAGGAGTTCGTAAGCTCAATTGGTACATCAGAAGCCTGCCTGTTCCCTGCGTTTGTACCAACTCGATGCCGTTTAGGTTCTTGTCTTTCTGACGAAATTTCAGATTTTAGATTTCTCTTGCTATTTCTGTTTGAAACCGTTTGCCAGGGAGTATTTGAGGAACTTGGTGACTCGATGTCATCAGAGAGTTCTGACTGAGTCGTTGGTTCTATGGGTTTAAAGGAAGATTCATAGTCGTGATCGTGGTGATAGTCTGTTGTCATGGTAGCAAAACAAAAAACAAACAAATAACCTTACTAAAAATTAATTGAACGTGTTTTAGAGGAAAAAAGTCCTAAAGGAAAGGAAAACACTGACACAGAACTTTACATTATGAAGTTAATAACTTTACAGAAATACAAAACACAAACATAAAGAGATAAATCAATAAAACACGAAAATATATTAGTATTTCACAGAGAAAAATGAGAGCGTGTATGTTTGCTGCTATCCAACAGCTGACTCAGTAAACAAATCTAACTGAAATTCTTTCAAAATCCCTGACATGGGTACCTTTAAGACGGTCCCAGGGCTAAGCCCTGAAAGTTATCACGAAATTGAAGGTGTATAAACCTATTCCATGAAATTCTACATGTATCTACCAAGTTTCGTGGCCATCGGTCCAGCGGTGTCTGAGTTTATCAATGCTATATATATATATATATATACCAACATCCTCTTTTATACTTATAGATAATCATGTAGATTTCTATTCCTTTTGTTAAATTATTTTTGATGGACTAAAAATGGTGAATCAGCAAGAAGTATGAAAATCAAGAAGGAAAATTGTGAGAACCCGTGAACATTAAACACAATGTCTGAAAATGATGTGGTACTGGAGAATATTAATTTAGAATACATTGCCAATTGTTTATTGATTTATAATAATGATTATTAATTACAAAAGGTCCTCCATTTCATAAAATACCCCACTCCTTATTCCTAATCTATATATATAAAGGAGAAGGGGTTTTCTATCGGACAGCAAATCTCCAAAACTATAAGACCTGAAGAGTTGAAATTTGGCACATGTGCTCCCCTTGGGTCTTAGATGCACACTAAGAGACGGTTTTACAAAATTCCCAAAGGGTTTCGCCCAATGGTACTTCAAAGTTTTAATGTTAAATTATAGGGAGGATATAAGGTTGTCATGGCAACCTTAAAAAGTATGACAAATTAAATCCTAAAAAAAGACAGAGGAAGTTTTTATGTTTCCACGGGTGAAACCGTGTTGAGCAGCAGTCCTTCATATTTCTTGTTGGAGTGTAAACCCCTTCTTGAAGTACCACTTGGAAGTTGAAACAATTTTTTTAATAGAACTTCTTATTCGTGTGTCTCCGCCTTTAAAGAACTGATCAGGAATTTCTTTTAGACATAGGCAGTTTGAAGTGAATATATTCGTCTGGTATTGTTGAAATGAAATATATTGGTTTACTTTATTACGTTTTTTACACCCACTTTAAAAAATTATTTTATGTGACTGATTCTCTACAAAAGATTTATTTTCTACAACAGATTTAAATTTTATTTGTATCTTATATTTTAATATTAATAATCCACCAAGATATGAATGCTTTCATAAAGAAGTTGTTGTAAACTAAAAAAATAACCAAAAAATGTGATGACCAAATAACCAAATATCAAAGTGACAGAAGGTAGACATAAAGGTTTTTCTCAAGACAGTTGTTAACTCAAATAAAAATAATTTATGTAAACCATATGTTTGGTAAAATATAATTACATTTAAAATACAAGGGAACTAAAGTCCAGTGGGGCAAAGCACATTGAACTTAGGATTACAAAAATTATTCCATGACCTCTACAGATAATTCTCTTTAATTTGACACCTCAATCATCAAAATTATTGGTTCATAAATATGGGAGTTTTGCTGTACACAAGAAATTCCTTAGCGAATTAGTATAACAGATGTAAGCAATTGGATAAGAAACAAACTTTCCAAAACAAACAAAAATAAACAAAAACTAAATATAAAAGGAAAAATACGTTAAAAATCTAATAAAAACTGTTTAAACGGTGGATTAATTAAAGTACCTGGTGGACCGAGCCTTGCTCGGTGTTATTTCATGTTTACGAGTTCATCCAGTTACTATAAAATATTTCAATGTCATAAAATTGATAAATGGAAACATTTTTATTGCTCCATGGACTCTTCATCCCAATTCCTGTATTTTCCCTTTATGGCTGTAGATTCCAAACAGCTGTTATGATTACTTCATTTGTTTACACTTTTCTTGATTATTTTCGTTGCCATCACGGCAACCCATAAGGCCAACGTTAAAATTTTACAACTTTTAAATTAGTTTTATTACGTTGATAGATTTTCTCTGGCCAAGTAATCTGCATAAAAGACGTTTTTGAGTCATAAATTACTTATTTCCAGACTTAGAAGGAAATCCTCGGAGCCGTTTTTGAGATCGTTGTGCAAGCAAGCAAGCAAGCAAGCAAGCAAGTATACAAGAACGGACGATAACATTGCTCATATAAGAGTATAGGATTGATGAAATCTAACCTCAAAGATCCGCTGAATCTAATATGAAGTTTTTTCAAATTCTTTATTAACGGCCTAGGGTATACCCAAGAAAGGCCCACAACAAGTTACAATAATTATTACAATCAATTTTAATCACAAGTACCTGGTGGACCGAGCCTTGCTCGGTGTTATTTCATGTTTACCAGTTCATCCAGTTACTATAAAATATCTCAATGTCATAAAATGTATCAATATAAACCTTTTTTATTGCTCCATGGACTCTTCATCCCACCTGCTGTATTTTCCCTTGATAGCTGTAGATTCCAAACAGCTGTTATTATTACTTCATTTGTTTACACTTTCCTTGTTTATTTTCGTTGCTATCACGGCAACCCATAAGGCCAATGTTAAAATTTTACAACTTTAAAATTCGATTTATTACGTTATTAGATTTTCTCTGGCCAAGTAATCTGCGTAAAAGACGTTTTTGAGTCATATATTACTTATTTCCAGACTTTGAAAGAAATCCTCGGAGCCGTTTTTGAGATAAATGTGCAAGCATACAAGCAAGCACGCACGGCCGGACGATAACATTGCTCATATAAGAGTATAGGATTTCACAATGATCAAATTGAAATGTTGTTATTATTGTTCCTATGTGAAGCCGAACCACCTGCTTGTTGAATGAAAATTGAAAATTCAACAAAAGATCATCCATTCCACTTGCGTAGGAAAATGTATAAACTTCGACCCCGCCAAAACCCCTTAAAACTTTGAAAAAAAACGTTCTTAGCGAATGCTTACGCCCTTAAGATCGTCCATGCAAAGGTCCAAGGTTCTAAGTCAAGTAGTTTGGGCTGCGCAGTGATAGGTGAAGGGGAGGGGGAGGTGATTGCCGTGTGGGGTATTGGACAAATATAAAAAGATGGACTTTGATTTACAAGAAAGATGTTTTCAGGAATCCTCAAAAACCGCAGGTCTGCTGCGACTGGAGTTATTCCATTGCTGCCCCCCGCAGGAGGTATTTCTATTTGGGCTCCCTGTACTATATATGTGAGCAGATTCAGCGCTCCGCCGATAAAGGCCTCAAGGGTGCCACTGCCCTGGGAAGGCTTATGCCCAATATCGTTGAATCTGCTCGCACGCATGGTATATAGTGGCCTTTAAGCAGGAATATAAATATCTCCGTCGCATCAGATCTTGCGTACTTCGAGAATCCTAAAGCAGTTTTCTGTTTCATGAAAGTATATTATGTAAAACGTAGAAATTTCCTTGATTTAATGTCAAAGAAATTCTAAGGTTTTTAGGGTCTATCTTGAACATAAAAATGCCCCCGTTGCAGCAGACCCCCAGACTATGTGCATGACCTTATTTTATTTCTTCCATAAGAATAACATGGGGAATGAGTATGCAGGTCTGCTGCAACAGTCATGCGAAAATTTGGTGGTTTTAAAACAATATCAGGTGAATATGAACCAAAAAAGCCACATACCAAGTTTTATCATGACTAGTGGCTTGAAGGGGCCAAAAGCCCCTAATGAGGGAAAATTCAAACAATCTTTACTTATTATAGTACAATATTCCTTCAAAGTAAATCTGAATCTACCTGATATTGATATCTAGCCTACAACATGGTTTTCAATCAAGTATCAGCATCATGTGTTTTATGTAAACAAAGCAGACGTTTTTTTAGATTCCAATGCATTTTAAATGGCAGATATTTTACGTTATTTCTCGTTTCCTGGTGACTTTCAAGCAATTTTATTATTTTTCCCGCCGTCACGGAATAGAGACCTTTAATTTGGGCCCTCTCCCATCTTTCTACGACTTGCCAGACGCCCACAATTTTGACGCAAAGAATCGCCTTACGAAATTAAATATATGATATGTTGAGTAATAACCGAGATGTAGAATTTTTCTATAGGGACAATGTACTGTGTTTTCAGCTTTAATATAGTTTGAATCGTGTTTTTTGCTTCTGGGAGCTCCAAAATTAAAAGTTATCATAGTCTCGGGCTTATGTCTTGCCGTGAGACCTATGGTAATAGTTTATTCCTTTAAGAAAATTCGCTAATACCATCAATGAAATTCGCTAAAAGACAAAGGCAAAGTCTTTTTTTCCTAATGATGTAGATCAAATAAATAGTTTAAATTAGCTCTTTCAATAACAGCTGTTACAGCTAGGGAAGACAGGCTAACCCTGACTAAAGTTAATTCAAAATAATTAATTAATCTACTATATATTTGTCAAATACCACTCAGTGGAAACATCGTACAGCCCAAACTACTTGACCTAGAACCTTGAAACTTTGCATGGATGTTCCTCTTAGGGCGTAGACATCCGCTAAGAACGGATTTTACAAAATTCGTAGTATAAAGGGGTTTTTGGCGAGTCCGAAGTTTTCAAATTTTCCCATTTAAAAGTATGTTGGACGATTTTTGTTTACATTTTTAATGTTCATAAAACAATCAGCTGGTAGTTAGCTTCGGAATTGTATACGTTGATACAGATGATAATAAATTGATTTCTTTGATCATGGCTTCATTGATTTTTGTTGATTTGTTTCAAGGACATAATTATGTACTATATAAAAGTTACATTTAGTTTAGATCAAATCCACCATTAATTAGCTAAGTGGCACCATCTATATTTCGGTAGCGGGAGTTACGCAGTTTTAAACGTGAAGAGCATACTGCCTTTTGTGGCTGAGACTAAATCCCGGTAAGATGGAAAGAGAAAAGAACAGTGGTTTTTCAGTCACAAATAGAATTTACTGAAATGATATGATTCTTTGATCTACTTATGTAAAAATTTATAAATTATACAAATCCCTGATTGTAAGTTATATTTATACTATCTTTTCTACCGTATTTTTGTCAAATATCACTGACCTATCCTATGTACAGCCAAAACTACTTAACCTAGAACCTTGAAAATTTGCATGGACGTTCCTTACAGAGTGTTGACATTCACCAAGAACGGATTTTTTTAATTCGAGGTTTTTAGAGGTTTTTCGTGGAGCTAAAGCTTTGAAAATGCCCCATTTTAATGTAATGGATGATCTTTTGTTTAAATTTCAAATTTTATTAAATCAAGCATATTAGCTTAACAAACGGATACGTTGTTACAGCTGATTTATAATTTGATTCCTTTGTAAGTTATATTTATACTATCTTTTCTACCGTATTTTTGTCAAATATCACTGACCTATCCTATGTACAGCCAAAACTACTTAACCTAGAACCTTGAAAATTTGCATGGACGTTCCTTACAGAGTGTTGACATTCACCAAGAACGGATTTTTTTAATTCGAGGTTTTTAGAGGTTTTTCGTGGAGCTAAAGCTTTGAAAATGCCCCATTTTAATGTAATGGATGATCTTTTGTTTAAATTTCAAATTTTATTAAATCAAGCATATTAGCTTAACAAACGGATACGTTGTTACAGCTGATTTATAATTTGATTCCTTTTATCATGGTTTTGTGGTTGTTTTGATGATTTTGTTAGGTTATTCGTACTATATAAAAGTTACATTTGGTTTAGTTTCGTACCTTATACGTTCAATCATAAGCTCATTATGTGGTACCATCTTTTTAGGCAGCGGGAGCTATAGTTATTTCCTTAGGCCGTCCTTCATGTTTTTAATTACAATCATGCCAGTTACAATAATTTGGCAAATTCCTTTTTCATCTAATTCGACGGTGTCCCGGCTTTTCACGGAAAAATAAATGCTGCAATCAGTGGTTGATCTTAAATTATTCCTACCCGTCCATATTTTAAGTTAAAAACTAAGTGAATCGAGTTTGAAATACTGCCCACGGATAGCACCATAACTGTTTCGAACATTCAGCCCTTTACTGTGCTTAATTGATGCCCTACTAGGCAATCCAGGGACGTAATGGTAAATCTACAAGGAAGTACCTTAAAATTGACACATTTGGTGTTAAAATCAGTCCGGCCGTTTTCGAGTTATAACGGTGAAAAGAAAACCTTCACTACTGTGGTATCCTACATCCTACTGTGGTATCTACATTTTATCCTACATTCCGCCATCAAACAAACATATCTCTACATGACATATTCCTTGATATAAATATTTTCTCTAGATTCTTCATATCAAGGTTAGACAATAATTTTTATCGTGAGCGAAGCCACGGGTTCTGCTAGTGGGGAAATAAATCGTTTTGATTATTTCCCCCTCCACTGCCACCTCTCATCGTCAATCACCTGATTGATTCAAATTCTGTATCGGATGTCATTGTTTTGTTTACATCAAAGCGTTGTCGATTATTATTGTTTTTGTTGTGTTTAACCTTTTTGCAAAAATGGTTACAGCGTTGTTTTTACTTTATATATTTTTTATTATAACCAGATACTGAAAAAATGACTACAAGAAAACTTAATATTATAAGTCAGACAAAGTGAGATTTTTTATGTTTACAAATACTTTAAAAAAAATTTATACAAATGTGCCGACTTAGACAGTGTGGAGAGTGTCCACGAAACGCAAAAAGTGAGCTGAGACTTGTGTTCCTCTCCGAACTGTACAAGAGTGACGGGAGAAGCAAACAAGACTCAAGATATCGACGCTGAAATAAGTGATAATGGCACTCTTGTCATTCCAGACTAATTTATATAGTTTTCCTCACTTCAAAGGAAAAAATGTCACAAGAAGTGGATCATTAATCTTGACCAGTTTTACAAGGATGTAGTGCTGCGGGCCATTTTGGAGTTTTATTGGGGCGGGGCATTTTGGACTTGTAAAAAAAATAATAAGTAGAATATATTGGCTTTGGTGGGAGCATATGTTTCCACTGGAACAATTCAAATTCCACTACAAAACATGCATGACGATGCCCTTAAATTCCTCAAGGACTCAAGGAACATAGCGTTATCGTTGCTCCCCGTGTTGCGTTCTTAAGATAAATGCACGACTTGGGTTAAGAAGAAAACCGTGCCCAATAATCTATTTAAGTCGAGACATGGGTTAACCAAGACACCCATTTGGGGGGGTTGCGTTAACACAAGACTTTCCTTGTTCCTTTTGTTTATTTTAATAACCTCATTTAGATGTTTATTGGCCCATTTTAACAGATTGTACTATTTCGACCTTTCCTAATGTAAACTTCTAGTTTGTTCAAGCGTAAAAGATTCTGAAACTATTTATGCTATACTGCATGTATTTCTTAAATAATTTTATTGAGATAGTTTTGTAAATACATTTTCGACACTAAGTTAGGCCTACTCATATTTAGTTGCCTTATTTATCCTTTGAAGGTTCTGACCTTTAACGGAAATATTTAGTCCTGATTATGCTTTGCAAATTATAATTTGAATTTTGAATATTATAAGATTTCCTTACAACATAATGTTGTCTATTTATAAGTTTGATATCCGAGGATATGAAGATATTTTGTAAAAATAAAACAATGTGATTTACACATTTAAATGAATGAATGCATATTTGCAAACTATTAATTAGGTACGGGCTCTAAAAAAGTTTCAAAACATGATAATGATAATGATGATTTATTCCAGCAATGTATTACAATCTTACATCAGTTGATTTCCTATGGAAATATCTGACCACAGCTGCAAGTATTTGTGGCCAGAGATAACAATACGATTACAAAAATAACAGAATTTGAGTCCAGATATCAGGGTTGATTTCATTGAGCCGCGCACTGTGACGCCTGCAACAGTCACTGCTGATTACAAACTAGCACTACACTACCTAAATAAAACCAGTTTAGTTTTAAATATATAACTAACAAAATTAAAACAATTCTTGATTTACTTTAAACAAGGTTAAGCTTAAACAAAATCTTAGAACAAAAATTAAAAACACGTAACTTCTTTATTTATATATATATCTTTTTTATTAAAACACTTCTAAGTTTCCTAGCGAAAATAACCATTTTTTTACATTTAAACAGAACTTCATTAAATTTGATGACTCTTTTACATTAATCGGTAATTTATTGAAGAAATTTGGTCCGCTATAGACAAAAGATTGCTTAAACAAAGTTTTATGGACCTTTGGTGTTCTGAAAATTCTGCTATTTATGTTTCGGGTTGTATGCAAAAGATCAGTAGTACCCGTGTTACCACTTCTTTTATAAAACAGCTTTAAAACTTTATACATATATAAATATTGCAGAGGCAGAATCTTTAATTCAGCAAACAGTGGAAAGGAACTATCGCGCATTCGTTTCTTTAAAATAATTCTTAAAAAGTGATTTTGAAGTACCCTTAGTTTTTTAATCAGATACTTGAAAGCTCCGCCCCAACAAATAAGTCCGTATTGAATTCTAGAATCAACCAATGCAAAGTACAATGATCTCAACAGCTGAACAGAACAAAAGTTTCTCAAAAATTAAAACTTCCTAATAGATAATTTTAACTTACTGTTCAACAGCGATATGTGCTTTTCCCAGTTTAACCTTTCGTCTAGCGTTACTCCTAGATATTTGAAATACTTTTCCTTGCCAATTGCTTCACAATTACAGTCTAAACTACAAGTGTCCGGAAGGTGAAATTTTAGATCGGATGAGAAATCAAAACCTTTAAAATCAAAATTGACGTATTTGGTTTTTTTACATTTATCTGCATTTTATTTTTTAAACACCAACTTTTAATAGTTCGGAGATCGTCAACCAAAAACTGAGTTAAAGCTTGGATCGATTTATGTTGATAAAACAAAGCAACGTCATCTGCAAAGGCGCTCGGCTTCCCATTAAGATTCAGTCAGCAAATCATTAATAAAAATCAGAAAAAGCGTCGCTGAGCTCACCGATCCTTGCGGAACACCCCTTTTGACCGGTAAAGCTGAACTTATACTTCCGCCTATGCGTACTCGTTGCTCACGCCCAGAAAGAAAACTTCGAAACCAGCAAAGCGCGACTCCCCTTACTCCTGCAGCTTCCAATTTACGAAATAAAATCCCATGATCAACAAGACCGAACGCCTTTTTGAAATCTATAAATAACCCAGTCGACTTATTTCCAACGTTCATACTTGTATAAATCATATCAGTAACGCTAACTAGGGCATCCTCTGTAGATATTCCCTTCCTAAACCCGTATTGATTTTCACTAAAAAAAATTTATATTGTTGAGATATTTTATAAATCTTACCTTCATAATCTTTTCGAAAATCTTTGAAAATACAGATAACAAACTAATTGGACGTAGGTTGTCTAATTTGAAATAAGAACTATTTTTTAAAATCGGAACCACAATGCTTACTTTGAGTCTTTCGGGAAATACTCCTGTACAAAAACTTAAATTAACGATATGCGCTAAAACTGGCGAAATCAATTCAGAAATGTATTTGATGAGTGATGTATTAATATGACCAGATGACTTTTTGTTTTTTAAGCTTTTTTTACTTCATTTACTTCCGCCGCTGTTGTTGGCGCGACAAAAAAAGACGTGACTATTGCAAAGATTAAACGGGCCCTCTGTAATATCTTCGTCCTGACCTTGGTCAGTTTGTAAGTTAGAAAAATATTTGTTTACTTCCTCCACGATAACGTTCGGGTCGGTAATTAGGTCACCGTTATCTAACTCAATTCTCTCAATATTCTTATCTCTACACATACCGGTCAAATTATTTATTATTCTCCACTGGCGTGCAGAATCACCTTGACAATCTAAAAGCTGTTTTGAATAGAATACATTTTTTGCTTTTGCAACGTCTTCCTTTAAGTTATTACAGAAGCAATGATAGAAATGTGAGAAATTTCTGTCGTAAGGCCTCTTTTTAAATTCTTTGTACAGCAATTTCTTTCTTTCTAGTTTTGAGAGTAACTTATTATTAATCCAAGGACTAATTACTTTGGCTCTAGCCAATTTACTATTTTGACTGACAATAGTTTTACAGCTGTTTATTTCATTGCTTAAACTATCATGAAAGCTATTAAAACAAATATTTACATCACTTAATTGTAATAAATCATTAAACTTACATGCTCTAGCTTTTCTCTTAATAATTCATAATCTATATTAACTTTAACACAATTATTTTTTAAGAAATTTACATGAGCTAAATTTATGTTACTCGTTGTATTAATTTTCAAGCCTAATAAACAATGATCAGTTAAATTAAAGTTAAAAATTGTTGCTTGAAGCAATGATAAATTTCTATGCCTTATAAATATGTGATCCAAGCACGTTTTTTGGTGAGTTGGTGCATCAATAAATTGAGTAAAACCAAGGCCACTAAGCATTGATAAATAGTTTTCAGTTATTTGCAATCCATCTAACAAATCAATATTTGTGTCACCTACCAGTACAGTGTTATTAGCCAAGTTAGAAAACATAACAGTAAACTCATCAATAAAACTTTTTATCGTGACTAAGTAGCCTATACACACAAATAATATTAAAAAACACCTTATCAAATTCAATTCTTAAAACTAACACGTCCGCAGTTTCCATTCTAACATTTAAATTTGACACGCTTATGCTTTTATCATCAACTACATAATAAACTACTCCACCAGCTCTGTAACTATCGTTACAACAATAATGAGCTGTGTATCCCTCAATGTTATATAAATCTACTTCGTCAGTGTTGATCCATGTTTCTCTAAGGACTATTATATTTATTTTGTTTACAATCTGGTTAATTTCTAGTAAGAAGTTATTGTAGTTCTTCCTTATACTTCTAATGTTTGCGTAAATTAAGTTCAAGCTTCCCTTATCTGGGGCGTTAAAAAAACTGTCAAAAGAACTTGAATATTTGGATGATAGTGTATTGGTCTCCATATACTATTAAGGATATTTAATTGATTTTACTTAATTATGTAATTGTTAAATAACTTCTGGCTGCAATCTTTTAATACTAAAACTTAAACAATAAACCTGCATTCTAGCTTATTTTATAGATGCTCACTTACAAAATTATTTCAAACTGTAGATGTCCTCGTAGGTTATGATTCTCTTGACAGCCTCTCCCTCACCTTTCCTGACAAAAAATTTACTATCACGGCACCAGACAAAGGAGTACCCGATTTCTTTGCACTTTTTCTTCAGCTCAGCGAGGAACTTCTTATTCTCAGGCGATAAGTGATCGTTGATGTAGATTCGCTGAGCCGGAAACCTCTGGTTAACTTCCCGTGCCACCAGCGTCTTCTTCTGACGATATTTGCTGATCCACTCCTCTCTCCTCGCCCTGTTGGTGAACTGGACGATCAGCGCAGGACCTCGGTTGGTGTTGTAGGCAGGTACCCGATGAGCGATGCTGATCTCGCCGCTCTGCACCTCGACCCCGATAGCTGCACCCACATCTCTCACCAAATCCATGACGTTCTCCTGCTTTGTAGATGGTAGACCGTTGATTTCAATATTATTAACCCTAGAATATTGCTCCAAGCTTCTTACTCTTTCTCTCAGGTCCTTCACCTCCTTGCTTAATAGCTGATTTTCCTTTCTCATCACCTCGTGCTCTTTTTTCATTGCAGCACACTGATTTACTAGTTGCTCCATTTTTTTATCAGATGCGTCAATTTTATCAGATATAAACTGAACAGAGTTAAACAGCTCGGACATCTCGGCTTTAAAGGAGTTAATTTCAGAAAATATTTCTTTTTTAAAACCTTCCATTACCTGGAGTAAGAATTCCTTAGTTAGCACATTTGGGTTTGCTGTTCCCGATTTTGTACTGTTCTGCGAGGAATTAGCTCTACACTCTTTACACTTATAATCCTTGTTTAACCTAGTTTTTCTCAAATCATTGTCACCTTTAATGCACTCTTGATGAAACACGTATAGCCACACGAACCCGCACACTTTACATCATTTTCGTCACTTGAATCATTTCTACAGACGCCACAGATTGCCATAGTCGATTAAATTTTACAAATAATCACGATAAATGTTCAAAAAACACGCACGACACGCACGTGTACTTAACGACCTTGAACTTGCAGCTCGTAGCGGACGGCACAGCGGAGCTCTTATCGGCTCGGCGGACTGAGCTGGACTGAACAGGCCTGAGCTGGACATCATAAACAGGCCTGATTATTTTCACTGAAGATTAAAGATATAGTAGATGCCATAGCTTAATAAAATATTGATTGACATGAGGCATTTCATACTTATTGTGTTTTATATTCAACACCTATCAAAAGTGTCTTTTGTCATTCCAAATAAAACGTTAACAATTAGGCTGCATGATATGTACCTAGAACTTGCTTTGATAATCAAACATTCCCTCAGTTAATTCAATCCAAACCTAGTAGATCATGGCATATTTTCGTGCAGGTTTAGGTTGTTGGAATTTCCATTTGCCTAAACAACATATAATTTAGTGCATTATTTCATTACTTTTTAGCGTGGCAGAAACCAGACATGAAATGTTGGGCTAAAATTCCAGTTATTACATTTAATTTGGCGGATTCAACACATTCCCAAAATTCGTTATTCTTGCAGTTGAATTTTAATTAGGTTCATAATAATTATCGTAAACATTAAATAGTTTTGGAAATTTTAATGCCACATTTGTTTCATGTAAATCAAAACCTCCGACAAATCTGATGATTGTTTACGTTATTCTGCTGCCTGCTGACTCGCAGACGAAAATGACAGCTACGTGTTGACTAGGAAGGAAAGAGGAAAGTACGGGTAACACATAAGACCTGTGTTTGGACATAAGGGGTAGTCGTTAATTTGACCGCCTATTAATTTTGAATGGACTCTAGAAAATAAATCTCTATACCTCTGGACAGCCTTACTGGCGGGTGGCGAAAATTGTAATCTCCCAAAATGCCTGCTAAATAAACACATGTTTTGGTAGAACTGTCAAAACTTTGTTTACGTTTCACCTCATTTACACTACAAAAGAATGCCCTGCAATATTTCACCGAGATATTTCTTACGCAATTAAAATTTCTGGAAAATATTTGCGCAATGCATCAGCTGGTCTTTTAGTTCTGCAACCTTTCATCTTAAAATGATTTGTTTACATTTAAGAATGTGTTTCCACACTTTTGTCGTTGTACTTCATGAATTGTGTTGAGCTTGTAAGCATTTAACATTAGTTGCACTTGCGGTTGCAGCAAAATATTTTCTTGTGCAAAGTACCTCTACATAAACAAATGACCATGTGATTTATAACCAAAACATTGCAGATAATAAACACTAATTACGACAACAGCGCACTCACTCACCCGCCAGTAAGGCTGTCCAGAGCTATAGTCAGTGATTTATTTTATGTTCTATTCCTGATAGCTGGTTTGACATTCTACTAAATGGCTTGCTTTTTACATCTGTTTAAATATAAACATTTCATCAATTTTTGTATTCTGCCATAAGAATAATACAAGGGTCCATGGCGGATTCCGAGGGTCAGATCAGGATGAAAACCATTTATTTGTCCTATTTTATGCCTAAAGAATGAGTGTACAGAATTTCAGCCTTCTAAGTGTATGGGAAATAGGAGAATTAGTGATGAGTGAGTGAGCGAGTCAGCTAGGGCTTTGCCTTTTATAGGTATAGATTACTACAGGCATTATTTTTCCTAGCCTAAGATTTTTCATTTTTATATAGGGTTTTTGGTCATAAGGAATCGATTGGAAGTGGCCACAAAACTGCGGAATAATCCGGTTTCCGTTTTAAAACCCTTCAAAGAGCCCATTTCATCGCTGGGACATTTTAAACCAAAACAGCTGATTGATATGTTCAAGTTGTTTTTATTTTATCCTCGGATCCTTTTAAGCTCGGACTCCTGTTACTTTAAATTAAACAATCTACATATAAATTATTCAAGAAATAAGAAATACGGTTTCTTCGAACTCCAATGCATAAATCTTCGAACTACAATGTATAAATCTTCGTACTACATTTCATGTTAATTGAAACAAGATTTGAAATTACTCTTTATCTACTAAATATACAGTTTGTGGCATTGCGTTAAGTTTAACATTGCCATTCGAGTCCTCGTCATTTACATAATTTGTCCCAAGCTTACCATTATATGTAGGCGGCATAATATTTGTGATTATAAACGTAGGACATAAGTATTGGATGTCGTATCAATGTTTATGCAACGTTGCAAACCACATATTAAAAAAGGTCACTAACTTCCATTGAAACAATTTAAAGTTTGCTCAATGTCAAATTTAGGGTAAGTTTGACCGTCTGCCACTTTGACTCAGCCATCCTTTCGAGCTTTAAATTACGAAATCTCATTACACTCAAAGAGACATTTTTTAATTTAAAACCACGATTGTTTTAAATATGTTTCGTGTTTAAAGTGAGCCATATCCCTCAGGAGGTATACGGGGTTAGGCAAACGTGTGGATACCCCCTCCCGTAACTTTTTAACGTGTCTTAGTAGGAAAACCAAACTCAGCATATCTTCACAGCATAAGATACTGCACTTTTTGATGAGAGTCCCATTTTTGCCCCCATCCCCAAAATGGGGAACTTTGGGGGCAGCCTCAAATTTTCAAAAGTAAACCCCTATTGAATGACCCCTCATTTTAAAGGGTTTGTCAAAAGAAATACAAAAGCACAAACCAGAGGTCAATATCAACCCCGTAACCAGAATGGCAGTCATTTCAAAATTTGGGATGAATGTCAAGCTCAAGTGTGGATAACCCCGTCCTTAACTACTAGAGTCCATTCAAAATTAATAGGCGGTCGAATTAACGACTACCCCCACAGGTCAATATATTACCCCTACTTTCCTCTTTTTCTTTCTTGTCAACCCGTAGCTGTCATTTTCGTCTGCAAGTCGGCAGGCAGCAGAATAACGTAAATAAATAGTCAGATTTATCAGAGGTTTTGATTTATATGAGACAAATGTATCATTAAAATCTCGAAAACTGTTTAATGTTTACGATAATTATTATAAACCTAATTCAAATGAAACTGCCAGGATAACAAATTTTGGGAATGTGTTTGATCGCTTTCCCGTCCGTCAAATTAAGTGCAATAGCTGGATTTTTAGGCCAACATCTTAATTATGTCTAGTTTCTGCCATGCTAAAAAGTAATGAATTGAATTGTACGTTGCTTAGGCAAATGGAAATTCCAACTTACAAAAAAAATGCCATCAAAATCAAAATAAGACCATGGCATCAAAATATGCCATGATTTACTAGGTTTGGATTGAACTAAGGGAATTGTTGATTATCAAAGCAATTTCTAGGTACTTATCAGCCTAATTTTTAACGATTTATTTGGAGTGACAAAAGGCATTTCTTAGGTGTTGAATATAAAACACAAAAAGTATTAAATGCCTCATGTCAATCAACATTCTGTTAAGCTATGACCTCTACTATTTTTTAATCATCAGTGAAAATAATCAGGCCCTTTTGATTATTTATGATGTTTAGAAACTTTTCTAGAGCCCGTAAGTAATTAATATATATATTTCCAATCATGCAATCATTCAATTAAATGTGTGAACAACATTGTTTTATTTTTACAAAATATCTTCATATCCTTGGATATTAAACGTATTCAAAGACAACATTATGTTACAAGGAATTCATATAATATTAATTCTATTTTGCAAAGCATTATCAGGGCTAAATATTTCTGTAAGAGGTCAGAACCTTCAAAAGGATAAATAAGGCAACTAAATATGAGCTGTACAGTGTCGAAAATGTATTTACAAAACTGTCTTAACTAAATTATTAAAGAAATACAGTATAACATAAATAGTTTCAGAATCTTTTACACTAGGATGGAAACTAGAATTTTTATTGAGGAAAGTTCAAAAAATACAATATGTTTAAATGGGCCAGTACACATCTAAATGAGGTTATTAAAATAAACAATACAACCGTCGCAGCAGACCTGCGTACTCAGCGAATTTCCATTCGTCCAAAGATGTAATATTTTTTTAAATTCTTTATATGGACACATAGGCCCTATTTATTGGAATTTATTTTAATGATGAATTTATGTGTGGTATTATTATTTTTTTATTTTACATATTTTTGTTTAATATTAAAAATCTTACACATTAAAAAACTTTTGTAAAACTAATGACACTGACCCTGACCGTTACTGGACCGGTTTACATGTGGATTGTACCAAAACAAAGGTTGTTGGTCTTATATGTGCAGTCTTTATTTGTATTTTGAAATTATATATACTAATTGGGTCAAAAAAATAAACTTTTCTGATGGAGATTTAACATTGGGGAAGAAATGTTAAGTCTGTGACTGCGAGCCTGACCATACTACTGGACCGATTGAAACGCAGGTTGTATACCAAAACAAAAGTTATTAGTCCTATATGTGCGGGTTTTATTTGTATTTTGAAAGTATATATTTTTCTTATGGAGATTTAACATGGGGGAAGACTATTAAAGTTTATGACAGCGAGCCTGGCCATCCTAATGGACTGATTCACATGCAGGTTTTACGAAAATAAAGATTTATTGATCCTTTATAACTTAAAGCGGTCCAGTATAATAAAGGTTATTTATTGGTCCTTAGCGTTATTGTTGTGCACGTTTTATATGTATTTTGAAAATTTTATGTTAATTAAATATTAAAAAAACTTTTCTTAAGGAGATTTTAAGGGAACAAAATTTTAAGCTTATGACAGCGAGCTTGCTGACCATATTAATGGACCGATTTAAAAATAGGTTGTACTAAAACAAAGGTTATCGGTCCTTTACGTGCAGGTTTCATTTATATTTTGGAAGTATTTATGTTAATTGGGTCATAAATAGAAATAAATTTTTTCTATTGGAGATTTAACATGGAGGAAGACTATTAAAGTTTATGACAGCGAGCCTGGCCATACTACTGGACTGATTCACATGCAGGTTGTACCAAAATAAAGATTGTTTGTCCTATATGTGCAGGTTTTATTTGTATTTTGAAAATGTTATGTTAATTAAATAAAAATAAAAATAAAACTTTTCTTAAGGACTTTTAACATTGGGACAAAATTCTAAGCTTATGACAGAGAGCTTGATGACCATACTAATGGAACAATGGAACAATTTGAACGCAGGTTGCACCATAACAAAGGTTATCGGTCTTATATGTGCAGTATTTATTTGTATTTGGCCTGTAGTATTTTCACTGTAGTGTGGCCTTGGTTGGACCAGTAAAAAGGTTATCGGTCATATATGTACAAAAATTTCTTAGAGTTGATGCAAGTAGTTTGTCTTGGTAACATACTAGAATAAAACTCCCATCCAATAAATGATTAATATTTACAAAAAAGGCACAGCAAGCAAACTTCTTCTTCATAAAAATTTAATGATATAACTAAGCAATAATGTCAAAACTTTATTAACATTTTAACATTAATTTTACAATTTTACAGTAAATCTTATTAAAAGAATGATTTTGATTCGTTATAAGTCATTTTTCATTCACCATATTCCAAAATTTCAAACACAATTTGATATTTAATTGTACTATTTTTAAGCTATCCTTAAGCTATTAACTATTACACTTTGCAGTATAATATGCAAATTGACGCTATACCAGCATTCATTGGTGAAATGAACACCAAACTGTATAACTTCCTTGGCTATGAACAAATTACTTACATTTCATTTTCCTTAATGTCTGTCTCTTTCCTCTATCAAGTCTGATGTCAGCTGAGCAGCTGTTCTATAGTTTCTACTTATTTGTGTTTGTGTTTGTATGTATAGGTTATGTTTTTGTGAGTCAATGCTGATAAACAGTCTAAGTGGTATAAAATTGAATTAAATGATTAAAGTATATGTTATTTAAAATATGTATACCCAGAAAAATGTAGCCTAATCAAATGAATAGATGAGATGTAATCATATAGAGGTTATGATTGAAGTGGGTGATTTTTAGATCTCTTAAATCTTTTTATGTTACATTAGCAAACTAAAGTAATAAGGTTTGTAAATTGTTATATTTTTGTAATAAAAACCTAATCAAATATGTTATTAGTAATGGTTTATATTTAGGTTTTTTGAGGATATATTACATTAAGTTTAGGCTAATAAAATAGTAACTTAACATGTTCAGTCTGACAGAAGTCAAGCCGTGACCCTGATGTGCGCCACCGGTGGCACACTACAAACTTTCCAAAACTCCGACAAGTACCAATGGTGACGCACTGTTCCCATTTGATTCTTCAATGCATTTTCACAGTGCTTTCGGAGCTTTGCTGGGTTATATTAGGCTATTAGGTGTGTTCGTATTTTAGGGTTGTATAGACACACCTTGGCCACTGATGGCGCTTGTAAAAACTTAAAAAAAATAAATAAATGTGATTAAGATGAAGATTAAGGTGATGTAATAATGACAAAAATGGTGGAAGGGCTCGTCAGAAGACCCAGTAAGTGGTTTACTCGTACGGAGGTTGCAATAACTAACAGTGAATCGTTTGCCACTTCACCGTGTGCCGTGCAATCAGCGAATCATGCGTGTACCACCGCACGTAGGCCCATGGTGATTTCAGTATGCCCACGGACAACGTGTGCCACCGGTAATATACTATCAAAATTTATGAGTTTCTCTAAAATTAGCTACTTTAGGTAGTATTAAAAAAGGTAAAATCAACAAAAATTTTAAAGATTTTATTAAAATTATGACTTAAGTTCCTTTCGCCTTACTGTAGGCCTATATTGCAACGTACTTTTATTCAGTTCAAAAATTCTGACGTTTACCACCACGTCGGGCTGAACTTGTTCAATAAACTTAGTATCACTTGATTGTATTGAATTAGGCCTATCAAGTTAAATTTTACTTTTCAGACATTACATGGGTGTTATTCACCAATGGTAGGCCAAACTTAGTTGGTGAATTTTTCTTAAAATCAAGTGATAGATAAAAATCAGATTTTTAAATTTTAATAAATTAGGCTTCATTGCTTATTTTATAACAATTTAAATGTAACTACACAATGAGGAAATGTTTACCAATAATGTAAATCTCACAAGTACTTATATTTAAATGCATCCTTGCTCAATTTGATTACGGTATTTATTTCTAACTTAAAAACTTAAACTTTTTAACAGATTGAGACGAAATTGTCTTCGAAAACAAAATGTTTTTCATCTAACCGCTGCTACAAGAACTACACTTTTATATCATATTGTAAATTAAATATTGAATAAATATATTGATAAAAAAATAGATAGACCAGGTAATGTTAAATTTTCAATCCAAAACATTTGATCACATGTTACAAAAATTAGCACATTCTGGTAGCTGTAGAATTTTGTTAGGCCTCCCTCTTTTTCACTCCTAGTTTCGATGTTTTAACTCCTTCCCTATGTCACAAACAACCGGTTACTCGTGCCAGCCATTGCCCAGAATGCAGCGGCTGTAATCAACGATCAGTCCCGGGTGCGTTTTGCGTACTTTGGCCAGTTGTAATGCGATCGCTATGAGTTTTATATCCCCGAGTTCTTATTTTTCAAAGAATACAATCTTATTCTTAACTCTACATGAGTAACCAGTTACTCGTGCTGCTCTATAGTTATTTATGGAACATTAAATTTAGTTTTTTATTGTTATTATTCCATAACACGAAATATACACATTTTAGCGAATTTCCCCTATAGGGAAGAAGCTATTACCGTAGGTCTCATGGTAAGACTTAAGTGCGGGACCATCATAACTTTTCATTTTGGTGCCCCCAGATACCAAAAACACCATTCGTTCAAATTTGTAGATATATATATATCTATATATATATATATATCTATATATATATATATATATATATATATATATATATATATATATATATATATATATATATATATGTGTCTGTAAGCACGATAGCGCTCGCAAAAATGGTCCGATCGGAATGAAATTTGGCACAGGTGTGTAAAGTAGTAATTATTCGGATGAGTTCGAAAACCAGCCCGATCGGACCATTGGAAGGGGGGGTAAAGGGGGATAAACCCCCCCAAAAATGGGCTTTTTGGGGTTTTCACATAGAAAAATAAAAATGATCCAATTTTGTTAGCACCATTGAATTCAGCTCGAAAAAACAAACAATTCAGTATTTTGAATCACTGCTCTATGTCCACTGGTTACCGAGATATTGAAAATGGTAAACACAGTACGTTGTCTCAATGTTAACCTTATGGGAAATAAGTAAAATTCTGTATCTCGGTTATTTCTCAACATATCTTGATAAAACTTGGTATATGGCTTCTTCTAGTTCAAATCTACTAAATATTGAATTAAAACCAACCAGTTTAAACATACCTGTAGCAGCAAACCTGCATACTCATTCCCCATGTTATTCTTATGGAGCTTACAAAAATACGTCAAATCTCGCTATGTTGGATTGAAATATGTTGTTTTGCACTTGAAATTCGCTTAGTATGCAGGTCTGCTGCAACGGGGGTATTTTTAAATCCTTTTGTCATATAAATATGTTATTAGCATTCCTAGTATAATTTACTATTGAATTTGTAAATTTTTATAACCTGTACAATCAAATATGGTTATTAGTTTTTTTTTTATTTCTTCGTTGGGTCACTTCAGAAACGAATCCTGATCTGCAGAATGATAACAAGGTCGTCTTAGTTTCTGTGATGGTAACTAGAGTGCAAGAGCTTCACCCTCAGCTGATATATCGCACGGGAAATGTTGGCTTTGCCACATGTAATCTGTTACTCTTGACGCACTGGAATAAAGATCAGAGTATAATTCTACCGCAGCGAAGTAGTTAAAAATATAATCCCTTTTGTAACCCTGTACCATATTTTAGCCTGATAAAAGCAAAAAATGGTCCATTTCAGGGATAAAAATCTTTAGCGTGAAATCACACTCCTGGCGAAATCTCTAGTGACGAGTGCCAAACTAATTTCATGAGTGCTCAGTTTCTGGTTCTAAAACATCTGTATGAATGCGCAGTCTCCTTTTAGTATTAAAGTCAATGTTAAAAATAATTTTGTGGTACAGTTTTTGCATTACATCTGGCTACCTATGGCTGATTTAGCTGTTTGTAAGGCGAGGGGGAAGAGGGGTACTTTTCAGAAATCAATGTTCCAAAAAAAAACCTTTTTATAATAAACCTATCGTGCTGGTTTTCGAACTCAAAGTCATGAATGTCTCTTTACACGTTTGTTCCAAATTTCATCGCGATCGGGCCTTTTTTACTAAAGTTATCGCGCCTATGGACAGGTATATATATATATATATATATATATATATACATATACATATATATGAAAATGAACGAACGGTGTTTTTGGGGTCTAGGGACCTCAAAATGAAAAAATAACATGGTCTCCAGCTTAAGTCTCACTGTGCCGCCTATGGTAATAGGTACTTCCCTATAGGGGAAATTCGCTAAAATCATGGAGACTACAATTTTTCTCCGAGTTGCATGTAGTTTGATTAAAACTAAAACAGCTCAAGTCATTTAGGACATTCTTGAATTAATTCGTCAAACAGAGGTGATTCGTGCTAAATTCAAGATCATAGTTCTATATCTAGATAGTCTACCGATAACTTAATTGAAATATTTGAGTTAACCTTTAGGCCTATAGATACAGAATAGTGATCTAGCCCAAGGCTGCACTAAAAAACAGTCCATGCTACAGCAGTCCCAGCGCTGAGAAATCTCACATCAGTACCGTACGCTGGGAACTAACAACCTAGTATGTTTATTCATATTACTAAATGTTAAATTAATATTCCTTGTTTAATTAATGTTCTTCCTTTGTATACATTTTATCACTGACTGTCAAATACTATTTGTTTATTTAAATTTTCATGTTTTGTTTTGAGAGAAACTGATGAGCTGCACAGCTGTGATTTCTGAGCAAGACTCTCAGCTGGCCTCCTGTTTTGACATCAAGAATTCTGAAGCAAGGCAAGGCCCCACTGAAAAGACAGGCCATGCTACAGCGATCCAAGGCCCCACTAAAAATACAGGCCATGCTGCAGCGATCCCAGCGCTGCACCACGTCACACAAGTAGGCAGGGAACTAACATCTTATGTTTACATTTTATTGCTAAATGTCAAATATCCCTTGTTTGTTTACGTTTTTTCTGTTTACATTTCATCACTAAACGTCAAAATTACTTGTTTGTTTACGTTTTCTTGTTTTGATTTCAAAGGAATTGATGATCAGCACAGCTGTGAGTCCTGAGCCAGACTTTCAGACCGCCTACTTGTTTGACGTAATAAATCATGCAGCATGGCCTGCATTTGTAGTGTGTCCTTCAGCAAGGCCTGTTCTTTTAGTGAGGCCTTGCCTAAACCTAATGATTCACCGAAACATTGTAACCTGTACGCTCGGATATCGAATTGAAGAGGTCCATTGGGTAAACTTTGACATGTGAAGGTAGGGCCTAATACAAATTTAATTTGATTTAGCCTATAAACTGATCTCGTGTGATAGAGGTAATTTTAGGGTTGTTAAGTTTCTGAGATAATGTATAATCGGATGATAATTTAGGATTACATTAAATGAATTTAAATTAAATAGTTTTCATTAAAGTAATTTAGATTCCTATTTGATATAAATTATTACCTGAGGGAAATGGATGTATAAGCCTCACCTAGTTCGGCCGATTACTAGGGCTCGGTGCGATTCAGTGCGCTCGTTACTAGCGCTTAGGACGATTACAAAACAAACCAGTTAATACAACTCAATCAAAATATTTTGTGTGGTCTTAGTTCTGCAGTCAAACCGCGAGATCCGCTAGTTTCTCGAGCCCAACTACATATCATACGCTTGAACCAGCAACCTTCAGGCTATGAAGTGAGCAGTGAACAGTTTGTCCACTCAGCTCTCTAGTCAATTTGAGTTGTCAAGATTTTTTTTCTAGACAAGAGCCAGGCTTCGAAGTTTTCATGGACATGCACTGCAGCTTAAATAGCTATGCACCCTCGAGGTTACGGCATTATCACATAGCAAATTGCCATTGGTGATTGGCGGGTTTTGAACACGGATCTCGGGAGCCGAAGTCCCATGTTCTTTTTCTACGCCAGGCCGCTCCTGAGTTAGGACGAGCTGATTCCCAATTGTTGAGAACAGTCAAATCGCGCACCATTCGACTTATTTATCTGTTTACTCTGAGAGAATTGACTGTTGTGTACTAACTTGCCTTCCTTCTAATACTTCTACTCTATAAACCTAAACCGATCTTAAAATAATTCAAGAACCGATTTAGTGAGAGTTGATTATGTAATTGAGGTTCATTTTCACCAAAATATTATTTTTAATAAAAAAGAATATTAATTGTTATATGTTTGTAAAGAAAATCCCAAGATGTTTAACAGAACAGCAGGGATGGGGTTATCTGTGCCATTTACAGCCAGCCGGAATTTTTTCCTTATATTTAAATCTTGGACTGGGCCACTGCAAGTCAAGTATAGTATCAAGGCAAAATGCAACATCCAAAGCTCAGGTTACATATATACAGTTCAAGTTCATGTGAATTGCCAATATTTTTTAAAATTTATTTAAAGTATTTCTAAGCAAAATCTTGTTATCATTTTTTGTAGCTGGTTTTAAACTATATAATAATATTATAACTACACCTATTCTTTTCATTTACTTTTAAATTAACTGAATTTTCAATATAGTATGTACATTCTGCAAAATCTTGATCAATGAACTATTCAAAATAAACACAAATGGAATATTCATCACCTGAAAATGTAATCATATGTTCAGAATTGTATTTTTAAAATCTCTTAAATCAGGGAAGCTATACTTTTGGAGGGAAAATTAAAAATAATATTGGACAACGTACTGTGTTTAGCACATCCAATACTATCCAATTTCTAAGCAACAGATTGACGTAAAATAATAATTCAAAATGCTAAATTGTTTGTTTTTTTAAGCTGAATTCAATTTTAACAATTAAATTTAAATAAAATTAATAAAAAGGTGTTAAATCTTGAAAATAAATTTTATTTTGTGAAAAAAACCTTCTTAGAGTAAACCAATCTTGCTGGTTTTCGGACTCGAAGTAATGAATGACGCTTTACACGTTTGTTCAAAATTTCATCAAGATCGGACCTTTTTTACAAAAGTTATCGCGCCTACGGACAGGTATATATATATATATATATATACATATATATGAAAATCAACGAACGGTGTTTTTGGGGTCTAGGGACCTCAAAATGAAAAGTTACGGTGGTCCCGCGCTTAAGTCTCACCGTACCGCCTACGGTAATAGCTACTTCCCTATAGGGGGAAATTCGCTAAAAGGAACATGGAAAGTATTGTGTAAGTTTTGGTCAACCCATTCTCGTCTAAAGTAGATTATTTGGCGCGAGTTTTCTTCTTAACCCAAGTCGTGCATTTATCTTAAGAACGTAACACGGGGAACAACGATATCGCTACGTTCCTTTTGAGGAATTTACGGGTATCGTCATATATTTTTTTGTAGTAGAATTCGAATTCTTCCAGTGGGAACACATGCTTCCACTAAAGCCAATATTTTCTATATATTTTATTTTTTTTAATTAATTAAGTCCAAAATGCCCCGTCCCAATAAAACTGCAAAATGGCACGCAACACTACGTCTTTGCAAAACTGGTTAAGATCAATGATCCACTTCTTGTGACATTTTTAACTTTGACGCGAGGAAAACTACATAAATTAGTCTGGAATGACAAGAGTGCCATTATCACTTATTTCAGCGTCGATATCTTGAGTCTTCTTTCCTTCTCCCGTCACTCTTGTACAGTTCGCGCGGAGAGAAACACGGCAAGCCTCAGCAGTCACTTTTTGCATTTGGTGGAACACTCCCACACTTTCTAAGTCGGCGTATTTGTATCAGTTTTTAAAGTACTTGTAAATATTGAAAATTGTACTTTGTCTTTAAGTTTTCTTGTCGTCATTTTACATTATGTGGTTGTAATAAAAAATATATGAAGTACATAACAACGCTGTAGCATGTAACCATTTTAGCAAAAAAGGTTAAACACAACAAAAACAATAATAGTCAACAACGTCTTGATGTAAACAAAAAATTACAACCGATACAGATTTTGAATCAATCAGGTGATTAACAGTGTGAGGTGGTAGTGGAGGGGGGAGTAAACAATACCATTTATTTCCCCTTTTCCGACCGCCTATTAATTTTAAATGGACTCTAAACGGGTTACAGTAGGTAAAATAAACTCAGTCCACCACTTTATATGACATAAAACCGAACATTTTTGTCACAAAAACAACTTTGCCTCGGCCCCCAAAATGGGGTCCTTTGGGGGCAGCCCCAAATTTTTTAATGAAGACCCCTATCAAGTGGCCCCTCATTTTGAAGGGTTCTTCAAAAGAAATAACATGGTCCAAATTAGGGGTCAATAACACACCCTTAACCGAAATGGCGGCCATTTCAAAATTTGGAAGGGAGGAGAAGGTTTGATAATAGTGCTGCTCTTTTAAACTTATAATTGCACGCCATTCTGGTTAGGGGTGTGATATTGACCCCCGGTTAGCGTTTTTTGTAACGTGCATTTCTAACAAATTTCCTAAGAGACTAATGATTTCAATGATTTATCCAAACTATACGTTTTTAAGCGCTTCATTAGGTAGAAATAGTATATTTGTTTGAACTTTGCCTATAAATCACTCTCGACCAGCATGCAAACCCTCCTTATTTTCTTCAAAATTTAAATTAAGAAATAAGCAAAGGTACTCTCTAAGGTCGTCAGTGATGACTAAAATAGTATATCAAGAGGTAGATAAGTTTTTACAGCGCGGTATCATTGAAGAGTCTAATAGCGCGTTGTCGAGTCCCCTCGTGTTCGTGAAATACCCCCGTTGCAGCAGACCTGCATACTCAGCGAATTTCAAATGCAAAACAACATATTTCAATCCTACATAGCGAGATTTGACATGTTTTTGTAAGCTCCATAAGAATAACATGGGGAATGAGTATGCAGGTGTGCTGCTAAAGGTATATTAAAACTGGGTGGTTTTAATTCAATATTTAGTAGATCTGAACTAGAAGAAGCTATTTACCAAGTTTTATTGAGATATGTTGAGAAATAAGCGAGATATAGAATTTTAGTTATTTCCCATAAGGTTAACATTGGGACAACGTACTGTGTTTACCACTTTCAATATCTCGGTAACCAATGGACATAGAAGGGTGATTCAAAATACTAAATTGTTTGTTTTTTTGAGCTGAATTCAATGGTGCCCACAAAAATTCGATAAATTTTATTTTTCTATGTAAAAAACTCTAAAAACCCATTTTTGGGGGGGTTTATCCCCCTTTACCCCCCTTCCGGTGGTCCGATCGGGCTGGTTCACGAACTCGTCCAATTGATTACCACTTTACATGTCCGTACCAAATTTCATGAAGATCGGACCATTTTTGCGGCCGCTATCGTGCTAACAGACACATAGATATATATATATATAGATATATATATATATAGATATATATATATATATATAAAAATTCGAACGAATAGTGTTTTTTGCTTCTGGGAGCCCCAAAACGAAAAGTTATAGTGGTCCCGAGCTTAGGTCTTACCATGAGACCTACGGTAATAGCTTCTTCCCTATAGGGGAAATTCGCTAAAAGCCGTCGGGAGCCTGAGGTGTACACTAGACCTCAGGGCCGCAAATAAAGTCAGTGTCCCGGACACGTACCCCCTGCCATTCATTTCGGCGATCTTAGATAGATTGCGGAGCGCGTTTCATGAGCTCTATCGGCTACGTGATGCGTATTTCCAGGAACCGCAAGCCTGAGAGCCGCCAATACACAGCATTTACTGTCCCGGGTAAAGGGTTGCACCAATTCTGCCGAGCCCGTTTGGCCATCACTCCAGCGGCTCCTGGAGCGGGGCTTGGGCCCACAACTTGATGGTCGTGCCTTTCCGTATTTAGACTATATAACTGTGGAATCGCCGTCGTTTGAGGAACACTTAGAGGCGCTTAGAAAGGTTTTCAAACGGTTGCGTGAGGCAGGCTTGTTAATGAACCTCGATAAGTGCAAATTTTGCAAAACCGAGATTAGTAATTTGGGACATCACATCAGTGCCACCGGTATATCGGTTGACCAAAATGAGGTTCGGGCAATAGTTGAGTACCCCAACCCCGTGACGCTGCAAGAACTGCGCCGGTTTCTCGGAATGGCTTCTTTTTATCGTCGGTTTGTGGCACGTTTTTCGGACATATTTGCGCCATTAACACATCTGTTACGTAAAAACCAAAAATGGGAGTGGGGCGAAGCCCAAGAACAAGCGTTCTCCGAACTCAAACACGCTATAACCGAGTCCCCGGTCCTACTGTCTCGATTTTTCGAAACCTTTTGTGATACAGACTGACTTTTGTGATACAAGATCCTCGGATGTTGGAATCGCGGCGACTTAGGTTAAACATTGACAACCGAGAATGTGTCATTGCTTACTTCAGTAGAGGTTTAAACTACTTACAA